>JBAMAX010002300.1:0-67701 GCA_037043745.1 Chymomyza amoena | reverse complement strand
CGAGAAGCACATTTATAGTAGATAGTAGGGATTCGATCGTCAAAAGAACTAGCTCAAAAACTAAAAATGGTGTACGTAAAGTCGGGCGCGGACGACTTTGGGATACCCTGTATCACTAAGTTGCAATAAAATGCGGCATATTGCTTAAAAACATCAATGATATTTGATTGGTAAATTAGGTTCCTTCATAAAAAACCAAAAACAGAAGAATTTTTAAGCAAACATTTTTTTTTTGACCGATCGTTCCTCTGGGAGCTATATGATATAGTCAACCGATTTTGATCAAATTCAATACAGTGCTTTGGTACCTTTAAAAAGATCTAAATTCCGAATTTGGTTCAAATATCTTTACAAACGAAACACATCGAATTTTGTAAAAAAAAAAAAAACGTATTTGTGGACCGATTCGTCCTATGGGAGTTATATGATATAGTCTACCGATTTTGATCAAATTTGGTACAGTGCTTGGGAAATTTTAAAAACTTTCGAAAGCCAAATTTTGATATCTTCATAAACAAATCTAAAACTATTGTTTTTCTTCGAGGTCGTCTGAAACACCCCTATGGGAGCTATATAATTTAGCCCCGATATCAAAAAAATAAAACAAAATAAACTTGTCTCCTAATAATATGGGATCTAATGTCAAAGTTTGGTTACTCTTAGCTCTACCATCTCTGAGATCTAGGCGTTCAAACGGACAGACGGATGAACGGACAGACGGACATGAGTATATTGACTTCTCTAGTCACCCTGATCATATTTTAGGTTACTTTGGAGTGTGTCCGACGACTCCTTATTGTTCAATACGGTAATACAATACAGGTTATAAAAAGAACCAGCTCAAAGCTTAAAGCATCGTACAAGTTCCCAAGAGTCCCCGCAGTACAGTACGCTCACTTTTAGAATTATTATTAAAAAGTCTTTGGCTGGGATCAGAAAATTGTTTCCTTGTATAGAAAATTCGTTAAACATAGTCCTGTTCTGCTTTTTATTATTATTATTAACTATTATTATTATATCTGACTATGTGTCTATAAGTACAGGGTGCGTCATTTTTAATGTTACAGTGTGTAGCGTCATAATTTTTATATTTAGGGGGCTTCCTTGCCAAAAGTTCAATAAAAAATTCCATTAAATGATCAAAAAAGAGACTCTTTGTGATGGCTAAAACAGTCACAACATGAACTGTCAAGTTGATAAAGCTCTGCCCGTCCGTATAAACAAAAAGATTTCAAGTGACTCTAGGAGGTAGAGAGATTGATTCATGCTGATATCTTGCCCCGTTTCCCCGCAGCAAAATTTCTGGATTTTTATGCACGCTAAAAAGGCTGCCCGCTCAAAATTTGTCACACCCATAAACCTTTTAAATAAGACCAGTATGGCGCCAAAAAGTGTACTTAAATCAAGCTAAATACGCCAAAAATGGTATGTAGACGTAAATATGAAAAATTACTTTTAAACCAAATATATCGGCTATACTCGAGAGAACTATTTTAATCCTAATAAAGGCGCCTTTAACTGCACTCTGCAGCATAACCAACAGCATTTTGTACCTACCCGTAAAGTATTCGCCGAACTCTTGCTCCATTTTAATCGCACGCTCATAAGTTTTCTTTGCCTGCTCCTCAGTCATACGACGATTCATCTCCCTATGGATACCATAGATAATTAAATTAATGCCATTCCGATTTATAACATATAATATATATTTCACTTACATAACCGAATCAACTGACTTGGGCTTTATAAAAATGGCAACCGGATAGAGCTGCGCCACCTGCAGTCGTTTAATTGCATTACCCGATACATCCAATATGCAGTGCTTTCCCTTCTCCGCCACCTCCCGCACACTTGCCACCGAAGTGCCATACAAATTGTCATTGTACTGACCAGCTTCAATGAACAAATGATTTTGTATATCGCGCTCCATTTGCTCCCGGGATGATACAAAATGATAGTCACGACCATCCACTTCGTATTCGCGCTTGGGGCGTGTAGTATCTGCAAATATAAATAAAAATGAGTATAATTTGGAAGAGTTTTAGATAAACGGGCCCTATGAACTCTAGAAGACTAGTGAGTCTTGGTTCTTCTTTTGTGATCATCTCAAAATCATCAAAATGGAATATGATTTTAAATACTGATGAACTTTAGTCTGACTCGATCAGATCTTATGATCACGGAACTTTTCCACAACAGGAAATTTAGATCTCTGCTCCCTGGTCGGGAGACTTGGAATGATGGCAGCCCCTGTGGAAGCCCCCGATGGCAACAATGGTTCACGGATGGGTCCCAATCTGAACAGGGTGTAGGTGTTGAAATCGTTGGAACCAACACCAGAATCTCTACCGCAATGGGCATCTGGCCCAGCGTCTTTCAAGCGGAGATTCATGCCATAGAGATCTGCGGCCTTAATATCCTTCTCAAGGGAACTAGGGGCGCAAACATATGCATTTTTTCAGATAGCCAAGCTGCCAGTAGGGCATTGTCTTCCTGGAGCATCTCCTCACGGATGGTTAAAGAATGCTATAACTACCTCCAAACCCTGTCCGCCCGGAACAAAGTCGTGCTATGTTGGGTGCCTGGACACTCGGGAGTGGATGGTAACAAGATCGCTGACGATCTAGCACGACAGGGTGCCTCCACCCAGACTACATCTCCTGCGCCGTTTTGTAGTATTGGTTGGTCCACAATCAAAACCATGATAAACAAATGGGCCGCAGGAGAACATAGGAGATACTGGTTCTCCCTTCCGGGGCTTCGTCAAGCAAAAGTGCTTGTCAAACCTCTGGATACAATCAAGACAAAAGGTCTTGGCAGAGCTCCTGGTAGCTTACCTATCTGGCCACCACACTGTTAGATATCATCTACAGAAAATTGGCCTATCGGACTCTTCAGAGTGCAGGCTCTGTCTAGAAGATGATGAATCCACCAGGCATATTCTCTGTGACTGCCCAGCGTTGGCATGGGGCAGAGCCTGTCACATGGGAAAGGAACGGATTAGTCCCTTCCAACTCAGATCAACACCAACAAAGACATACTGCTATTCATAAGGAAAGCGGAAAGTCTTTTGTTTCAACCTTAGGGTATGGTGCCCCACCTCTCTGTGAGGTACCCTGTTTATGTTCGAATAGTGTTGAAGCCTATTCCCAAGCATTCAAGTCCCCCAAATTTCAGATGTTCAGTTCATCTCGATGATTGATATTACACTATTTATGCAGGCAATGCTTTCAAGAGCTAGAATTCTTGTAGAACCCCTAGTAAATATTGCACTTTTGTTTTGGTCCCACTACTTACGTGGCACGCAGGATCCAAACTTGTCCGGGTATTCCGAAATCAAGTCATCATTGATGCGATCCTTAAGTGGTCCCAGAATAATAACAGGACGTGTATAGCTGATGGATAAGCGTTGCACGGCCTCGTAGGACAGCACGTTCTCCTCGGAAGCTGTAAGCATAGCAGGGAAAGGATTTAGGTTTTGTGCGGGTTCAAATTAAGAGAATGTACACTTCAATTCTGGGACGGGGTTTAGAAATCATTAAGGGTCTATTCTTTTTTTAAATAATTTTTTTTCCATATATCGTTAAATAGTTAGTTTATATTTAGAATCATTAGCGTGTTAAGAATTATATTTAAGTATATATATTTAAAGACAGAGGAAAGAGAGTGAACAAGTTAGAAGTTAGGGAAAAGTTACTTTGAACCTTTATTAGTTGGACTATTATAAGGAATACTTTATTTAATTTTAGCAGGTTCGTTATTTTTTACTCATATCAATTATATAGTACTAAAGTTTAGGGGCTTTTGTGTAAGGAGCGCGGGCGCCTATTTATAAATTATTATTATAATTTAAGCATTTGTTGAAATTACTTTAAATTATATATATATATTAAACACAAATGAAAATATAATTTTTTAAAATAAATTTAATTTTACTACTTAAATAAAAAGAGGGTAAGGGTAAATAAATAAATATAAATTGTAAATAATTACAATTGATATACAACACAAAAAAATTACAAGCGGCATACGGCTAAATTTTGAACACATACTAAATATATATAGAATATTGTAAACATTTGATATATCAAAGAGATTTAAAGTTTGTGTATATATTTTACATATAATTTATATTATGTATATAAAATTTAACAACACAAACACAATGCAAGCTACATGCACAAATACACAATATATATAAAAAAGGCATTTACTCTAAAATAGACAAAAAACATAATAAATTAATATTTTATCTTTTATATAATATGTGGCGATCTTAAATATTTTTTAAATTTTAAAAACACTTTAGTATAATGTACATAATTCACTCATAATTTTAATTAATTAATAGCTAAGTTACTAAAGTTTTTTTTTTTTATTTTAATAATATTTTGCTATACTAAAGTCTAAGAAAATAGCCAAAGTTTCTGCCGAATTAAGTTTTCAAATTTATAGTAACTATAAATAATTGCATAGAAAAGAGCATTTAATTTTAAATATTAAAATTTAAAAATGTAATTAAAAACATTAAGTTTTTATTATTGTTGGTACTTTTTGCAAAAAATTAAAAAAGACTTAGTTGATCCAAAGTGGCGTACTTGGAAACTTAATTTATTATGTTTTATTTTTAGACAATTCAGTAAAAGTTTTATTAAGCTCAAATCTGGGTTCAATAGAAAATACTTGATTTATCGTATAATAAAAAATTAAGAAAAAAAAGTGAAATGTTTTTTATATACAACGCAGGTTTACAAAAAAAAAGGAATCCGTGTCCGATATTCAAAAAAAAAAGTTAACATTAAGCGAGCGTTACCTCCGAGTGTCAACCTGCTGGTGTATTTTGGATCTCGGTTTCGAAACCAGCGACCCTAAGAACTTATACAAATATGCTCGAACATACGGACCCGAAAAGATCTTGTTTGGGGTTTGTTGGAAATGATGCCAGACCCGGACATGCTGGGATTTCTTGAAGATCTGTTTCAAATTCAGCGTGCCCAAAAACATATAATAAACGTAATCGCACATCCGAACATGAAAATGTTTTAATTTTGGGTGTTTTGAAAATGATCTCAAACTCTGACGTGCTGCGGTTGTTTGGATTTCGGTTTCAAAGCCAGCGACCCCAAAAATATATAAAAACATGCTCGAACATCCGGACACAAAAACGATCTTATATAGGGTTTTTTCAAAATAATCCCAAACCCGGACATGCAAGGGATTTTTGGAGCTGTGTTTTAAATTCAGTGAGCCTAAAAACATATAAAAAACATACTCCCACATCCGTACAAGAAAAAGTTCTAATTTAGGGTATTGTGAAAATAATCTCAAATTGACTTGAAAGTGTTTTTTGAATTTCAGTTTTGAAATCTAGGACCCAAAGAATATATAAAAACATGCTCGAATATTCGGACATAAAAAAGATCTTATTTGGGGTTATTGAAAATGATCACAAACCCGGCCATGCTGGGATTTTTTGATGCTCTGTTTCAAGAACATATAAAAAACTTACTCGCACATCCGGACATAAGAATATCTTAATTTTGGGTTTTTAAAAATGATCTTAAGCTCTGACTTGCTGGGGTTTTTTCGATATTAGTTTCGAAAACAAAAACTCCAAGAACATATGAAAACATACGGCACGAAAAATATCTTATTTCGGGTGTTTTGAAAATGATCTCAAACACTGACGACTGGGGTTTTCGGAGCTCTATTTGAAATTCAGCGAGCCCAAGAATATATAAAAAAACGTACTCGCACATCCGGACATGAAAATGTTTTAATTTTGAGTGTTTCGAAAATGATCTCAAACTCTGACGTGCTGCGGTTGTTTGGATTTCGGTTTCAAAACCAGCGACCCCAAATATCTCATTTGGAGGATCTTTTTTTGAAAATTATTTTAACCCCTGACGTGTTTCTTGCAGCATTGTTTTGAAAACCGTGTATCCTATATTCTATGCACTACTTTGAAAAAGATTTTTTATTTTTTACAAAAGCCTTTGGATGATACAAAATTGGAGTACTTGGAAGTTTTTTTTTATTTTTAGGAAATTCTTTGAGAGCTAAAATCTAGAGACGATAGTAAAAACTTTAGCGTTTTAAATTAACCATTTGATAAAAAATATAAAAATATTTCAAAGGTTTTTCATACGAAACACATGTTCCGAATCCGACATAAAAAAACCCAACACGTTAGAGTTCTCTATAACCTCAAAAGCCGGGATTAAACGAGCAAGTTTAAAAGTAATCTAAAAGTCCTGACGTGCTGGAATCTTTTGGATCTAGTTTCTTATTCATTAATCACAGAAACATAAAAAAAAATCGTCGAACATCGTGCGTTCGATAATATCGACAATGGTCTGAAGACCTGACGTGCTGGGTTATTTGAGACAGCGGCAGGGGGTAGCCTTAGTTCCCAGGAACTTTTTTTTTTGTGCGCCGGTATTACACAGGTCTACAAATACCGGGGTCATGACAATTGTTGGAAAGCTAAGCGTCATTTCCGAAATAATTCGCTGCGTAGAATTTGAATTCGGTGTCAGAACTGCCCCATCACGTCAGGATCTTGAGATATTTGATGAGCCACGTATTCGGATTCTACGCAGGAAACTATTTCGGAAATGAGCCTTAGCATTCCAACAACTTAACCATGTTGACCTATGTAATGCATGCGCACCGGTTTCTATTGTCTCACATGCAGTGGAAAGCCTCGTAGTAGCTTTAAAAAGATTCATACTCAAAATGAATGAGTCAATATGATACACTCTGTCAAATGAATTGGAGGAGTGAATGTGTTTTTGGCATGAATGATACAAGGGATTTGTGTTGTCAAGAATACTGTACAGTTTTGAGCAGTTTTTTAAAATTCACACACGCAAAATTCACACACAGGCGGCTGGACTGAGTACACTGAATGTACTCATTGGTTTTGAGTGGATTCACTCAGGTCAGTACAGTGTGCCTCAATAATTCGAGTAACAGACCGACGGGTGGTATAAAATAAACAAGTACAAAGCTTAAAAGAAGAATAAATAAAGAGTTTCATCTGGAAAAAAATACTTAATGAATGAAACTTTCAGGGATCATTAGGGATCTTGTTCTAGTTTTCGTATTTGTGGGTAGATGGTGTGGCACAGCCACTTGACTATCTTGGTACAGTTTTTGCATGATATCTTTTTTTCTATCATATTATCATGATCGATAGTGTTGCCATTAAAGTTATCTACGATATTAAAGAAGGTCTTAATCAAGGCTACTGGTTAATTGGTTCAAGCACAATGCCTGTTTAAAGTTGAAAATCGTTTTTCTGAGTTTTTACCCATATATTTTGTAAAAGTAATTCAAATTATCTACACAATGAGTCCACCTTCTCATTTCTACAATTAACAGACTTTGAGCAATCAATTTTCGAATTATTTGCAAATACAGGGTGGTCCATCTAGTGCTTGGAATTTGAAATACCGATTATTTGACTTTTAAAACGTCAAATGTCATTCATATATTTGTAAATATTTAGTACAAACATTGGTATTTACGAAATGGGACGTTATACGCTCGAAGAAAGTTGGGAAATATTAAAATTGGGCGGAAGATCGTTTGGCCGAAGATGGCGAATTTGATCGAAAAATCTTCTTCTCGGACGAAGCTCATTTCCACCTCGGTGGTTATGTTAATAAGCAAAATTGTCGCATCTGGGGCTCAGAAAATCCGCAAGTGTTACAGGAGAAGCCAATGCACCCACAACGAGTGACTGTTTGGTGTGGAATTTGGCGTCATCGGCCCATTTTTCTTTGAAAATAAAGAAGGAGCCGCCGAAACCATCAATGGCGTGGGCTACCGCGCAATGTTGACCGACTGGTTCTTCGAACAAATTGAAGATGAAGCCTTGGACGATATTTGGTTTCAACAAGACGGCGCCCCGTGCCACACAGCGAACGCCACTATCGATCTTCTGCGCACAATCTTCAGAAATCGCTTAATCAGCCGAAATGGCGTTGTGAATTGACCACCAAGAAGCTGCGATTGAAGCGTTTGGACTATTATCTTTGGAGTGCGGTGAAAGATGTATGATATGCCAACAATCCACAAATAATAGATGAGCTGAAGGACGAGATTGGCGCCGGTATTGCCAGGATAAGGCCCGAAACAATAGATAATGTGCTCAAAAATTGGACCGATTGGGTGGCATACTGCCAAGCCAGCAGTGGTGGTCATTTGACCAAAATTATTTTTGATAAATGAATGTCATTAACCAACATTTCAAATAAAACTTTGAACATTGGAAAATATTCAACCGTTTTGTTTTTATAGCAAAATTAAATTCCAATTTAATATGAACCATAATATAATATATGAACCACCCTGTACACAGTGAGTCCTCCATCACATTTCTACAATTATCAGACTTTGAGCAATCGAACAACAAAGAAATTTTTACTACGCTACCTAGGCGCTCGACATCAAGGCAAGCAGTCGGCAAAGCAAGCAGTGCGCTGCTTTGTCCACTGCTTTACGCTTAGCTGCATTTTCTTATTTTTTCAATTGCTGCAAAACTATTAATCGCAGAAAAGTGTTAGAGGACTCATTTTGTAGATAATTTCAATTACTTTCAAAAATTATATGGGTAAAATTTCAAAAATATATACCTCTTTTGATATATATGCAAATAATTCGAAAATCGCCAAACACCATTTCCAACTTTTAACTTTAAATAAGCTTTGTGCTTGAACCAATCTAGCTACAATCTTGATTTAAGCCTTGTTTGATAGATAATTTTATTTTTAACAATATCGATTTTTAAGTGACGACTTTAAATTTGATAGAAAAATGGTATAATGCAAAAACCCTATTAACGTATAATGTCACGTGACGACAACTCGGTTTTAGACTTAGAACATGGGCTGCTAGCTAAACCTAAAAGTTTCATCCATAAAGTATAATATTTTTTTTTCCTATAAACGTATTTTTTGAGTCATTTTTTTACTGATTATAATAATTAAAAAAGTTACTGCTTACAATTTATTAAAGCTCAAGTTTTTAAATAGTTTATCAAGCGAATTAAACATAATAAATTGCAAAAGCTATGGCTACTTAAATAAAACTACCATTGCATTATAATTATTATATACTTAAAATTCGTTATAGATTTTAAACAAATAAAATACTAACTAAAAAACTAAACAATACTAAAATTTTTATGTAGCTACACCTAAACAAAAATAAAATTACTTTAAACTTGTTTAGAATTGTTTAGAACCATTTTGAAAGTCCCACACTGCATTTTAGTTTTTTTTTACTCACTCAGTAGCAACATTTCGTGGTTTATTATTATTTTTATTTATTTTTTGGTTAGACATAACATAATAACAGTACTAAGGACCAAGAAAATAAATTTAAAAAAGATCCAACATTGGAAACAAAGACGCTTGACAAGATCCACTCACTTGAAGCGAATCTTTACATAGGTAAACGGTAAACATATGTAATTTAAATAGTGCAAAACGCTCGGTTATGTGACTCGTGGTAAATAAATAAATAAAAAATCTCTTAAATAAAATAGTATTGTATTTATTAAGGCTTTCAGAAAAAAAAGATTCCCTAATAAGTATATCAATAATTATGAATAGGTACATCAATATTATCGTCATATTTTTTGAGTTCTCTCGTTTCTTTTGCTCTTTGGTTTTTGTATATATTATATAATATAATTTGCAATATGTATATATATTACATTTATTGAATTTATGCTTAAATTTTAAATTTAAATAACACATACAAAAAAAAAAAATTGAGTTAAGTAAATAAATAGATGAAATTGCACGTGCGACAATCACAGGAGTGTTTGTTTGTGTGTTATATATGTACTATGTATATGTGGGTGCATATGTATGTGTGTAGCATGAGTTTTTTATTTTTCATTTTAAAAATAAATCTTCGCAGCAGCTTAGTTTAGAAGCCCAACAAAACTCTAAACCGATTGAGAGCAGAATGTATGCAAGAGTAGAGCGCACGAGAGAGAGAGCGAGTGAGAGAGAGATGATTGGCTAGCGCTGGCCACAGTTATCGATATGTAGATAACGATAACGCTACAGTACAGTTGTGTAACGCATAAAACGCAGTTCTATATAGAGACAGTTGTGTGTATGTATGTGTGTGTGAGTGTGTAGCTGTATGTGTTCATTTATAGGTTTTTGAACTAAATCTAAAAATTCTCTAGCTACTTAAAGTTGTAGTATGTAGTATTAACAAAAATGTTCTAAGTTTACCGACCTACGTGGAGGACAAAATAGTATGTAAAAAATATAGTTTGGAATTAAAAAAAAAATAGGTAGATAAAAAAAAATTAGCAAGAAACTGAGACAGAGAGTAGAAGACGAGTGCGGGCAAGAGACAACAAGCAAGTAACGAGAACGCACAAACGAGAACAAATCAGAATCAGGAGCAACTAAGTTGTAACTTTTTTTGTGGTATTTTAAATACTGAAGTTTAAAAAAAATTTAAGCTACGGCATAAAAATCATTAAAAAAAAACGTTCGACTAACTTTTAAAAAATAAAGTACTTGGCAAAAAACAAAATTTGTGTGCTAACATACAATTTAGTTCAATGCCTTAATACTGTTCAGTATATAAAAAATTGTACTACGTAGGTTTATCGATAACAAGAAACTTAGCTTAACTGACAATTTATATCGCTCATTGAACCAAATTGTAGGCTTAATAGTTTGGGAGTGTGTAAAGTACTCGAGCCTCGACTCTTAAACAAATTATAAAAAAATAAAAAACAAACAAAAAGCACGCAAAATTTTAAGTAGTTTAGATGGATTTTACATAGCACGCCAAAATTAAAAAAAATTATAATAGTAATAATAATAATATATATATATATAAGCTCAAATGAAAATGAACAGAAAATGTATATATATATATAAATATATAGTATTAATTATAAAACAATACACAGCTGTGCTCTGTTAAAATTTAAAAACAAATATTTTAAACATTTTTATCGATAACGCTTGTCTTGCATATTTTTTAAAGATAGTATTTTGCTTTTTGTTTTAAAAATATATAGAGAGCTCCTGAAAGAGCGTGAGACTGTTTAGAGAGTTTAAGAGAGAAAGAGCGAGAGTTAGAAATCAAAATTGTTTTGAATTTTTTTTTTTTTTTGTATATGTTTTTTTTTTTAAGTATAGTAGGTAGAAAACTTGGCTGGATTTCTGCACATAAGTTTGCTGCTAACTAAAATTATGTAGTCTGGTATTTTAATAAATATATAGATATATTTTTTTTGTATGCCTTTACTCAAAGCTTTTTTTTAATAATTTTTTTTTTTTAATTACTCTGTTTTTTTTTGTTTATTAAAATGTTGATTTTAGTTGCTCGACTTACGATAGTCAGCATCATTATTCTCCAAGTAGATTAAAGTTATCTGCTCCATATCGGGTAATTCCACTCTGTAGATAATCTCGCCTGCGCGTATTTCATTTTAATATATATTTTACATAAGCATTTATATAAAAATATATATTAAAAAAAATAGTTTGTTGTTGGTTGGTTGGTTGAGATTGATTGATTGATTGGTTGGTTGGTTGGTAGTAGTTGTGATGTAGTACGAGGTTGGAAGTAGTAGTAGTAGTAGTAGTAGTTGATTTTGATAGTAGTAGTAGTAGTAGTTGTTGTTGTTGTTGTAGTTGTAGTACGTAAACGAGCGCATGGTAGCAACAAATATATATATAGGTATATCGAATTCATCAATCAGTTGAAGAATTTGTTTTTTTTTAGTTTTTAAAGTTTTTTTTTAACAATTTTTGTTGTTGGTTTTTTATACAAAGAAAATAAAGTTTTGTAAAACAAAACAAGAGTAGAATTAACGTTAGGTTTACATATTAAAATTATTATAATTAATTTGTTTTTTTTTTTATTTGTGTTAATTAAAATAAGTTTTTGTTTGTGGTTAATGTTTGGTATTTTTTTTTTATAAAGTATTCAAATAAATATATATAGAGTTAAAATATTGAAAGTTTTCGAACATAAACAAAATTATAGCGTTGTTTGTATGTAGTATTTTTTTTTTAAATTTAATAACAATAATAATATGTAGTAGTAGTAGTTATAGTAAAACAGCAGTATAGTAGTGGTAACAGTAGTAGAGCATAATAGTAGAGGCGGTGTGAAGAGCAGATGAAGCAGTTGATAACATTTTGTTTTTTTTTTTTTTTGTATATATAATATATATATTATTTTTTTGTTTGTTTTTGGAGTAGTTGAAAATCGAAAGTAGTTCACACACATAAAGGTAAGTCCAAAAAGAAGTTAAAAAATAGAACACAAGTTAAAAAAAAAAGAAAGAAAGAGAACAGAATTAATCAGAGTTATTTTGGAATATTTTCAACACTTTTGTAATTGGAAAAAAGTTGATATGGCTTATTATTGGAAATATTTGTTCTATTAAAGGCACAATGTGTGAATATGGTTGGATTGGATTTCAGCCAAACTAGAACGCAGCTAAGGGCAATACTTTTTGTCTCTAACTCTATATTTGGCAAAAATTTGTTTATATTTTAATGCAATAGACCAATATAGTAATATTAAAGTTGAATACAAATCTCGACGTCAAATCTCTGCGAATTCCTTTTAGAAAAATATCCACTTTGTCAGGCACAAACATAAAGACAAAAGTGCTTTAAGTCCTAAAAACTAAATCCATCGATCGATCCAGACTCTCGATAACAAAAAGTTAAAAATAACAGTGTGTACATATTTTATTGTTGAAATGTTCTAAGTATGGTTTGTCTGGCTATATAGTCTGGCACTGTTGCCCTTATACCGCGTTTTTATTCAGGAACTTTTGCCTTTATACATTTCAATTTTTTACCAGTGTGTACCTACATATTTTTTATAATGTTTTAGTTATTCTTTAACATTTTTAGTGTTTTAGAAAACTAAACAGTATCCGATAAAAGTATTTTTGTTTTAAAGAAACGTTGTTAATCGGGCACTTTTGCCCTTATGCCCCGTTGTTTTAAATTTTCACGTTGTTATTCTTTTGCCTTCAAGCACTTTAACTTTTTAACAGCTTGGTAGTTACATAAGAGCGTGGTCACTGTTACACGTAGATAAAAAATCAGAGCGTCCTGTTTCTTTCTCTATAACATAGAGGGCAACTCAGTCCTTCATGCTTTTTGCAAAAAGTCAGCTGTCTGTCAAATTTAGTTTTCAATTGAGTGGTTTTTCGAAATGAGTGCCTCTCGCTTTGAGGCAATTTTTCTATGTTTGCATGAAAAAGGACCCAAATTATATGGTCGAATAAGAATATAAGTCGAAGCAGTTCGTTAGCAAGTGGATAAATCGCTATAAAAAGGTCGGTAACGTTGATGATTTTCCTGATCGCGGAAGTGCAGGCAAAGTCTCAAAAAAGACGAAAAAAAGATTCTCGCATTGTTCTCGAAAGATCCAACTTTGACTTTACGTGAAGCTGCTGTGAAATTGAAAGCAAAAGGTTTTGACATATCTTACGGAACGATTCGCAGGCACTTGCTTGCCAATAAACTGAAATATCGCAGTACTTTGGAAAAACCAATGTTGAGTGCAAAACACGTTGAAAAACGAGTGGATTGGGCAAGCTTCGCCCACCGCGATTGGAGCAACGTAATTTTTTCTGATGAATCCTCCTTTTGTTCATTTCCGAGCATCAAACACGCCTGGACAGCCTCCACCAGTAGGATGCTTCAACGGACTGTTAAACACCCCGTCAAGGTCCATGTTTGGGGGTGCTTCTCAAATACAGGTTTCGGTACTTTGTTCTTATTTACCGAGAGTTGAAATGCCGAAAAAATGAATAAAATATATCAAAAGGCTTTGTTACCATCTGCTAAGCAATGGAAAAATGAAAGCTGGATCCTTCAAGAGGACAACGATGTAGTGTAGTGAGTGGAAGGCGAAAAACGGAGTTCTCACTTTAGATTGGCCATCTCAGTCACCGGATGCAAATCCCATAGAAAATGTGTGGGCTCTGATGAAAATGCAGCTTCGCAGACGCAAGCCATGTAATTTAGATCAACTTTCTCGACAAATTCGTAAAATTTGGAGGTGTTTTCCGGTAGAATATGCAGAAAAACTAGTGGAACGTATGCCCCGACGGTGCCAGGCCATAATTGACAATGCAGGAGATTGGACTTGCTACTGAGGTATTTGTGTTAAGTATTGACGACCAAGTTATCAATAAATTTGCGAATTTTCGAAAAATCAATTGTTGTTATTATGTAACAGTGACCACGCTCTTATGTAACAGACTGTAAGTCCCTAGTTTCGATGACTTCGTGTATGAAGTCAGTGAATGACTGCCGCTTGTCTCTAGGAGAGATGGCTGAGCAGTTTTCAATTCACCTCATATGGGTCCCAGGACATAGGGACTTTGAGGGAAATTGTATTGCAGATAAACTGGCTAGACAAGAAACAACCAGCATACTCCTTCAAGACAAGGAGGGCCTGGGTATACCCGTGGCCAGCTGTAAACTGAGAATACGAACTCTGTGCAAATAAAACGTGGAATCGGATATCGAACAAGTGTAGAATCTCGCGGCAAACTTGGCCGACATATTGCAGTAAAAGAACCAAAAAACTTTGCTGTCTGAATAGAGCCCAGTGCTCATCTGTTATCCGTGCTATCACGGGACACTAGTTGGTAGGAAACCATGAAACCAGGTTAAATGCCCCCCACCATGACTTTTGTAGAAGCTGTGGCGATGAGTAGGAGCTGGAGACGGTGGAACTCTTCTTCTGTCACTGCCCTGGATTGGACAGTAAAAGATTTAGGTTCCTACAGTCACACTTTCTAGACGATTTATCTCAGCTCTCTGAACAGAGTTCAAAATGCCTTTTAAGGTTTATCCAGGGAGCAGGATGGCTTCCTAACCTTTTATTGGGGACCACTCAAGTGGGGAAGAGTGGTGAATTAGCTCACTCTAGCGGTATCGCAACGGTTGAGTTGGGAAGTCAGTCCCAACTGCCGCACTAACCTAACCTAATTATCTGTACCCAAATATTCTAAAGCGAAATAAACAAAAATTTAATTACTTGCTATTATTTTAAATTTTTCTCGCTATAAAAAGCAGATTTTTGTTCTTCCCCTTGTTAGTCTGGCACATTTGCATTTATGCCCCGTTGTAAGGCTTAGTCGCGACATTATGCGATAACTTTTGTCCTTATGCATTTTTGCCCGTCAAAGTGTAACTAAAGCTTTTCTTCGTTCACTTTCTAGCATGATTTCAAAAATTTTGCTGCATAGATTATCTTCATTATCATATATATTGGTCAAATCTGCGCAAATCTTTGCCAAAGTAGAGATTTTGTTGGGGTAAGAAGCACAAGTATAAATAAAATAAAAAAGACGATTAGAATATTACAGCCATTTATAATATGCTGAGGACTGATTAATTGACTGATAGAATGAATAACATTTTTTTATGAGAAACTGTATCGAGTAATCATTCCAGAAGAAACGGCACAAGTCGGTTAGTGCACGTTTTCAATGTAAAATAAAAAGGGAGGGTCTTGATGACGTAATGCGACTTCCTAAAAGTGTGTGAATGTGTTTTATATATAGATTTGTATGGGGGAAATTTTCAAGAACGAAATCGACATATGAAGGTTCTTAATACTTAAGTAAATTAACTAACTAGTATGCCCCGGGCCCTACAAAGCATGTTCGGTCTGGGTTATGATATAAAACAGCTTGCTCCGAAAATTAAAAATCTAAGCTATCTCGAGAGAAATTTAATAATAGCGTTTGACTGGCGTAAAATTGGGTTTCTTTTAAGATAATGAGAGCAGTGTTGTTCATATGCAGCATCTTAAAAACTCAACTTTAATGATTTATAGTATAATGGAAATATCTAATACTAAAAATAGTATACATCGTTTTTTTTTTTTTCAATTTGCAACAAAATGAATTTTGTATGTGAGAAAATACTTCAAACTGAATTTCCTAGTTAAGTCGAGGGAAATATCGATATAATTAGGCAAGAAGAATCTTCTTGATCTACTGATCCTTAGAATATATAATTTTTTTTTAAAATTCGCACCGAAACGGATTCGTTTCTGATAAAATTCTTCAAACTGCATTTCTTTGGACCTAACTTGTCGAGGGTAAATTTGATATATTTTGGCAAGAGGAATATTTTTGAGGTAAAAATTTGTTGGAAAATATAATGTAATAATTTATGTTAAGGCTTTTATTAGAAAAAAATAAAACATTTGTAAAGGACAGTCGATGTTAGCAGAATGAGAAGATCTACGCGAATTTAGAATATGATATAAAAAGTTGTACTCTACAAATTCGACTCAACTTTACTTTTGAGATTATATTTAGTTACAAAATTATGCTACAATTATAAATATTTTTATGAATGGATATTATATACTTTGTATAATGCTGAAAGAATTTCCTAAACGACTTTTTGAAATTTTTTTGATGCTTGAAGAATAAAAATTAAATCAAGAGTCGGAAATCTAAAGTCTGAAATCTAGAGTCTGAAATCTAGAGTCTGAAATCTGGGCTCTGCTTTATGGTTTCTCACTTAGAGGTGGGCCTTCCTGTTGGTTTGTTTGTGAATTGCATTTTATTCGAATATTTTCCAAAATAAAAAGAATAATACCAGTGATCAATGGGATCAATGGGATTTTGGATCCCGATACTTCGAGGTGAAGAACCTAAGCTTTTAGTATGCCTAAGTATGCGTTAAGCCATCCTTAAGTAAAATTGAGTAATTTAGAGTACTATATGTCAACGAGCATTCACTTTGGACGGATACATTGAAAATTATGAGTATTTAACAACCAAACCAGCAGATGGCCCCCCCAATATATATAAAAATCGCAAAGAAGAATCGTGGACAAAAGCTTACGAACTCTTGATTAATTTCCTTACGAAAGCTTCGGTGAGAATCTTATATAATATAATCTTTCAACTTTTGGCCACAGCGTGAAAATGTAAATATCTACAGTCGACATTGAACTAAAATATATTATATAATAAACCTATTATATATGGTTATTACCGATAAGAACTCAAAACAATCAGGGCTTATCCTAATGCCATTATTGTATGAATAAGTTTGATTTATTATACCTAAAAACGTATTAAAAATATTTTGTGAGTCCACGTGGTCACTCTAATCTCGACTTGACAGAGACAGAGAATTTTATCGATAACCAAGCTTAGCGTGTATCAAAATATAAAGCCTACAATATGAACTTTAAACGAATTGAAAGTATTTGTGCTCTTTCCGCAAGAGTGTGGTATCGATAACAACGTCTTAAGTATATCGATATGTAAAAGTTTAGTTTATAGAGTTCTACGAAGCAAGCTTTACATTAAGTAAAATTTTATTCCCTATGTACGAGGAGTAAAAGTAAATAAAATACAGATCTAATTTGACAACAAACCTAAAAACGTATTAAAAATATTTTGTAAGTCCACGTGGTCACTCTAATCTCGACTTGACAGAGCGAGAGAATGTTATCGATAACCAAGTTTAACGTGTATCAAAATATAAAGCCTACAATATGAACTTTAAACGAATTGAAAATATTTGTGCTCTTTCAGCAAGAGTGTGGTATCGATAACAACGTCTTAAGTATATCGATATGTAAAAGTTTAATTTATAGAGTTGTACGAAGCAAGCTTTACATTAGGTAAAAATTAATTCCTTATGTACGAGGAGTAAAAGTAAATAACGCCTACATAATACTAGACACATGTGTTATGTATGCATTTTATGTACTATGTATTATATATGTATGTATGAAGCATATATCTTGTTTGATTTTTAAATATTTACATATAAGATGCGTGATTAGATTTTACCCATACATAGCTACATATATATAAAAAATTACATTTATTTATAGAAATATATATACTAAGCATTTTTTTGTTTTAAGATTGTCAATCTAAAACAATAAAAAAGCAACCAAATGGAATTTTTGAAAATTTCGTAACTACCGACGACGATGACTTTTGATACGCATAGAAATCGGTTTATATGTATATATATGCTCACTGTAACACTGTAACGCTATTAATTTCGAAATTCGATGAGTATAAAAACAAAAAGTATCGAGTATATAGTGTTTAGACCTATTTACAAGGGGGTTTTTTGAGTATATTATGTGTATGCACATGAGTGAGTAAAATGAGTTCCACATCAAAATTATGCTTATAAATTGGTAGGTACATATTTATATACATGAATGTATTGTATATAGTATATGTATATAGTATATGTATATATTTATGTACTATGTATGTTGTGTTAGCAAAGTATACATAGAGTTGTATGAGTTAAAAATCAGAAGTAGGGATTTTAAAAATCGAAAGTTATAACTAAGTTTAGACCCAGTGGAAATTTGGGGGCTAGTAGACATAGATAGAGAGAAAGAGAGAACTTTAAGAAACTAAACACTAAACAGTAAAATGAAAATATAGTAGTAAATAAAATTTATGTAAAATTAACTACAAAGTATGTATATGTATAAAATTTATGTATACGAGTATATGCAGCATGTTATATATAGTACGCTAAGTATACTTTATAGGTTTATGTATATAGGTATATGGTTAGCGTTAAATAATAAAATATGTATGTAAAACTTTTGACTTAAATAAAGTTTTTTGTATATATATATATAAGATAATGTTTAAAATGTTTAAAATAATGAAATATTTGATGGAATTGCATGTACTACAAGTGTTTTGTTTGGTTTTTTTTTGTATGTAGCAATGTGTAAGTTTATATAAAATTAAATAAGTATATATATATTGTTTTTTCTGTGCTTTAAGTTTAGTTTTAGTTAGATTTATAGTCGAGTACATACCTCCTTCAGCATTGGCATCGTCTTGTGTGTAGCAAAGCATAAAAGCTAGAAAAATTAAAAGAAAAAACAAAAAGAATCGAAAAAAGACAAACGATTTTGGTCAGTTTAAAACAGAATAGTAGTAAGTAGTATAGTAAATAGTAGTAGGTAGTAGTTGTAGGAGTAGTAGTAGTAGTAGTAGTAATAGTAGTAAAAATAGTTTTTAAACAGAACACACAACGATTTTTTAACACGCTTTTCAAGATCTCGTTTCTTTTTTTTTGTTTTTAAGTAAGCCAAATGATAGAATTATAGAGTTATATAAAGAGTATAGAGTGGATAGTTAGTGTTGTACGTTTATGATGCTGTTTTCGGGCGGCTTTTGGTATACGCTTTTGTTACTTTCGACACCAACTGCAGCAGCTCAAGCTTCATAATGAAGAGACAGTAAGTAAGTGTAGTGTAGAGAAAGTGTAACAATTGTAGCACATTTTATATAAATGAAATGATTTATGTAGAAAAAAAAGTGCAGCAATTTTTTTAGCAATGAAATGAGTACTTTTTTTTGTTAAACCTGAAACTGCTTTGGGCTTATAATATGTGCCTGGTTGGCAAATTACTTAAGGCATAAATACCAACAACAATACATAAAAAAAAGCAGTTATACACTTAGTATTATATATGTTAAGTTTCAATGTAACCTATATATAGTACTTATGTTGTATATATACAACTTATAGCTGGGTTAGTGTGTGTGTGTCCCCAAGTCACCAGTTTAACACCAGTTTATATACCATTTATAATTGTTAAATACATTTAACGACATACCAACACATACATAAGCTATATAGACTACTTAACGTATATATAGAGAGACACAGAGAGCGAGAGAGAGAGACACACAGACACAGAGACAAAACAAATGCATGGAAATTTGGGAACTCCCAAATTTTTTAAAAGAGAGCAGCTGTTAGACTCCTCATAGAGGCAAAACTTACGCTGTGGTTCGTTTGTTTGATTATTGTTAACATTATTAACATCAATTTCGCTGTTGCTTCTTACAATTCCATTAGCTTTTGTTTATAATATACATAAAAAAAACATAAATATTTTTGACGCACACACACGCACACACACACAATAATAACAATATCATTCAGGGCAAAAATTGACATAAAGACGCAAACATAAAATTGTTGTTGTTTTTTGTTTTAAGTGTAAAGTTGGACGGACGTTGTTGTTGTTGTGTTGGTTGTTGTTGGGACGACAGCACATTGTTGTTGTAGTTGTTGTAAGGATTATGATGTGATGAAATTAAAATACATGAAAAAGAAAAAAAAAACAATAATAAGCATATGTTGGCAATATATAAAGAAATAAATAAATAAATACGTTTTTTATGCGCACACACAAATTGTTTAAACAACTTAATATAATAAATGTTTAAACATTAAACGTATGCTTAACAAATGTCAACAAAATTTTTTCAAAATTAAATAGGAAATGTTTTTGGGGTAGAGTATCATGTTTGTTTTTGTTGTGTTGTGTTATTTTTAAGCACACACAAAAAATTTGAACTTTTAAATACAAATTTATATTTCACTTTAATTTGGACAAAACGAAAAACAACACATTTTGTTTGTTTTTTTTTTAAGAAAAAACATTTGCTTGCACATTTAGTAGTACTAAAAACAACACAAAATAAAAGACTATACCAATATATAGTAACAATATAACAAAATTGAAAGATAGCTCCCCACACGTACACACTATGGTAAAGAGAGTGGGGTAGGACACATAGTTTGAGGCAGGGAGCGCGAAAGTGAAATAATTCTGTTGTTCTTTCTTGACTTGACCCCATACAAAAATTAAAATGATATTAATTATAATAACAACAAAAATTAATCACATGACAATAATCAATAGCGAGTTTTTTTGTTTTTAACGTTATCGTTATCGTTGACAATTTGCTGTTGTACAAAAGTTGTTGTTGCAGTTGTTGCACCATTTTGTTGCAGACAGACGCTTGTTGTTGTTGCTGCAATTGGTTGTTGTCGTTGCGCGTTTTTTTCGTTCTAAGGCTACTTACGCTCTTGATCGCTGCCATCTTCATTCTTTTCATCGCGACTCTTCATAAATGGAAATTTGCGCGAAAATGTAAAGTTTTTCTTCTTGCGGTCCAAAGTCGATTGCTGCGGAGATACATAATTAGTATAAATTAAATAGTAAAATTTAAAATTTCATCTCTCACCTTATCCATATTATTATTCGCAGCTGCATGACCCTGGAATTTAACACTACGATCACGCGCTCGCATTTTACGCTCCCAGCGTCTTTTCGATGGCACAATACCAATTTGCTCGTCCTCATTATCGCCCAGCACACGACGTGCCTGCCACCATTCATCATCTGAGGCATTGGTTACATGCAAAATGTCACCATGCTTAAAGGGCAGGCCGCGAGATGGCAAGCCATCATCACGATTTGGATCATAATCGAAGAGCGCACGCACATAGAGTGAACGTTTTTGTGTGGTACGTAACAATGTTCCCGAGCCGCCAGCACTAAGTGCGGCCTGCTGCTTTAGCTCCTGTATGCGTGCCTCAAAGCGATTGTACTCCTCGGGGCGGTATTGTGCAAGCAAAGTAACCACGCCGCCGGAAGTCTAGGTAAAGTAAAAGTTATGTTTATAAGTAAGTATAAGAAAGGCATAATGAGGTTGGCTTACCTTGAGTGCCTGTGCCGCCTCCTCATGCGTGGCATGCGTCAGATTGACATTGTTAACGCTCAACAGCTGATCACCGCGTTTCAGCTCAGAGCCCAAATCAGCTGGACCACCGGCCAAAATGAAGCTGACATAAATGCCCTGACCATCCTCGCCGCCAACAATATTAAAGCCCAAACCTTGTGGACCCTTTTGTATGGTAATAGTGCGTGGTTCTCTGTGGAACAAAAGCATTAAGCATATGATTAATTAAATAGGCTTTATAAGGTTTATAAGCTGTTGGCAGCGACAACGAACGCACTTGGCACGTATTATGCTCAATTGTCGCATGGCGCCAATCATGGGCGACTGCCAGTACTCCTCCGACCTTCTATGCCGCCTAAAACGAAACATAACTAGTTGGGACTCCTAGACTGGACTGCCCTGGACTGGCCTGTTCGACTGCGTGCTAGCAACTAAACAAAAGCAAGACATGGCTACTGTGTCTGACTCCAACAATTGCCTAACTGCAGGCGCAGCGTTACACCCACCCACAATTATTTGCAAACCCCAGCGGAAGCAAGGGAAGTCAGTCTTTGAAATTGGACGTGGCCAAGCGACGGCAACGGCGGTCATTTTGTATTTATGCGTTTTCATGATTAATGGGCCGCATGCAGCTATATAGAGTCATCGTCCAAGGCAAGATTTTAATGCAATTTCCAGCTGAATTATTGAACAGGCGCAGAGGTGTCTGGGTGTGTGTGTCTGCCACTGCTTGGATTCAAGTCTGAAGACAATACTGCATTTGCGTTTCTTGGCCTTGTCTTATCTATGCCAGATATATAAAGACAATAACAATAAAAGATATGTTTGGCTACTGCTTAGCTTTTGTAACCACCAACCACTAACAGATATACAATAATCGTAATGTTTATGCGTCAGCGTAGATTGCAATTTACAGATTTCGTCGTCCTTGTTCTTAAGCATGCCGATGCCCAGGCCCGACGAGAGGGGGGTGGAATGGGGACTTTTTGCCCCGCGCCCGTAGCTCTCGGAGGGGCCCGGACCCAAGAGTCATTCGGGAAGTTTGCATTATTATGATTTTATCGAATCATCAATTCTCTCAGAAATACTGTCTATAGCTTTTGAAGCTCTCGGAGGGGCCCGGACTCGAGAGTCATTCGGGAAGTTTGCATTATTATGATTTTATCAAATCATCAATTCTCCCAGAAATCCTTTCTATAGCTTTCGTAGCTCTCAGAGAGCCCGGACTCGAGAGTCATTCGGGAAGTTTGCATTATTACGATTTTATCAAATCATCAGTTCTCTCAGAAATCCTATCTAAACTTTTTTTATGTTGATCTCACACTTTTCAACAATTATACGTATTTTCAACGGATCCGAGATTTCCCCCGGGGCCCTAAAGCGCTAAAATATTTTACAACGTTAAGGTTTATGGCAACTCACCTGGTAATATCCTCAGTGCTGACCGCACGCGGTGTGCCTGGTGGCACAGCGGCCAAAACATTTGTCGACGCATATCTCGAGCCAGGTTCTATTAGATCGCGGTATTTTTTTTAAATATTGTTTTTTTTTTTTTTAGATAAATTCATATTCATAAAAAAAAAACAATCACAGCGTGTAACAGTAACAGGTTCACACAAAAGTTACACACGAGCGAGTATTTTCGGGACATGAAAGAGAGAGGGGTAATTAGTGGATAAAACAAAATGGACGGGTTAATCAAAAAAACACAAATTTTCAAAATATAAATGAAAATTGTGGTATATCACAAAGAAAGATATAGAGTATATAGAGAGACAGAGAGAGAGAGATAGAGTAAGAAAGAGATAGTATATAAAATATAAGAGTTGGACCCAAAGTAACGTAGATAGAGCGAAAGAAAAACCCTAATTTCTTGTCCCTTGAATATATTTAAACATATCTCTATGCAGCATAGATTATATTATCAATCAAACACACATTGATCGCATTAGAAAGAGACAACCATACAAGGGTACACCAATACATACATACATATGTAGTATAGAAACAATTTACAAGCAAAAATTTCGGAAAAAAATTTTAGCCAGTAAAATTGAATTTAAAATTAAAAAACAATTCATGCAAATTGATATCAAGATCAAATCAAACAAAATCAAATCACAATCAAGTGTTGTATAACCTGCACAAATTTTTGTATTGATATGGCAACTCTGTAGCTAATGTAATTTTCTTATTGCGTGTGAAAATAAAATTGCATTATTAAAAGTAAAAAAAAAAAGCAAGCTTGCTGGGTATTTTTATATTTAATTAATGGGTGGAACTTGGTGGGTAGTACCAGAACAGCTCAAATGCTTAATAATGGGCTGAACAATATAAGAAGAACTCGGCAGGGCAGTTAAACAGCAATAGCAATATTTAGGATTTCGGTATCAGCGACTAGCATAGTATTATTATTTTTTTATAATAGAGTGGGAGATCTTATTAGTTGGGTTATATTTAGCATTGGTTCTTAAGGTTAACGTAGGGTTTTAAAGTAGAAACTGCTGAAGAGCTAGCTTTAAGAGAGTTCATGTTTAAAGCAAGTGCATGAAAATGTTGTAATTTTTGGAGATATAGAGATGTCTGTAAGCTCCAAGGAGTTTAGAAACTTTTATAAAGCAGATATGAAGCTTTAAGTAGTTATCTACTAAAATTGCAAGATATCTTGACAGTTTTCAACAGATTTGTCTTTAGTAGACATTGAAATACAAGTAGTTCTATAATAATATAATACAAGTCTCTTTAAGTGATTTAATTTTTAGACTGCTCTCAACTCCTTAGAGTGCTGCTGCTTTCTGAGTTTTCTGTAAGCTCGAAGGAGTTTAGAAACTTTTATAAAGCAGATATGAAGCTGTAAGTAG
This sequence comes from Chymomyza amoena, assembly GCA_037043745.1. Lineage (NCBI taxonomy): Eukaryota > Metazoa > Arthropoda > Insecta > Diptera > Drosophilidae > Chymomyza > Chymomyza amoena. The sequence continues at coordinate 43,239 of JBAMAX010002300.1, read as the reverse complement.
TTATCTACTATATCTTGGCAGTTTTCAACAGATTTGTCTTTAGTAGACATTGGAATACAATCACAATTCTAAACAATATTATACAAGTCTCTTTTGCTCACAGAGTGATGCAATTTTTAAACTGCTCTCAACTCCTTGGAGTGCTGCTGCTTTCTGAGATTTCTGTAAGCTCGAAGGAGTTTTGAAACTTTAACAGATTTGTCTTTAGTACAGATTGGAATACAATTACAATTCTCTAATAATATTATACAAGTCTCTTAAACAACTTGAATTAAAGGATTGCTCATAGAGTGAGCTCTTTGCATACTCAACTCCTTGGAGTGCTGGCTGCTGCTATTTTTTGACTAATTCGAGACTCTTAATTTTAGTTAGTCAGTTAGTTAGTTTTAGATAGTAGCGCAGCAATTGTGATCGCCATTGTTAGTAGTGGGTGGGGGTTAGAAGTTGATTTATTCAAGCTAACTCGCTTACGGCGTGGCAAAGGCGATTGGGATCTAGTCGATGCAGTAGCGGCATAGGATGAAACGAGTTGTGGTTGTGTTGGGATAGCTGTTGTTGTTGCTGCTGCTGCTGCTGCGGCGGCTGTAGCTGCTACTGAGTTATTGTTGTTATTGTTACTATTGCTGTTGTAATTGTTGCTATTGTAGTGGTTGCTGTTGTTGCTATTACCCGTAGCATTGTTGCTGTTATTGGTGTTTTTGGCTGTAGTGGTATTGGATGTACTGGAGGAGGTGTTGGTGGTGTTGATGATTGTGTTGTCGGTGTTGTTATGAATGTTGTTGTTGGAGGTGGTATTGGTATTGGTAGTGGAGTTGACTAAGGTTGGTGGTATTGGTGTTGGTGAATCGACAACGTTGTGTCCAACATTATTAAGCGCACCTGTGGACTGTGAATTCACTTGCTGTTGTTGTTGTTGTTGCTGCTGCTGCTGTTGCGCTGCTGTGGCCGCCAGCTGGGATTGTGAGTGGGAGTGCTGCTGGCCAAGTTGACCGCCAACACTGCCACCTGACTGGGATGCGCTGCTGGTTAAATGCTGCGTCTTGCCTACAATAAGTGTAACTTTGTCAGTTATAGACTTGAGTGTGGCCACAGCCAGTTCATGAGTAACATTCTCCAAATTCTTTTCACTCTGTAAATATAAGCAATATGTTTAAGTTTGGCAACAATAATATGTACGATCCATCTACTTACGCCATTCGTGCGCACTGCTATAAGCTTGTCACCTATGGACAGACGGCCATCGACTAACGCCGCACCGCCATCCATTAGCTTAGTCACATAGATGCCATTGTCGCCTGGTATATGCTGATTACCAATGCCACCAGCTATGGAAAAGCCCAGACCTTTGCCGCCCTTAACCAGATCAATTTCAATCACCTTGGGTCCGGCAGCGGCTGGTGCGCCGCCTATAGCGGCACCATCGCGCACATCGGTGGAAGCAGCAGCTGAAGCAGCACTATTACCAGTTCCACTAACACGTTTTCGTTTAACGTGCAGCTTGACTTGATTGCCGGCCTTCTTGAGCGCATCCACAGCGGCTGCATGTGGCACATCTACGACAGAGACGTCGTTCACGGAGACAATGATGTCGTTAACACTGAGTCGCCCATCGGCTGCAGCAGCGCCACCTGGTATCAGTTTGGTGATATAGATGGATGTGTCGGTACCAATGTGGGGATTGTCTGTGCCACCGGCAATGGAAAAGCCAAGGCCTGAATTGCCGCGCTCCAGCTGTATGTCCTCATAGTACCAGCTATCATCACCATTAACCTGATCATAGAGCAAAAAAAAAGAGTATACAAAGATTAGTTACTAGTTGTTGCAAGTGCTTTGGTGTTAGTTGTGTGTGTGAGGGTGTTTATGTTTGTTAGTGTTAGTGTGGGCGCAGGGCTGTATTTCGTGTTAGCGCTGCTTGGTTTTTTATTTGCATGAAATGAAAGTAATCTATGAAATTGGACGTATACGCGACAACAATAAAAACAATAGGTAGTGCCTACAAATACCTGGATGACTACGACATACGGATGACAATGGTGTTTATATATCCTGCAACCAACACACACTGTTGTAAACAAAACTAGGTGGGAAATGGACAACAACAAAACAATGCACACAACAATTTTTTCATGTCCTGACCAAGTTTTTGTTGGGAATTACAATGTAGTCCCGACTGTAGACCGGAACACTTCTTATCCTATCGATTTGTTTATTGTATGAGTGTGTGTTTATGGAAATGTGTGATTAATACAAACCACGATGCAGTTGTGAGACGGTGTCTATCAAGGACTTATTGCATTGATTGGCGTTGATATTTTCTATGAAACAAAACATCGAGACTATCTCCCACTCTTTTGATTTTGATTCCTTTTTTTTAGAAAGCTTTACATTGAATAAGAGCCATTGAACCAAAAGCGGGTTTATCAGTACATACTAATCCATTTGTATGCTTCCTATATATTCTTAGAAACTATATAATGTATTTGCACAAGCAAAAAATTTCATTTTGCAAATATTTAGAACCGCGCAAAAGATCTGACCTAGTTTTTTACTTGCGGCATAGTCGAAAATTATTTTCTTCAAAGTCAGAATATGGAGCATAATTCACATTAAAAAAACTATAATAAACTATTACACAAAATGATTTTAGAAAATGTTGTGTTTATCGCGGAAAGAACATCTCAAACAAATTTTCAAAAGATAAATTGGAACTGGATCGAGTTGAAATTTTTAGATCTGATTAAATAAACATTGATTTGAAATTTGCTCTGCCTAAAAAAAAAATGGAATATAATTGTTGTGACCTACGGAACGGGAAAACAGGGACATATCCTTGTTTTAGAAGCAACGTCTCTGTGTACGAATGCGTTGAATTTTGCAATTTATTGTTCAAGTTTTTTTCCTAACAAAAATGGCCCGGTTTTGTGTTCAATTGGCTAAGCAATTTTCAATTCACCTCATATGGGTCCCGGACATAGGGACTTTGAGGGAAATTGTACTGCGGATGAACTAGCTAGACAAGGAAACACCAGTATCCTCCTTCAAGACAAGGAGGGCCTAAGTATACCCACGGCCAGCTGTAAACTGAGAATACGAAATTTTTCGCTCTCTGTGCAAATAAAACGTGGAATCGGACATCGAACAAGGGTAGAATCTCGCGGCAAACTTGGCCGACATATTGCAGTAAAAGAACCAAAAAACTTTGCTGTCTGAATAGAGCCCAGTGCTCATCTGTTATCCGTGCCACGCATCCAGGTTGAATGCTTCCCACGATGACTGCTGTAGAGGCTGTGACGATAAGGAGGAGCTGGAGACGGTGGAACACTTCTTCTGTCACTGCCCTGGACTGGGCAGTAAAAGATTTAGGTTCCTACAGTCACACTTTCTAGACGATTTATCTCAGCTCTCTGAACAGAGTCCAAAATGCGTTTTAAGGTTTATTCATGGCTTCTTCACCTTTTACAGGGGACCTCTCAAGTGGGGAAGAGTGGTGAACTAGTTCAATGTAGTGGTATCGCAACGGGCTTATCCTTAGCCTAAGTGAGTTGGCACGTCAGTTCCAACTGCCGCCCTAACCTAACCTAACCTGTGTTTAATTGTTCCGGATTGTAGTACTTTATTCCGAAAATGAACCGGTTTTGCTCAAAATTGAGTTGGCCACCAAACAAGATCCTTATTCCCAGCACTGTCACTAGATACAACAATCAATAAGAAATTCTAATTTAAAACCAGATCAAAGTTCAGGACTTCTGTGTACTATTTTCGTTCGCTCCCGAAAATTCTTCTTGTATTCGTTTTTGGTCCAACTTATCCGAGTTGATTTCTTTTGTATTTTTTAACTGACGCAATTCTATCCGGAATCGGAATCGTGTCTACAGCATAAATAAACAAATATGTTCAATATGATTACTCAAGTAATACCAGACGCATTTGTCTAATATTTTAGATAAATATGTAATAATGAAACGTATTTCAAGGACACAACACTTATGGAATCAGTTAGTTAAACACTTGAAATGAGAAACCCAACACTGGGTTTAAGTAATGCTGGAATGTTTTATATAAGGCGCTCCCATTTTCGCAAACAGTTCGCAAAAGTTGACGTAAATAAGAGCAGCTCTACATATAATATAATGATTTATTAATTGATTATGAAAAACTTTTATTTTTAAACTTGAAACTGGACAAACACATACATATATACGCATTATTAAAACACATAGTTTTAGTTCGTTTAGTTCTTGCTGAAGCTCTTTTGCTTACCTTCGTCGAGGATGCCTTATGTAACTGAAAATTTATTTCGACAAACAAAAAATAGATAATTTAATTAAAGTGCTTTTGATATTTGCTATTTAGATTAAGTATTGCTTGCTGATCAATTGCATTAAAGCTTAATTTATAAACGATAATAATCTAGGTGCTAAAATATCAAAAAAGGTTGTCAAGATATTTCTTAAATAAATAAATAAAATTCGTAAATGTATATAACAAAGAAAAGGTGACGTTGAAGACACCTTTAAGTTACCTAAAGCATGAAATGCGTGACTAGATCAAACGATGTGACGATGTATCGTACGTCTGATCGCCTAAATCTTAGAGATGGTAAGAGCTAAAACAACTAGACTTTTCAGTTAGATTCTTTATTTTTTGATAGGAGACAAGCTCCATTTTTTCCCAATATTGGTGTATATATAGTATATACCTTATATAGCTATAGCTAAAAAAAAAAAGAGCACTACGAAATAAAAGCAAAATCTGTAGAGGCATAATTCGTTTGTTTTTGCGAATATCGTAAATTTTTTAGAGTTCCCAAGCACTGTAAAATTGATTGATGATATCGTGCATAAAACATAAGGACATACTATTAGGACATAATTTGGTAAGGCCATTTTTAGAGTAGGCCTTCAAAAGTTTATCTACGCACTATTCCTAATTCGATCAAAATCGTTAACACCTAATTCTGTTTTAACACGTTAAATACGTTCCAGAAAACCGTGTAAATGATGAATTCATCGATAAGCTATTAAGAAAAGAAATTAGAAAGGGGAATTCTCTTACTAAATTTTTAAGAGGCTAGCTTAATAAAAATATTCTTTAAAATTTCAATCAAAAAGCTTTTTTAATCGTGCTAAATCGATTGAAATTGTGTATTAATTTATCCGTTTTGATTGTAGGGGGTATAACTTAAATATGTAGGTCCACACCCGACTATGATGTTCGTAATTCTTAATAAATCTATTTACTATTCACGGAACGGAAAGTTAAAAATGTTTTCGAAGCACGAAAGAAGACTCCAGCATATCATATCCTAAGCAATCGATGCCAATTAAGAAACATTCCATTAAGTTGAAGAAAGATAAACGCAAATCCTTTTAGAGCATCAAACACTCGAAAGCCGCTTTAAGGTTAGATTAATTAAAAATTCTTGTTTTTCATAAATTATATGAATGGCCTTTGACCTTGTAAATTGTTACCTTGACATATAAGAAAAAATAATTTTTGCATATCGCACGAACACATATCTACTATAAAACACATAAACTAACTTAAAAGGTCGTTCACGGTGCAGCCTATTGCAAGACTGCGCAACTCTACAACCTGCATAAATACCCAACCGATTACAAATATTGGAAAGAACTTCAGCTTATATTTTGTTCTATTGTGCATACAAATTATTAAGCACATATTGTGACAAAAAAGTTTTCGGAAAATTGTTTTCTTCGATATTCGTGGTGTATCCATCGTTTCAGAGAAATAAACGATCAATAAGGAGTATTATGTGACTGTTTTGAGGTGTTTGCGTGAACGGGTCCGTCGTATTCGGCCGGAACTGTGGGCAGATAATTGGTGGATTTTGCACGACGATAACGCGCCATCTCATCGAGCCACGATTGTGTGAACGTATTTAAGGCAAAACACTCGATAAATACCATCATCCACTCGTACAGTCTAGATCTGGCCCCGTGTGTCTTTTTCCTCTTTCCAAAACTAAAATTGCCACTCCGGAGAAAACGTTTTGACTCGATACCGACTATAAAACAGAATGCGACAAGAGAGCTGAACGCCATTCCAGCGCCTATAAAAAATTTTTCGAAGACTGGAAGAAACGTTGTCATATGTGTATTGCTTCAGAAGGGGCATATTTTGAAGGAGACAAAATAAAGATTGATGAAGATTTACTATTTTGCGTTTTATTTAGAAATTACGGAATTCCTTTATGTCACAATGTATACAAGCTGGGCTAATTTAACTAAAAAATTAGATAAAAAAATGAAAAAATCTATGTGCAAAATCTACCGTAACTTAGATTTCTACCAAAAATTAGGCAGCCAAATAAATGACTACTCAAGCCAATGTACCAAAATATGCGCGCCAAGTTACTCTACTACGAAGAATTTGTTTTCCAAACAAACTGCACAAATACGGAAATAAAAAGTATCAATAAATTATATATAAATAGATATACACAGTTCATACATATGCAATTGATATTATCCAATAGCCAAGTCTATGGCAATAACAATATCTTACATTAACCAGACGAATTAGCAGTCAAAAGTCAATTTGCACTTATTAGTAGAACACCAAAAATACAGATAAACCAGGGGGAGTGGAGAATACATTCGAACAATGTCTGAGAAGACAAAGTATGTCAATGGCATTCAAAATGTAGTTCAACTACCGATTGACTTGGGGTATTCAATTAACTGAGTTGTCCAAAACTGCTGAACACAACAAATATTAATGCAACAACAAAATTTAAAAGGGGGGCGCCACAACCCACACACAGATACACTTATACTCACACAAGTGTGCTAACAACTGAGGCAGAAAACGAGTTCAATTGATTAGCAACCAAATGTGAATGAATTTATCAAGTAAACAGCAGCCTCAATAACCAAATTGGGATAAGCAGACTATAAGATACTCTTAGGCCTAGAGAAGTTTAAAAAAAGTTGAGTTGAGTTTTTTGACAGAAAGTGTTTAAAAGACGAGTTTGGCATCGAAAACTAGCATGTAGTGTATGTACCGTGAACGACCTTTAAATTTTTTCGTATTAAAACAAAAGTTTTTTGTTCATAAATCCAAAAAAATATATATATAATTAAAATTTATAAAAAATTTAAAAGAAATTAACTTTCATTTACTCCGGAATTTGTAATGATAAAAACGCAGCAGATTACAATAAAGCGAAATATTAGCTTCAATTTAAAAAAATATTCCAAAAAGGAGATTTCACTAGGAAAATGATCCTAAATTCGATTGAAAATCCTTAACCTTAGGAATTTTGGTCGAAAGCTAATTTTTGTATCCGTAGGTTACCATAAGTAGGGACGTGCGGCGGCTTGGGTCCCAGATTACGGCCGACAGCTATACTTTCGAGGTTGTCAAGGAATTCATCTACCTTGGCACCGCCGTTACCACCGACAACGATGTCAGCCTGGAGATCAAGCGCAGAATCACTCTTGCCAACAGGTGCTATTTCTGTCTCAATAGGCAATTGAGTAGTAGAGACCTCTCTCGCGCGACAAAACTATCACTCAACAAGGCACTCATCCTTCCAGTGCTTCTTTACGGCGCGGAAGCCTGGACCATGTCGCTAACTGATGCAGCTGCCTTGGGAGTTTTCGAGAGGAAAGTACTGCGCAAGATCTTTGGTCCTATTCGAGTTGGCGATGACTACCGCATCCGCACCAACCAGGAGCTGTATGAGCTCTTCAACGACATGGACGTTGCTCAGCGTATCAACATCCAGCGGCTTCGCTGCCTCGGACATGTCGTTAGGATGGACGAGGATGCTCCAGCTAGACGTGTGTTCGATGCGGTAGTCAGCAGCCGTCGGCGGAGAGGACGACCGTGTTTGCGTTAGAAAGACCAAGTGGAAGGGGCCCTGTCTTCGCTCGGTGTGACCAACTGGAGAAGGCGCGCGCAATGCAGAGGCGCCTGGAGAGAAGTTTTAAGGCAGGCCGTAACCCGGTAATCGGGTTGTTATGGCCACATAAGAAGAAGAAGGTTACCATAAAACTTAAAATTAACTAAAAAATTGTTTCCATGAACAAGATAGTAGAAGTTTACGTTAAAGCGAAATATTTACTTAGATTTCTAAAAATCTGCCGAAAAGGAGATTTAAGTACATAAATAATCACGAATTCAATTCGCAAGTAAATCCTTAACTTGCTATGAAAATAGATTAGAAAGAGTAATTACCTAACCTAATTTCTAAAAGTTAAGTTAATAAATATATATTTTTTTTTAATCGTGCTAAATTGAATGAAATCGTAAAAAATATTTTTTCTAAACCGTGTAAAAACCGAATTGAACTTAAAGTAAAATAGGAATAACCCCAAATTCGATCGTTCATGGATTATCTTTAGTTTAAATTAAGCAAGCAATAGTCTTCTTTTTTTTTGAATTAGTAATCAAATTTATTTTCTAGCAATCCAAGGCCATCTCATACGTATTTCTTTTTTAAATTTGCAGATTTTCAAAATCTAATTTTAGCATAAGTCGTTTTTATCATCCAATCTATTGATTTGGTTATTACCATAAAGTGAGTCACAAAAGCAACATCCCACGTTAAAGCTTTGCGGTACATGAAGCATAGTACACAAAAAAAAAATACTTGATGTTTGATTTGTCTTTCATCTCACAAGAAGTGAAAATCATCATTGAAATTTTTTAAGTATTATGAGGCCGAATTCAGGAAACAATTCACGAACCAAATAAGAGTCCTTAAAGCAGCGCATGCCATTTGAGGCAGTTTAATAATCTCATTTGCTTTTGGGGTATTATTCGCTATGCTGCACTTAAAATACCCTTCATATTTAAGGGTATAAAAAACTTAAGTTATTGCACGCAACATAGATACAAATTCACACGTGCTATGTTTGCTTTATGCCACCCAATCGACCAAAAACAAGGAACTAACTAACATTTTACATTGAGCAAAAATTTTGGACGACTTTGAAGGAGCAAACTTCTTTATATTTTCCTCATACATCCTATTTTCAATTATTTTAACCCATCTTCACCAATACAGTTCAGAACCGGTAAAAAATATATTTTCGCACTTCGTGGCTCAAATGTAGTCCCAAAGATCTAAGTCGCCTTATTAAAAGAAACTGTAGAACACGCCACGGCTTTATCTTCTTACTGAAACTTGGCCTTTTTGATTTTTCCGAACTTCCTTATACTTTTTTTTTTTGCTTCGCCCTCCAAAGTAACTCAAAATCTTTAAATTTTCTTAGATCCATGCCATCTCCAGGACTCCTCCTACCTTGACCAACACTGAATTGTGAGTTACAGCTTTGGTCATCAAAGCTCTTCTTTACAATATTTTTAAGTTGAAAATCTGACAAACTGGTTTAAAGACTTTTTTCATATATGTATTTCGAGATCTGGGTACGTCTAATCTAGCCGTGTTTATTTAGCTGCTTTAATAGCCAAAGTTCTGCAAGAAATTACTATATAATACCACTATATCAAAATATAGAATCAATTGGTAAACGATTTTATTTTTTTTGTGAAGAATAAAAAATTCTTAAACTTGACATCAGGGATCCTGAAGAGTTTTTCGTCAAAATCGAAAGTGGTCAAAAAGTTTATTAATTTGCAAGTAGTAAGATTTCGATAAAACTTAACTAAACAAATAATATTAGATTAACTTAACTTCCATTTAGAAAAAAATAAAGCTTTTGCGGAAAACAGAGCAAAAAATTATTTTTCGTCGGCTCCGAGATGAAGCAGAACTCCAAATGGAATAATCCACTAAAACGTGAGAAACTCTCATTTTTAACATGTCCAAAATTTGTGCGGATAATTAGTGAAAAGAAACAAAAAAAAAGCTTAAATTGATAAAGATGCAAGAAGAAACGTTCATTGACCGGAAGACGAACAAAAAGAAATAGTTAACCTCGGAAGACCAACATATTGGTATGGAACTGTTTTTTTTTTTATCAATTTGTAGCTCCGATTACATTAAATTGGTGGTATAATAAACAAATTCATACATTTATTGATGACTTGGTATATGTTAGTATACCAAAAATAATAAGACGCTTTTGTGTATATTTCAGTTGGAAGACGATCCTAAACGATTAAGCATTGATTGAAGCATGCTCTCAAGAGCATAATGTAAACGTTCCCAATCCTATGGTAAGATAAAACAAAAAATTTCAAAGATGGTTGGCCAAAACAAAAGGCCATCATGGCCAAATTAAACATTCTTGTAAAAAGTATTACAGAGATAATAACATCTATGTCAAGAAAAAATGAACGAAGCAGAATGAAAACGTTCTCAATCCTACTGAAAACATCTATGGTATGGTATGAAAGAAGAAATTTTAAAATACGGTTTGCCAAAACAATACGACATCATGTCAAAACTAAACATTCCTGTAAAAGGTTTTCCAAAGATGACCACGTTTATGTGAAAAAGAAATTAAAGAAGCATGATGTGAACGTTCTCAATCCTACGGAAAACGTCTAGGATGAGATGAAAGAAGATATTTTAAAGACGGGTTGCCAAAACAAAGCAACATCATGGCAAAACTAAATATTTGTGTAATAATTTTTCTAATGATGAAAACTTCTATGTTCAGAAGATAATAAAGTCATTACCAAAATTTGAATGTTGAATTCTTGAGGAATAGTAAAAACAAAAAGTCATGGCGGTGCCCGGGAGACTAGTCTGCTAGGATCTCCCCTAGGGGTAAGATATTGATATAATTCAACAAGCTGCATCTTCTAAAGGATTATGCGTACTAGCTCGTTAGGTTTCGTGTCTAAAGTCTCCGAAATCTAGGTGAACAAACAGACGAACGTATAGGAGGATCACTACTCGAGGTTATGATAAGCATTTTGGTATAAAGGTCCTGAGCTCTGCAACTTTTCGGGTCCATAGTCCCTCTCGGGGATTGCCACCTTGTCGTGGTGAGAGGGCTTATTAGGGGCGATGAATCCAAGAGCGACGCCGGCGGTAGCAAAGCTATCGGTAGAGCCAACCATGGCGGTAAGGTCGAGGAAGAGTCCTGAAGCTAAGAGCAGTCCACAACAGACCCTGATGGCAGCCAAATTGCCATCAGGCAAGCGTCTGTTTCCCCATATCAGGGGCGGCTTCTAACTTAAGAATCTTTGAACCCATCACTCATTGATTCTCATAAAAGATGTCAGAATAACATGGAACAAAACAATAATGGAAACATGTCTCCAAGGGGTACCCAACAATTATTGGTCAATCCCCCTGCTACGGCAGCCAGCACAGAGAATTTGGAGGTTCTAGTTTCATGTTACAACGACAACACGATGAATGTAACCAATGAGGCTCTATGCTCCACTTAATTCGTAGTAGTAATAGTCTCCAAAATCTAGGTGTACATAAAGACTTACGGACAGGAGAATCCCTACTCGAGGTGGTTGTAAGCATTTTGGTATAAAGGTTCTGGGATCTACAACTTCTAAGGGGTTATGTGTACAAGCTCGTTAGATTTCGTGTCTAGAGCTCCTAAAGTCTCCGAGATCTAGGTGTTTATAAAGAAGAACAGTCACACAGACAAGAGGGTTGCTTCTCGAGATTATGATAAGCATTTTGGTATAACGTCCTAAGCTCTGCAACCCCTCCTTCTTTGTAGCTATAGTTAGAGGACATAATAAATGCTTACAGCAATTATTTTTACCATACGTTCATATTTCACACACAGAGCTCAATTTTTAATGCAAAAATTCGACCAAACTACTGTCTTTGCCTATTTGTCAACTGGGTAAAATTTACTAGCATAGCAAAGTCGTTGTCTAGGTCAAGAGTTAATATTGACAATTAATCCATTGACTGGAGCATGAGAAGCCGCTGTTGGAGCAAATAAAAAACAGAAACTAAAGCCAGGTCAAGTGATACGAGGCTGTTGTGCTATTAGTAAGCCAACCATTAGATTGGGTTTAGTAATCTGAACATGGTTGGGTCACAAGGTAAGTCGGCGTTTTGCTTTTGGTATGTAATTTAAGGACTGACTGAGGGGATTGAGCCAGGCACAGCAGCTTGCTCCTCAACAAAAACAATGACGACGGCAACAGCTTTAAGAGCAATCTCCGACAACGCCTTTAGTATTTAAACCATGGTTATTAAGACGATGAAGGTCATTAGGGCTAATGGACTAATAAGCACGTCGTTGTGTGCGTGTGTATGCGTGTAAGTGTGTATTTGCTTAAAAACAATAACAATAGCAAGAACAACAACAACAACAGCAGGAGCAACTAAACACGCTTATTAATGCGCTTCCGGAACAACAAGCAACAACAATATGAGCAAGCTGTTTTGTTGCTGCAATTACGCGACAACAACAACAACATAAGTAACATTGCCAACAACAAGAAGCCAACAGCTTTGAGCAGGGCTGGATCTAAGTCAAAAATTTTGGACTGGGGCGCTTAACACGTGCAAAACTTCCGCAATCCCCACGCCGGTACCAACCCCCCTAGAGGGCGCCACTGTTGCGTGTGTTTGTTCCCATGTCAGGTCGCCAAAGTTGAATCAAAAAAGCAAACAGCAAATAAATTAACGTAAAATGGCAGAACGCAACAAAAAACCAAATATCGCTGCCACAACCAAGTTTTTTTGTGTATAATTTGGCCAACACAGCGCCGACGACGCCGTCAACACAAAAAGTATATTTTTATGTTTATATATATACTACATATAGTACATATTATGTAAAAAAAAAAGTGCTTAGTATATATAACAAGTATATACAAATAAATGAAGTACATATCGTTGTGGCAATTGCCATTGTCGGTTGCCAGTTCCGATCAAGTTAATTAATTGCCAACGACATGAAGCCAAGACTTTCTGTATCGGCCAAAAGTCAAAAAAAAAAATGCTCCAACTGAGTTGTTTCAAAATTAAGAATTCAATGTAATTATTTTAGTTCTTATATATATACCATGTATATAGCCAAATAGCTGTCCGACCATGGAATACCCTGTAGACTTTTTCTAGTATGTTGAAACTAAGCGCTCAAATGGTATAACTCCAATATAATATTCAAACTTTATTTTAAAACATAATTTTTATACTCTGTAACGAACAAATTAGGTTCTAGCTGGTTGTGTAACTCACAGGAATCTGCTCCCAACGATTTTGTAGTACTAATCATGTAGATCTCATAGATCTTCATAGGCCAAAAAAAAGCAAGTAAATAAAGGTAAAGAAACCTTTTTAAATGTAAAAATTTGTCTTTTGAAGAACCCCCTCTTCTATAAACTGCACAAAGAAACAACTTTTTCCAAAGAAGCTGCAGGTCATCCGAATCGATATGTAGAATCAAGAAAAATAAAATATGATAGCAATTTCTCATATGGTCTTGTACAATACATGTATTTGAAAACTCCGAGTTGCGATTAAATTTAAGCCTCTTCGCGGAGATTCCCAAATACAAGTATTTTCTTACTCTTTTTGGAAGGCATAAAGCTTACCCTCTTCAAGAAAGTTTTAAATAACCCCACATCAATATCAGTGGAACTGATTCATTGGAAGTGGTCCCAATGAATACCTATCTAGACTTAACATAAATCTCATGATATTAGGAAGATTTCTCGAAATCAATGTAAAGAGTCTTACGAAGTTTGGCAGAAATCCATGATTTTTGTCTATGGTACAATAAGTAATTCAGTCGTTATTGTCGTTCCAAAATAAAGATGGAAGATCGAAAACAACATTTTTGGCATATTTTACTGTTTTACTATCAAAAGGGTAAAAATGCAGTTCATGCAAGGCAAAAATTATGTGATGTGTACGGAGAAGATGTGTTAACCGAACGCCAATGCCAAAATTTGTTTGCAAAATTTCGTTCCTGCAATTCCTGCACCGCGTCCTGGAAGGCCTCTTGAAGCCGATATGGATGAAATAAAGCCATTGATCAATGCAAATCGTCGAATAACAGCTCGAGAGATTGCTGAAAGATTAAATTTGTCCAACGCGACGGTTCACAAGTACATGAAAAGTCTAGGATTAATTTCGAAGCTTGACGCGATGATGGGTTCCTTAAGTTTTTACAAAAATGTAAAGCGCAAGAGATCATGGTCTAAAAAGGATAAGCCAGCTTAAACCACTACGAAGGCCAATAGTCACCAAAAAAAGGGTTATGTTGTCTGTTTGGTGGGATTTCAAAGGGATCGTTTATTTTGAGCTTTTGCCCGACAACACCATGATTAATTCTGAAGTGTATTATGATCAGTTGGACAAATTGAGTGATGCACTCAAACAGAAGAGGCCAAAATTAATCAATAGAAAAGGTGTAGTGTTCCACGAGGATAATGCGAGACCTCATAGAAGTTTAATGATTCGCCAAAAGTTTTTGTAGCTTGAATGGGATGTGCTACCACACCCAGCATATGCTCCAGACTTAGCACCTTCGGACTAATACGTGTTCCGGTGTCTGCAAAATTTTTTGGCTGGGCGAACCTTCACCTCAAATCAAGACGTCAAAAACCACTTGAACTAGTTTTTTGCCTGCAAGGATCAAACATTTTTTGAGCGTGGAATGAATCTCTTGCGCGAAAGATGGTAAAAGGTATAGGATCAAAATGGAGAACATATTATGTTTTACACAATAAAAAATCGTGTTTAAATTGTACTAAAAAAAACGAAATTACTTAGTGAACAACCCAATAATTATGCTAGTCGATAAAGAGAGAACTATAAAAGTATGAAGAAGTTTTAAGACAGCTCATCATTCGTACGCCCTGAATAGACATGTCTATGGCCATAGCTAAAGCATATCTATCTATCTTTATATTAAAGGAACTTATGTTTTACGTGTTACAGATGTTCTCAAGAACGCGTCGATGGATTTCAAATCTTATTTTTGTGAGTGTTAGTGGTTGTCAATACGGAGGTTTTAAGCCTATTGCGATTTGTTCGTATTGGTTCGTGAGATATACACATTTTTGTGAATATATATATATAATATAGCATAGTAGAAAATTGTTTAACACCGCATATTGGGCATTAAGTGCAGACAGCAGCGTAGTCGCAAAGGACTTGAAATGTAGTTTCTGTAGGGCATTTATTTATTAGAGATGCGAGCTCTTTTAAGAATACTTAAGTTCGTCCATACGACTTTTTAGAGAATCATGAAAGTCAACTAAAAAATCTTATGATTATATAGAAAAACTAACTAAAGAATCTTACGATGTTTATACAGTCATTCAGTATTCAAAAAGTTTGGGCAGGACAACGTCTGCCGGGCTCTCTAGTAATCTATAACGTTCTAAACACTATAAGCATAGGTCACCAAAACCCACTTTTTATGACTTGAACAAAATATGACTCAAAAATGGGCAAATTTTTATTGGGTTGATTCAACATATTTAGTAATAGGAATAGATTAGAGGCCCTACGCTTCACGAAGAAAGAATAACGACAGTTGTAGTATAGCTTATTGAACTTTTTGATTACAAACCATGAACAAAAATCATGCCCTCAAAAATTATTAAACATAATTCAATCAAATTAAAAGTCTTTTCATCAAAAGGCTTTAATTAAACCAAAAAGCACTGCTTTAGGGTATACAAATATCTTTTGGAAACTTCTCAGATTTTGTTTGTTTCCAAATTTTAATTAGTACAGTAAAGCTTATAACTTTTTAGATACATGAAACAATTCACACAAATTCCAAGCTAATTAAAAACAAAAGTTTTCACAACTTTATGCAAAAGGGTCTTGGCCAATACGAATTGCTTTTTTCAGTTACTAATGCCTCGTAAATTGTGTTTAAATAAATGTATAAGAAGCAAGAAAATTACATCATAAAGTCAACAATTGGAACTTAATAAAAGTTGATGACGATGACTTTGTAGCCAACTAATGGTTGTTTGAAGGGTGGCCAAAAACACACACATATATAGTTATGTATATAAGTAGCCATAATAAGGCACACACACCTTAAGCTTTTGTTTAAAATAAAAAATAAATAAACTAGCTGACAATTAGTTTTGCTTGGCGTCGTTTTTTTTTCTAAGGTTGCATTAGAAATCATATCAGCTAGGCCATATCTTATCAGTAAAAATCATATGCGAGGAATGTTTCTCAAATGCCAAAGGCAAACGATAAAAAATTTTAGCTCTGACGTTATTTTTGGTGTAATATTGGAAGAAGCACTTGGTAAATAATTTGTTACTAAATACATTTAAAAAAATTTATGTAAAATATATTTCTTGTAATATTAAAAAATGTAGCTATCATTTGCAAGGGATTTTTGCTTTAAATAAAAAGTTCCCTACATCGAATTTGGGTTGTATTTATATCGAGTCTGTGTAATATTTGATGAGTTCCGTACATGCGTGTTTTTTTGTAGAGGTTCACAACTTTAGGTTGGCAACGCTTCTTTATCTTAACAGTTGATAGTTGCCTTTTGTTGAGTTTGGTTTGACATTTCCTTATGGATAGACCTAGATTAGCAACGAAAATTGTTGAAATTTTTAATCAAAATAATGGTTCCGTTCATCAAACTTGTTGAAAATTTAAAAATTTTGTTACCCCGATGAAGCTTAATTTTTAGGTTGAATGAGAACGTAACTAAGCAGAATTATCCTCAAGCACTATTACATCCAAAGAAAATGACTGGCACTTGTCTACATCGCTAAAACAGAGACAATTGAACACTTGGAAATCAACTTTCGAAGAGTTATTGGTGAAATAGAGAGTTTGTGAAAATCGATTTTCCAGATTGCACCTTGTATGCTCCAGACGTGGCGTTCATAAGGCCGAAATCATATTTAAACATTAGTGTCATCAAATGTTTTATCCCATAAAGCTCGTTTTATTGATATTAAAAAGATATTTCTTTGTTTTACTATGATTAAAACTTGGGCAACTTAAAAAAAAAACACCCTTTATATAGCGAATAATTTTCTAGCAAAAACTTAAACTCAAGGATATCTGTAGTGTGTAAATTATTAACTCATTAATAAATTTTTCTATTAATCATTAACAGAAAAAGTAAGAACATGGGGGTTTCCCACAAACTCAAGAAAATTGCAAAAACATTTACCTATTCACACATTAATAATCAATTAATAAGTACGATTAAAAAAGTGCAATTACAGATTTTTTTTTCTAATAACGAACTAACTTGCAGGTCCAATTATAAAACCATTAAAAGGCTTTTAAAACGTCTCCTGCAAAACGGCTTTCAAAAAATATATGTGGGCGTCGTCATCACCCCATATTGATCGAGGCGCTTGGGTGGCTTGTATGGACAAGAAGGTCAACAAAGTATTGTTTTTTAGGCCAACATGAGGCTTGCGTAGCAAATCGTTGACTCGTGTGCTTTGGAATCGTATTTGACAGCTCACGCGTGATTTGAGACATGTGTCACACAGTCAACACGCTCAATGCCATTTCATCATAAAAGGGACTTCAAAATCATAGAATTTTATTATTAAAATTCGTGCTCTGTGTGAAATGTGAAAATTTGTTTTTTTTTAACGTTTGCGTCAATTCATAAAGTTTGATTTTTAGTGCAGTCTAGGGGGGACAGTTCGCGATAATGTCTTTTTGCTGATTGAAACTGGAGATGCTAAAAAGCACGAAAAAATGCAGCAAATTCGATAAATAGTTCATCTCAAGTTTAAGACTGGAAAACTGAACGTGAATTTCGTGTAGAAAATTTATGTAGCCTCTTTGGATCAACGATCGATTCGATTACTTGAAAATAGCAATCGATCCCCATAGATGGGGTCGGTCTTTGGGGTGCGCTTACGCGGAAAGTTGTCTGATTGTCACATGGGAGTGACCAACGACGATTCCCTAACTGACAGATTCAAGTAGCTCACAACCTTGAGCTTTACGATAGGTAGCTGCTGGTTTTCCGCCGGATACCCCTTTCCAGGGATAAGCTAACAGGCTCTCTGCTCTTTGAGGATGTTTTTTGCACTGAACGAGTGAGGTGGCAAGAGAGTCGAAGATCCAACCAGCCGTGATTTCTTACAACTCCTTTGGATGAACGATCGATTCGATTACTTGAAAATCGATGGGGTCGATCTTTGGGATGCGCTTACGCGGAAAGTTGTCTGATTGTCACATGGGAGTGACCAACGACGATTACCTAACTGACCGATTCAAGTAGCTAACAACCTCCAGCTTTACGATAGGTACCCCCTGGTTTGCCGCCAGATATCCCTTTCCAGGGATAAGCTTACAGGCTCTCTGCGCTTCAAGGACGTTTTTTGCCTGGACGCGTGAGGTGCCAAAGGAGTCGAAGGCCCAACCAGCCATCATTGCTTTCAAAACCCATGATGACAAAAGTATCAAAAAGCCTCGATAAAAAACTCCATTTATCCTCCTACCACTGAACAAGGTGGGGAAACAGCAAGCCATTCTATTAGCTTTACGCATGAGGCGAAAAAATGGAATGATCAAGATTTTGGTCATGCAAAGATTCTTAAGGGGAACCCGCTTATCCCCGAAAGACAGTACGACTACTGCATACCGCAGGAACATTTTACAACTAAATTCAGAGCCTATATTCCAACCAGAGAGGAGTGGAATACAGGTGTACCAGGCCCAGCGGGCTCGATAAAGGTATACACGGACGGTTACAAGCTAGACGACCGTGTAGGTGAAGGCGTCTACATTGAGGATTTCAACATTAGAACTGTTTTTCGACTCCCGGACCACTGCAGAGTTTTTCTAGCAGAGGTCACTGCAATCCGGAAGGCTTTAATAACAATAAGCAACCTACAAGTTCAAAATAAGAACATTTGTATCTATTCGACTATTAAGTCCCTAGTTTCGATGACTTCGTGCATGGTCAGTGAATAACTGCCGCTTGTCTCTAGGGGAGAAGGCTGAGCAGTTTTCAATTGACCTCATATGGGTCCCAGGACATAGCGACTTCGAGGCTAATTGTATTGCGGATGAACTGGCTAGACAAGGAACTACCAGCATCCTCCTTCAAGACAAGGAGGGCCTGGGTATACCCATGGCCAGCTGTAAACTGAGAATACAGAAATTTATAACTCTCTGTGCAAATAAAACGTGGAATCGGATATCGAACACTTGTAGTATCTCGCGGCAAACTTGGCCAACATACTGCAGTAAAAGAACCAAAGAACATTGCTGTCTGAATAGAGCCCAGTGCTCATCTGTTATCCGTGCTTTCACGGGACACTGGCTTGTGGGAAACCACGCATCCAGGTTGAATGCTCCCCACCATGACTTCTGAAAAAGCTGTGGCGATGAGGAGGACGCTGGAGAAGGTGGAACACTTCTTCTGTCACTGCCCTGGACTGGGCAGTAAAAGATTTAGGTTCCTACAGTCACACTTTCTAGACGATTTATCTCAGCTCTCTGAACAGAGTCCAAAATGCATTTTAAGGTTTATTCAGGCAGCCGGATGGCATTCTCACCTTTTATAGGGGACCTCTCAGGTGGGGAAGAGTGGTGAACTAGCTTACTCTTGCGGTATCGCAACGGGCCTATCCTTAGCTTAAATGAGCAGGGACGTCAGTCCCAACTGCCGCCCTAACCTAAACTAACCTAAAATTCATTTCCCATGGCATAAAATACGCCGAAATTGTAAAACGTAGGGATCAAAAGTTAGATTATTTTATTACAATTGGAATCGGGCTCATTAAAAACAGTTTTTCATTGAAATCGAAAGAATGTATTACTATAAGTTCAGAATCGGACTCGTTAACAACAGATTTCCATTGAAATCGAAAGAACTATCTCTATAAGTTCTGACAGTAAAATTACGATTTTTAATGGCAATATTCTCCAAATTAATCAGTTATTGTTAAGAAATAACTTTACACACATTTCTTACCATAAACGCAGATTAAGCAAACTGCATATAAAAACGTACTTTTAGACGAAGTAGATATAAATTTATATATATACATATATATAAGCATGTATATATGTATATATATAGCTGGCTATCTATAATAAGCCAAATAAATGCCAAGCACGCAACAGCAACATACTGCCAACGTATGCTGGTCTTGTTTGTTTCGGTTGGAACTGTTGACACACCAGCAAAAATGCATGAATGAATGTGGAAATAGTATATATGGTACATAGTACATAGTAAGTATGTATATACTTTATACAATAGGTATATGAAACGATAGCGTATAGCGACAAAAACAAAATCAACGTCAACGACGCGCTTCATTGAACAAACGAAAACGTTGGAAATCTTTGATATCATCAATGTAACTGACACCTGCATCGATAATAATATGGCAGTTCTTTACAAGGAAACCTTTGTGCTTTAAATGGCCCAGCAGGTTGTCCTTCAGCATACCAATATAATAAAAACAAAAAGCCAACTAGAAGCGTTAACAATAACAAAAAATAGCAACAAAACAAACAAACAATGTGCTTTGTTTATACTAATTATATCTCAAGACTTTGCATAAATATGCGAGCAGCGTGGAGTCAATAAAAATTTATGGTCAACATTTTATTTGGGCTTTTGGGGGCTACACAATGAAGTGACTAAGAGAGCTTGTCCGGAGACAATAAAAACGTATATTGCATTGCACTGTGAAAAAAATGGAAAAGTTTTTTGTGTGAAAAATTGTTGGTTGGTTTTTTTTTCAGTCTTCAGTGTTTTAGATGTGATTTTGTGTGTGTGGGCGGAGAGCGCCTTCCAAGGCAATCCAACGACAGACAGCACAGACAGAACAAATGGCAGATTCTATTTTCAGCAAATTATGCGATCGTATTCGGTTTGGCTATGATATGAGCAGAAGAAGAGTGCGTCAATGGAAGCAACTACAAACAGTGGCAGCAAAATTTATTCGCTCACTTAAATAGTGCGTTAAAAAAAGCAACACTGCTTAGAAGGTTACCCGATGTTATTGGTAAAGGACCCATAACATAATGTTATTGGCAGAGGACCCATAATATGTGCTACAGACACATTCTGTAACCCAGAGAAAAGAACTGAGAAGGAGATACATTCCAAAACAAGATCCACCGATTGTGTGGTAAACAGACAGATCCTTAAATAAAGAAGGCAGCGGACTGGGAGTCGTGAAGCATAGAACACGAAAGTCTACTGACTCTGGGCATGACTGAATTAAAGATCCAGGAAAACTTGGTTCAGATATTTTTTACTTTAATAACCATCTGGAACATGTGAAGAGAGTCTGGCGAGAAATGGTTAATCGCTAACCATTAATAGATTGCTCAACCGGCATCTTCTAACAAAACGGTTGTCAATGGCGAATAACATCATACAGAGAGTCCTGTTAAAGATTCTGAGAACTATCACTGGGGCACCGTGGTGCGTTCGGAATGAAAACATTCAGAGAAATCTTAATATACCACCCGTCAATAGTCAAAAATGTGGCAATGTACTAAAATAAACTGTCTTCACTCAAATCATCTTGCTCAAGATCTAACATGGCAGTTCAGACAGATCTTGGCTCCGTCGTAAAGATCATCCCCTCCAGCAGGGTGAATGAAAACATTCAGAGAGATCTGAATATACCTCCCGTCAACGATGAAATAGTCCTAAATGCGGCAAAGTACTAAAATAAACTGTCTTCACACTCAAATCATCTTGCTAAAGATCTAACACGGCTATGCGACAGATCCTGGTTCCGTCATTGGGATCATCAAAGGATGATCCAGCAAGAATTATCAGGGGCATCATAGCATTTAGTTAAGAAAATGTAATTGTTTAAGATTTGTAAACATATTGCTAATTCTCACAAAGAGAAGATTCAATATATAAAGCAATTAAGTAAAAACACAAAAAAATGGCGAAGTTCCTTCGGGCATGGTAAATTTTTATATTATAAACTTTGCTTTATTGTGGTAAAAACGTTAAGAAATATGATTGTATGAGAGATAACTATTAATGCTTAAATGCCTATTTCTTTATTTTAGAATTTGGTCTTTGAAGCCTATTACATTTTTATACGAAAAAAATCTGGTACCGAAATAAAAAAGAACTACAGTGGCACCACTTTTAAAGAATACGTTACTCAATATTTATTTATTTACATTAGGCCAAGTATATAATACTATGTCTAATATTAAGGGAAAAAAATTAGCAACAAGGCCATCGACACGTTACTTATTAAAAAACTTTTAAAATAATATAACCAGGGGTGTAGCGAGGTGGGGGATCCATCAGTTGGCAAATCTCGGATATTTCACGCAATATTCAATTAATAAAAATTCAGAATCGGTTATTTGTCGGTAATTTCTTGAATCGATTCGGCATTTTGAGGCTCAGGCCCCCACATTCAACGATCTCGCATCGCCACTGAATGTAACAAAAGTTTTTTACTACCTATAGACCATTTCGCATAATTTTTCTTTTCTATACAAAAATCCTTTGAAAAGCAATTACTTTCAAAATGAAACAAAGAAAATTAATAATAATTTATTGTCAAAAATCGAACAGCAAAAAACTCATCGCTCTTATCATTTCGTTGCGACAAGTTTGTTGACTCAACTAATAGCTAATAACTCAAAAGGGTGTGCGAATAAATTTGTAACTCAATGTACTATGTTGCAAAGCGACACCCAAAAGAGAGCTATGATGAGAGAAGGCGCGATTTTTGTTTTAATAAACAGCAGCAATTAGTAATTTGTCCGGACAATGAACGCAGCAGCAGCAAGTAAACTCTTTCGCTCAATCTCTCTCCTAATCGGCTGCTATATACATACATGCATACGTATAAAAATATATACGTGTGTATATATAAAGTTCATTTATCGTGCATGTAAAGTGCAACAACAACAACAATAAATGGCAAACGTTTTGCAACGCACGCGCGTCATCTTCATTTATTAAGCAAAGAGAGCATGACAGCGCTGTTGACTGCGACTGCGGCTGCGCGTGCGCAACAAGCAGCAGCAACAGATTAAGGGCAGCAGCAGCACAAAGAAGAAGAATAAGAACAACAAAAACAACAACAGCAATGAGGACAACAGAAATAGCTGCAAATAAGAAAAAAGAAAAAAAAAAACAATGTTGTTGTTGGTGCTGCTGCTGTATGAACAAGAGAGGCGGCATGCAAAAATGAAAAGCGAGACGACGGAACGACAAAATATGGGCGCACGCAATGCAAAAGATGACGATGACGATAACGATGACGATGACGAAAACAACTACACAACAAACTGAACTATAAAGAAAAGCTGTACACTAAACAGAGACGTGAATGGTTTTTGTTGTACCCAGCGCCTCTGCCACCCGCCGTTGACTAGCTGCTGACTGACAGTCTGGCGAATTTATAAATAAACCATGGAATCATCGAGTATATAAAATAGCTAACCCAGCCGCCGCTGCTACTGCCAACATCGGATGTTGGCCAGCGGCAAAGCGCTACCATCTCTAGCAAAATTGAAGGAATTTCATTTTTTTGATATTGGGCTGCCAAAACGGATATTGCATAAAACTATGCTACATACATATGCTACGCTATAAAGTTATTTTTTAATAAAATATTTTTCTTTACCGAATCCAAATTAAATAGCGATGAGACTTTTTTAATAAAGCCGCTACCACCGCCGCCGCCGCTGCCGCTGCCCTCCTGACGCTTCTTTTTGCGTGTGGTCATTATTAATGTCACGTTTTACAGCTAAACACAGTCACTAACAAAACACACACACATATAAATGCCGGCCGTTTGGATTTTACACTCTTTTTTTTTTGCTTGCTTGTTGTTGTAATTATTATGTGTATTTTATATATATATATATTTATGTATATATACAACTTTCTATTGTTGTAGTGCTTTATTTTTAACGTTTAGCTTGCAGCTACGCGCTGTAAACAAAAAATAATTATTAAAAAAAAAACACAGCACAAATACACAGACACACACACGCACGCAATTAAACTTTGGCTTGTAGGTTAAATTCGAAAATCGTTAAAAACACGCACAGTGTTGGAAATTGTTAGAACCGGTGAAGTTAAGTTTGTTGTGCTCTAGACTGGCGGCTGCCTCACTGACTGACTGTGTGCCGGCACGACCGACTCGACTCGACTCTAGGCCTAGAGCTGCTCAGCAAGTGCCAGCAATAGAACCTACTACTACAACTGCGATAAAAAAAAATAACAAGAACAACGACCGAACGTCCGTAAAAACGACGACATGCGTCCGACCGAGCGACAAAATACAACTAGTAACTGAAACGGCCAAGTGCTAGCGCTAGCGCTGCTGCCGTCGCTGCCGCCGCCGCCGCTGCTGCTGCTATTCTGTTTGGTTTTGAGCGCGAGAGCGCACGCCGCCTAAATAACACAAAGGCGTAGCCAGGGGGTCTAACAAAATGTTCGATTAGAGAGACATTCAAACATATCGAAAATAAGTTGAAATTTTAAAGCAAATGTTTAATGCTGATTAAATATTAAAGGCAATTTGTCTAATTAAAGCATTTTCCTGGCTATTAACGCAAAAAATATTGAATTTTATCAATAAACATTATTTTATTTATGCACATATAAAGCACTTGGTTTGATATGCAGCCGGTTTTTAAATTAATTTAAGCATTTTTAAAGCAATAATTTAATACAATGCAAGCACATTAAATCTTGTGCGCGGGACAGCTTATGGGAAACTTTGTTTTTGTTTAACTGTTGTGTAAAAATTGTATACAAAATATGTTATTTACATTAATTTTGTGCATTTACATATGTTGGTATGCGCAAAAGGCGAATTAAAAAATTAAAATCATTTTTAATAAAGCCAAAGGCATTTTGTTGCCAGCTGCAAAGTTAATAAAATGTTGAAAGTAATATAGACATTTACAATAAACGTTAATGCGCTGGCCGACTTTTAAATAGCAATAATTTATGCAGCTGGAAAGCTATTAAATAAATTCAATAATGACGTGTTCTGCCCTATTTTATATTGAAAGTAATATAGACATTTACAATAAACGTTAATGCGCTGGCCGATTTTTAAATAGCAATAACTTTGATTGCAGCTGGATTAAGCACTGAATTAAAATAAATTCAATATTTACGTGTTCTTCCCTATCTAAATGCATCTTTAATACATTTCCAGCTTAGGATACAGAAACTTTGATAGCTGTGCTTCAGGCGATTAAAGCTGAACGAGATACTATAAAATAAGGCTTTGCAACCTAGCTTGTACTGAGTTGTAAACTGTTTCGCGGATTGAGCAACATTCGATGCTACTAACCACTGACGCATCAATACTTTTTGTTAACAAACTAATCATTTTTGCAAGCATTATGCAATTGTTTCTTGCCGCTTTCTAACTTTTTACACATTATTTTAGTTTAAAAAAATGTACCTCACGACGAAGTCTATTTAAGCGTACAAAAATATCTGATTAACCCCTTCTTTGCAAAAAACTGGCTACGTCCTTTGTGTACAAGCACAACACGCACACACATACACTCAAACACCTTATGCTTTTTATATATTATTTATTTATTGTTTGTCAGTAAATGACGAAAAGAATAAGAAAAAAAAATGTATTACTATAGCAGCCAAAACAAATACAGTGTTAAAAAGAGAGCCACAAAGTAGGCGACGGCGACAACAACAACAACAACTATTTCACTATTGCTCTCACGCTCGCTCATACTGTGCTGTGCTGCTATTTTTTGCGCTATGTGTAGCAACTTTACATATGTGTGCGTGTGTGTCTGACTAATGTAAAAAAATGTAGCACAGGCAAACATTAAAAAACAACAGCATTTTGTTGTTATTATTTTCGTCGTATTGCAGACAGCAGCGACTATTCCTATAATTTCTCACTGCACTTTGGGCTACGCTACTGTGTGTGTGTGTGTTGCTGCAGCCTATGTACAAGCTACATACAGTATGTAAAAACTTTATTTTTGTTTTTTTGGCATTATACAGTTCACTTGCGCGCACACACTTGTAAATAAAATTTGCAAATTTTTACTACACGTCGTTTTGGCAGTTTAATTCATGGCACTTGTATATTTTTCACACACCGTTAATATATGTTTATACATATGTACAAACGTTTGTACATATGTTTATTGTTTGCCTAGTTAACGTACACACTTCTAGGCGGCGTTTATTTGTCTGCTGCTGCCTGCGCCTCTTGAGTGTTGTGTAGTTGGCATTTTTGTATTGGTGCATATTAGTATGCGTAACCGGTTATTTTTTTTCTCTGCTGCTGCTTCTTCTGCCTCTGTGCTAGCTGGCAACGCCGTTAAATTATTTTACAATATTTTCGATTTCTTTAAATTAGGCAAAACTGCAAACGCCCTTATGCACTGTGCCACGTTAAACATTTAAAACTTTTAAGCCATCATAAATATAACAAAAAAAAGTTTAAAAAAAAAACGCACATTAGCGTGCCAAACTTGGCTTGCTGGTGCTTAAGTATGCTTATCAGCCCGCCGCGGGTTTTGTGTGTACTAAAACTTATTTGCAGTGTTTGCAAACGTTCAGGCGCGTTTAAACGTATGACAGCGCTTTGTTATTTAATATTATACAACACATTAGGCCAAACGGCAGTTGATTTAATTTTAAAGGCCACGTTTTTGACAACAAATAAAACACTTAAATACGTTGCAACGAGTTAGAAAAGACAAAAAGGCGCATATAAATTATGATTATTATTAAGCAGTAAGCAGCGCAATGAGTTAAACAGAGTAAGCTGTCTGCGCAGCGTAAGCCGTGATCCTAACGCAGCGCAATGGGATAGAAGAGCTCAGCTAGTTGCGCTTGTGTATGAGACCAACTAAAGTGCTGCTTGGCGATATCGATATTAAAAACGATAGTTGATACTTTTGTTGTTTTACAACACTAAATATGAGGCTCTGTATTAAACTCGATAAAAACGATAGTTGATACTTTTGTTGTTTTACAAGACTAAATAAGAGGCTCTGTATTAAACTCGATAAATATGTACAAAGCGGCTGGCTGATTAAAAATATATTTTTTTTGTTTTATTATAGTAAACAATAACTTTTAGTGTTATTCCAAAAAAAATAAAAATAATAAAACAAAATGTTGGCAAATAAAAATACACAAAAATTAAATACTTTTGAATATAAAATTTTGATTCTTTATTAAAACATATAAAATAAAAATAAAAACATTAAAAACTTAATACATATACATATTTATTAGTTTATTTTATTTAATAACAAAAATTAAATAACAAACATAGCAAACAATAAATTTAACATTTTTTAGTAGTAATTATTTAAATAAAGCAGTTCAGACAAGATTTTAAATAATGCACAATACCGCACAAACTGCAGCTCTCTTATAATTAGCTAAAGCACAGTGCTACTCAAACTGGACCGGTAATGAATGTTACGATTGAAAGACGTTCATTTAGCAACTGTTCTACAAGCGGTTCGAGTCCGCACTAAACGGAATGGTTGTAGTCAACACTTAGCTTAATGAGCTATTTTAACTTAATTATGATATTTAGAAAATTTGTAGCATTTAAATGGAAAATATTGAGATTATGCAATAAAGTTGAAAGTATTTGTAAATTTTTTACTAGTTTGGCGATAAATGTTAAATGTTTATTTAATTTAAGAAACTTTTGATGCTCTATTTTTGTTACGATTAACTTTAAAACTTATTGTGAGTCAAATTTGTTGTACTTTACTTGGAATGGATTTGGAAAATGGAATTAAAGACCTTCCTCCGACACTTACTCTTGGAAAATGAATTTCATCTATTCTGATATAAATTTTCCCGAGTTTAAAACTTTTCAATGTGATTTTTAAAAACTATAAAACGATGCAAAGGTAAAAAAAATTCCGAAAATTTTAGTTTTTTAATATTACAGCTCAACTTAATTTAAAAAATGGGTCTTTAAGTTTTATAATGTAGAAGTATTGCATATAATAAATATAAGAAAAAATTTTTTAATTTTAAACCAATTTTTTTGTTATATTTAAAATTAAAAAAGCTTCAAGTTTTTGATTTATTTTATATTGAACAAATCGTTTTGGTTCGACGATTGTCGATTGATATATTTAAACAAAAATAAGGATATTTCATCCTTTTTTAAGAAAACTTAATAGTTAAAAAAAAATTTTGATAAAATATTTATAATTAAATAAATATAAAAAAAATTTTAACTTAGCTATAATGCATTTAGTTAAAAAACTAAAATTTTCGGAACCTTTTTTTTTGTCTATATATAAAATTGTCTATAGTATAATTTTTGGAAACACTTTTCCTTAACCTTAATGAATAAAAATATATAAAAAATAATATTTGGTCTAAAAACACGTTTATAGCATATTAAAAATGAGTTTTTATAGGGTTAATGGGTTCAAGGCTATCCATTTTGAAGTCCTTTCGTTTATCTGTTTTCTTAAATTTCAGAATTTAATTTCAATTTTTTAATGTCAATTTTTTAATGTCAATTTTCGGGTACAGCTGGGGGTTTCGAAAATCTGAAGTTTGCACGAAATTAACATAGTTAAATTTGAATAGGAAATGAGATTGGAGAATTGCAGCCTTCGCCGAAAATTCTTCAAATGCAGGAATCATGACGTAAATTCGAGGATATGCTAACGCTTGAAATATTCAAAGAACTTTCCACCAACCGAAAAATCAAATTCTACAAATTCCAAGGATAATCCCCACAGACGCTCACCGCTGGAACATACTCTCCTTATCTCCTATGGGAGCTACAACATTTGAAAAAACTGCTTGCCGACGTTTCTTGTAGGCGATAATAAAACGAAACAAGCAGTCTCATTCTGGTTCTTGTACGACTCCGGAATGAAGTTTGAATAGGTTAGGTTAGGTTAGGGCGGCAGTTGGGACCGACAACCCAACTCACTTAGGCCAAGGATAGGCCCTTTGTGGTACCGCTAGTGAGCCAGTTCACCACATTTCCCCACTTGATGGGTCCCCTACGAATGTTGAGGAAGCCATCCGGCTGCCTGAATGAACCTTAAAAGGCATTTTGGACTCTGTTCAGAGAGCTGAGATAGATCGTTTAGAAAATATGACTGTAGGAACCTAAATCTTTTTCTGCCCAGTCCTGGGCAGTGACAGAAAAAGTGTTCCACCGTCTCCAGCTCCTCTTCATCGCCACAGCGTCTACAGAAGTTGTGGTTGGGAGCATTCAAACGGGATGCGTGGTTTCCTACCAACCAGTGTCCCGTAATGGCACGAATGACAGATGAACACTGGGCTCTATTTAGACAGCAGAGTTTTTTGGTTCTTTTACTGCAGTATGTCGGCCAGGTTTGCCGCGAGATTCTACACGTGTTCGATGTGCGATTCCACGTTTTATTTGCACAGAGAGCGAAAAAGTTTCGTATTCTCAGTTTACAGCTGGCCATGGGTATACCCAGGCCCTCCTTATCTTGAAGGAGGATGCTGGTAGTTCCTTTTCTAGCCAGTTCATCAAGTTTAAATAAAAAGTAAATAAATAAGTTAGCTCCGTGCAAAGAAAAAATATTTTTTTCATTTCATAAAACATAAATGTTATAATTTGAGCCTAAAACGCGGCGGCAGTGCTGCCCATTTTTTTTTTAGAATTGACTTGTAGATGGCGCTAAAGAAAAAAGTAAGCTGTTGAGAAAATTTTCTGAAAATGCCGCCGGATTTTGTACCATGGCTTTGAATTGACAATTTTCCGCAAAATCTGAATAATTGAACTGTCATATTAATTTTTTACAAAATTTTCCATGAGTTTACTTTTATATTTGGTTTTTCCTTGAGTTTCGCAAATAACAAGGCAATTAAGTAATATTTTTATATTGCAATTCATTATTGCACTTTTTTTTATTTTATGCATGAAAATTTGGCTTCGCCATTGATGTTAATGGCTGACCGGGCTTACCCCATGACTTTTCGCGCTTGGGATTGTCGTAATGGATCCACTTTTCATCGCCAGTAACAATGCAAAAAACCTTTCCTTTTCTGCCGTTGAAGCAGATGTTCTCATGAGAAAAAACTGCGCTCAACGTCTTTCGGCTTCAACTCATATTTCTTGCTTTTGTATTATTCCCAAGGCCTTTAAACGTTTGGGAACGATTGACGCATCGACACTCAATGTTTCTGCCAACATTTTGAGCGTTTGACACGAATCTTCACGGACCAATGTCTCCAATTCTTCATCCTCAAACTTTTTCGGCTGTTCCGGACGCTCTTTGTCTTTTACATCAAAATCACCCTTTTTTTTAAAGCGTTGAATCAATCAAAACGCTGTGTTCTTAATAGAGAATATTCCCCATAAACTTCCTCGAGCAAGCGATGACTTTCGGAAGCGTTTGACACCAATCATCCTCGAGTAATATCTCCAATTCTTCATCCTCAAACTTTTTCGGTCTTTTAAAGCGAACGATGGCCAACGATGCCTTTCGGAAGCGGTTTTCCTTGTGAAAAAGTCTCCCAACAAAACTTCCTACAAATGCTGTTTTTTTCGCCAATTTTCAAATTTGATAGGCACAAACTAATGAAATAATTTTAACCGATTCTGACAGCTATTGAATGTATCTATAGGAGATATTTCCCCACTCCATTACTCCTCCATCTCGACTATGTAGGCGATCCAAAATGTGTTCCTCCTTAAATCGTGAAAATAAAAATAATACCCATCATCGAAATAGGTGGTAATCGGATGGGACGAAGTCCGGAGAGTTCGGCGGATGAGATAGCACCTTTCATTTTGACGTTTCCATGTTTGTTTTCCCGACTTTCGCGACATGGGGCCGAGCATTGTCATGTTGCAACATAACTTTATCATGTCTTTACTAATATTCTGACCGTTTTTCTCTGAGTGCATGCCTCAAACACATCTATTGGAGTCGGTAATGGTTCCCTGTGATCGTTTCATTCGGTTTCAACAATTCATAATAGATAGCACCACTATGCTTAGATCCATTAATATTTGGCTTCGCCGTTGATGTCGATCGCTGACCGGGCTTACCCTATGACTTTTTGCGCTTGGGATTGTCGTAATGGATACACTTTCCATCGCCAGTAACAATGCAAAAACCTTTCCTTTGCTATCGTTGAAGCAGATGTTTTCATGAGAAAAAACGGCGCTCAACGTCTCTCGGCTTCAACTCATGTGGAACTTAATTCCTTGCTTTTCTATCGTTCCCAAGGCCTTGAAACGCTTGGAAACGATTTATTCATCGACATTAAAAGTTTCTGCCAACATTTTGTGCGTTTGACACGAATCTTCCTCGAGTTATGTCTCCAATTCTTCATCCTCAAACTTTTTCGGCTGCTCCGGACGCTCTTTGTCTTTAACATCAAAATCACCCCTTTTTTAAAGCGTTAAATCAATCAAAACCCTGAGTTCTTGATAGAGAATATTCCCCATAAACTTCCACAAGCAAGCGATGACTTTCGCAAGCGGTTTTCTTTGCGAAAAAGTGTCCCATCAACACCCCCCGAAAACGCTGTTTTTTTCGCCAATTTGATATGCAAAAACAAACGACATAATTTTAACTGATTCTGACAGCTATTGAATGAATCTTTCAAATGATCAGTGTATATATCAATGGCGACACCTATTGTTGGAGTCCGCAAATTAGTTCAAGGTTCTAATATATTGATGTCGGGGGACGACATTTAATTGACATTTTGACTCATTATCCACGACTCAATCACACGGGCTGTGTGAATTGGTGCATTATCATGCTGTAAACACCATGACAAATCATCAAGAATATTTTTTAAAGGAGGAAAAGCGGTTTTTGGTACAGTCTCGTAAGTTATTGCAGTCATGTTTGTTGTCAAAAATTGCAACTCGCAAGTACCATAATAGGAGATCCCCACATCATTACTCCTCCAACTCGACTATGTAGGCGATCCAAAATGTGTTCCTCCTAAGATCGTGAAAATAAAAATTATACCCATCTGGGCCTTCCAAATTAATTTTTTTTTCATCTGAGAACATATAGCCAACATAGCGCCAATCATGATTCCAAGTCATATGCACTCGTGCAAGATTCAATCGATGCGATCGTTATTAAGAGGCGGTTTTTTCTTTGGTTTTTGTCGTTGAAGCAGATGTTCTCATGAGAAAAAACGGCGCTCAACGTCTCTCGGCTTCAACTCATATAGAACTCAATTTCCTTGCTTTTCTATCGTTCCCAAGGCCTTGAAACGCTTGGAAACGATTGATACATCGACACTCAATGTTTCTGCCAACATTTTGAGCGTTTGACACGAATCTTAATGGAGCAATGTGCTCCAAATCTTCATCCTCAAACTTTTTTGGCTGCCCCGGACGCTCTTTATCTTTTAAAGCGTTAAATCAATCAAAACCCTGAGTTCTTGATAGAGAATATTCCCCATAAACTTCCACAAGTAAACGATGACTTTCGCAAGCGGTTTTCTTTGCGAAAAAGTGTCCCATCAACACCCCCGAAAACGCTGTTTTTTCGCCAATTTTCAAAGTTTTCCACCATTAACAAAAATTTGATATGCACAAATGAAATAATTTCAACTGATTCTGACATCTATTGAATGAATCTTTCAAATATCGTATGGTCCACCCCAACAGCAATTACTAAGGGCATCGCATATATTTCCTAGAGTTCCAAGGTGGAACATAGGGCCATATAATTTTTAGTTACAGTAAGTTAATTTGTTAAGATTTGTATATAGTGACATATCCATATTGTCAACTACATCCATGCCTTTTATTAACAATAAGAATATGTTACAATTGAAGCAGATGTTCTCATGAGAAAAAACTGCGCTCAACGTCTCTCGGCTTCAACTCATATTCGTTGCTTTTGTATTATTCCCAAGGCCTTTAAACGTTTGAGAACGATTGGTTCACCGACACTCAAGGATTCTGCCAACATTTTGAGATTTGACACGAATCTTCATGGAGCAATGTGTCCAATTCCTCATCCTCAAACCTTTTCAGCTGCTCCGGACGCTCTTTGTCTTTTACATCAAAATCACCCCTTTTTTAAAGCGTTGAATCAATCAAAACGCTATATTCTTTATAGAGAATATTTCCCACAAACTTCCACGAGCAAGCGATGACTTTCGGAAGCGTTTGACTCGAATCTTCATCGAGTAAATCTCCAATTCTTCATCCTCAAACTTTTTCGGCTACCTCGGACGCTCTTTGTCTTTTAAAGCGTTGAATCAATCAAAACGCTGCGTTCTTCCTAATAGAGAATATTCCCCATAAACTTCCACAAGCAAGCGATGACTTTCGGAAGCGGTATTCCTTTGTGAAAAAGTGTCCCAACAAAACTTCCCGCAAATGCTGTTTTTTTCGCCAATTTTCAAAATTTTCCATTATTAACAATAAGAATATGTTACAATTATGCTTACGTCCTAGGACATACAGTTACGAAACAATCTGCAGCTGCTTGAGTGAAATATCAGATAGTGCTGACTTGTAAGGAAAAACCTAAATTGTAAATCAAGCCAGCATCGAGCATAATCCATGGGAACCATCCAAGAATTGGAGGTTTCCTTTTTAATTAATGCAACAGCATTAATCAGTTCGGCTTAAGACTGGTATACGAACGATACTTATAGTCCGTGAATTCGATAGTTTAAGTTTTCATTTTAATAAAGTATTTTTTTTATTGATAACGAAATCCTCAACTTATTATTGGCGCAGTCGGTAGGATCTTGTTAAATAAGTTTTTTAAAAAAAGTTGTACGGTACTGATCAGTGAAAGATATAACTAAACAACTAGTTTGCCTTTGATCAGCGAATAACAAATAAAAAATTAATTTTATTAGCGAGATCCGCAAAAGAACTTTCGCGATCTAAAATACGTGATTGTGAAAAATATTATACCTAAAAAGTGAAAAACCGCAATTCAAATAAAATTCAAATTTAAAAAAATAATCGTAATTTAATTAAAAATCGAATATAAGTCAAAAATCGTAATTCAAATAAAAATCGAATATAAATAAAAACCCCAATTCAAATAAATATTGAATATAAGTCGAAAACCGCAATTTAAGTAAAATTCGAATATAAGTTAAAAAATTAAGCAAACAACAAAAAATACAACAATAAAGAAAAATGGCAAATCCACCAAGAAGTTTATTAGAGGTGCAAGTTAAAGTATCGGGTTATCCCGCTCGCGCTGCGCGAAAAAGCTTTCCTATGGATTCTGCTGAAATTGCGTCTAGCCGAATCTAACTGCAATTTTCGGTTCCCACAACGTGACATTTCGTTGCAACGTGATAAGAAGTTGATGTTATGTTTTATGTTGGCATAACATGGCGACCGCGACTCGGTCTGAGTCTTGCACGGATGGAAGCTGCTGAACAACAATACAACAACACCAAGAAGAAGAAAATTATGCAAACAAATAGAAGAATCAACAGCGGATCCATCGACCAACAAAAAAAAAAAAACGGAACGAAGAAGGCGGAAGAGGCGGCGTATTAAAACGTCTGAGAGTCCGAAAGGCAAAACTGCTTAAACTGCTAAATAGCAACTAATTTGCCGTGGAGCACATCTGTGAAATTGCACACAGAGCTCGAACACATCAAATCGGTGCTAACAGAAAAGAAAAAGCAAGAGTCTATGGACACAACCACCTACACTGCAATACAAAATTTGAATAAAATAATAATCAAAACCAAACAGCCCCAAGCAAAGGAGATACCAACGCTGAGGAAGACATGCCCGAATGACTGCGAGGGACCTCTACAATCACCGCATTGTAACTACACCTGTGCAGCCTGCACCGGTGCCCCAACACAGAAGCAGTGAACCGACAGCCTTTCTAAGAAGGCCCAACAATAACCATTTTTTTTTCAAATGCACTGCGATGCATAAAAATTAATCTTAAAACTAAAATTGTTACATTGAGCGGAATAACATCTGCCCAATTAGGGTGCGGCCTGTAAAGCCACACAAACGATAGGCAAGAAATAATGTAAACAAAAAAAATTTTTTATGCCAATAGAAACAAACAAAATAAGTAAATTTGAAGAAATATCTAAAAATTTTAACCAAATGGGCTTAGTAGATGTAAAATCGGTAGATTCGACAGCAAATGTAATAAACAAAGTCGAAGTCAATAACACCGACCTAAAGTTAATAACAATACTAATTTCTATTATTTTCATAATAATCATGGGACATCTATTATATAAATTGTATAGACTACACAATCGCTATCAAAGCCAGGCAAAGGACTTAGACAAAATTTAAAACAAATTTATAGCAAACAGTAACAAGGACTGTAAAAAAAAAATACATAAATAGAAATACATATATAATTATTTGATTGAAAATTTCTATATATGTTTTTGCACATTTTATAATTTATTTTAAAATGAAATGGAATGGCAAAATATTAATGCCGCATTAATTAAAATAAAAGAAAATTTCGATAAATCATACAAGTGTCTAGCACAAAATAGGAATATTTCAAACGAGACTATAAGTAGACACGCAACAATACTAGTTGCATACTAGTTGCATGTTTTAACCAAGCTCGTTCCCTGAAATAAATAAAATTAATAATATTGATGAGATAAATTCAATCTAGACCAAAGGAAAATTGGTATTCTTATTCAATTTGATCCTCTCTGTAATACATACTGTTCTTTGGCATATCTGTCATATTTTCCAGACTAAGAACCAAATCCAATTCAAGTCTTAGCATTACCACTGTTGTAAACGAAGGATCAGAACCACAAGCGTTGGATCTCGAGAAACCTTCTTGCCACAAAAAAGCTTGTGAATTTCGCAGCGTCAATGAGACCTGCCAGTTTATTGACAATCGGGACGATTGTTCTTACAAAGGGAGGTGTTAAGGTATCGGGTTATCCCGATTTTAGTCTTAATCAGATAGTGAACCTTAAGGGTCATAAGCGATAAAATATAAATTTACCATAAATAAATGTAGTGAAAAATATAAATAAAAATTATACTCGCACATTTTTGAGTTGACTGAGTACACAAGGACCACTGACGAAATAGAGCTTGAAGTACTAGTTTTAGTTACTTTTAGAAACATAAATAAAAAAGAATTTAACTTATATAAGAAGTTGTAAAATCTGTAACAAAACTAAATACAATAGACACCAACAAAAAGTTTAAATCGGAGATGCTCCGATTTTCGAGAAGGAGGGGCAGTGCCTTCACATTGACATTTTTTACACCCAAAATCTTAAATTTATAACGTATATTGACTCATATTCGAAATTTCTTGTAATAAAAAATATTGATGATAAAAGCAATTTGGGAGAAAAGGTTTTAGATATTTTACAAAGTTTTCTTAACGCAAAAAAACTCACGCTTGACAACGAGCCAGGCTTTACAAGGGTTCAATTTAAATCCCTAATATTACATGGCGCCCGCGAAGCTATAACAAGATATCTAAAAGCTGCAAGGAGACGATTGAGACAAACCAGGAGCTGGAGTAGAGCCGGAGCTGGAGCTGGAGGACTGGAAAAACTAAATAAATACTGAGTGAGTACAGGGCATGAGCTCTAGGGCAAATACTAAGCCTAGACGCACTGGTATTAAGGAGCGAATCAGATGTAGAAAGTCTGAAATAGTAAGACTCCTTTCTAAATGCAAAGCTCCCCATACATGGGACGCTGCAATCAAGCTAAATGAAGAACTCGATCATCTCGAGTCGTTATTAAAGACAAAGAGCGAGCTCTGTCCCTAACTAACCAAAAATCATCGTCCACCGCCAAGCAAAATACCAGGCGATGCCCACCAGACTGTGAAGGTCCCCTCTACAGCCCACATTGTAAGGGCACGTGACGTATCCTGGAGGCACCAGCAGAGTTAACCAATGCATAAGAGGCAGACTGCCGCTTGTGCCTACGAGGGAACACAAAGACGAGTTGCATTATAGGTAGCTCGCCCTATTTATCACGTATCTTGTATCGTACGCATACGTTACTTAGATTTACGAATTCATTTGTTTAAGAGTTTCAATTAATAAAGTATTTTTTTTACTTAAAACGAAACCTTCAACATTTTATTATATATATTTTTGCATTAGGCAATGTATAATAAATACTTAACTACATACTTGCTCATAGAACAGTATGAAATAAGCAACAGATTCATGCCAAGTTAAATGACATCGTTGAGTAACTCTCGATAAGTCATGCAAATCGTCTAGTCAGCGAATTGTCTTCTTTAAGATGTAACCTTGTGTAGTATATGCATATACCTGGCAGGGTGCCCCGTACCAATAAAGTAACATCGATTAAGTATAAATATATCAGTAATACATTGTCGTACCTACACAAACATAATCATCTAACGTCAGCGCGCACCCCGACCGGCTATTTATAAGCTAAGCTAAGTCATGCAGACCACTGGGTCGCTGACCACTGGTAGCATAAACATAAATGCATATATGTGAACACAAGACTCTCTCTCTCCCAATTATGCTGATAAGACAAAATATGTATTAAGCCGCGTCACTGCTGGCGTAACCGGCAGCGCAGCTATGCGATCGTAGCTATTAAGAATATATTCAATAAAACATTCTGAAAACCAAAGTGAAACGACACAGATGTGTCAGTGTTTTATTAAATTACCAATACGATTATTTCATGGCGACCACGACATCGAATATTAAAAAATTCACTGCAATCTTCGAATAGAAGCTGAACACCAAATTTGCTGCAATCACCAAATAGAAGAATCAAGCAAGAGCCTATACACACAACCACCTACACTGCAATACCAGATTTGAACAAAATACTAATTAATTAATGCAAATACTAATTAATTAATGCAACATGCATACACGACCAGAGGGACAAGTTAAATCAAACATATTGGTCGTATGTATCAAAATTCTTAATTAGACTTAGATCAAATCTTATCTCTGTGAAAGAAAGGTATAATTTGGATATATCAATACCATCTATCCTGGATACCCCTTTGACGGTTGAAATAGCTGAAGAACCAGAATCAACGCCAAGAGATATAGATCTATCAGAAGAATTTGAATCAACTAGTGATACAGAAAACGAGCTAAAAGAAAAAGATTTAAACGATCTAACCATAAAACACGCGAAAAAATGAGTCAAACTCAACTAAACGAACAAAAAATTTCTGAAAATAAGAGAAACGCGTTTCCCTCTTACTTTCCGTATCGTCAACCTACACCAATATCGACAACAGGGCAAACTCTTATGCCCACCGACAGCCAAAGATCGCGATCTTGCTCACCATCACTGCCAAGTACAGAGCCAATGTCTTGGAGCACTCAATCCAATTCCCCCATGCCTCTGCCTTCTCTTCAGAGACCTTTCTCCAGTGCTTGGCGAGAATACAAGCAATCGTCCTGTCGCAGTTAACGAAGGAGAATCAAAGCACTCAAAGCCTCCACTAATATATATTCGGAAGATGAGCTCTAATGCTCATGTAAATAAAATTGTAGAGCTTAGCGGCAACAACAACTTTTATGTTGCTCCCCTTATTAAAGGGGATCTTTATGAAACAAAACTTTAGATTAAAAGTGAAGATAATTTCCGAGTGGTTGTTAAGTATCTCAATGACACCAAGAAAAGCTACTACACGTACCAACTGAAAAACAGTAAGGGCTTGCAAGTGGTATTAAAGGGCTTTGAGCCAGATGTCTCACCAGCCGAAATTGCAGATGCATTAAAAGCGAAAGGCTTTACCGTGAAAAAAATTACAAACATTTTCAATAAAAACTAATTTCCGCAACCTCTTTTCAAGGTCGAGCTTGAACCAGAAAGCAAATCTTTGAAAAATAATGAAACTACATCGGCAAACTCATAACTGCTCACTACAGGATGTTGGACACATAGAATCCATCACCAAGCCAGAACCTAACTTCATTTTATTCATCAACGCTTCAACCACGAAAATTAAATCGACCTGCAACATCAAAGAGGCAGAAGAACAGAACACCGCTCGGCTACACTTCAAGGACTGCAACATCGAAATAAATTGAATCACCTATGAGGACAACCATGAAATCTTCTGGGACGAAGTTCATATCCCACCATTATCTATTGGAAAGATCATCACAAACACAACGATCGAAGTATTAAACCTCCAAAAACTAAAGGAATATGGTTTCGAGACGGAAACAAAATTAGAAAACTTCAAAGTACAAAGAATTTACGACGCCACCTTACTTCAACATCCATAGTCATTTTAGTGCTGGCAATGATATTAATTGCAGCCTTCATCTTCAGAAGACACAAAGAAGAGATTCCGCCAACACTAAAATATTACGCTCCTGCCCCGATGACTTCATTTTGGCCGTCGCTCCACTTCAAGGGGGGAGAAGTTACAGTACCCACTGCCCATGCGTGGGAACGCACCTTGGAATAGGACACCTTGGATAAGCTGCAGCGGAACCGACGACAACAGCACCTGCACCGGCAGAGCTACAGCAGCGACGCGGCAGCACCACTTTAGGGTAGACTTTATAAGACAATAATGTTAGAATTTAAGTTAAGTTCTTAATCAACTCCCAACATGGAAATAAAGAAATAAAAAGAAATTGCCATCCATTTAGAATGAACATTAGAGCAATGAACTTCAAACCAGCTGATCAACCTAATATTCAAAAGTAACTTGACGCTACAAGTTACGTAATGGCTTGCCGAGGTTTCTTGTAGGGTAAAATAAGATACAATAATCAGTCTGGCTTTAGTTTTAATATCCAAAAGATACAAATAAACAGCGCTACGCGCTACAAAAAACATTTTTTTAACCGACTCATTTGATTAAAATGTAATTGGCGCCCAACGTGGGGCATAGGCGTTTAAAGACTCCTAATATTTGAAAACGGATTTGCGTCGTGTACCCAAGTAAAAAAATACCCTCGTGAATGAACGGTCATAGCGACTGCACGAGAGGAAATAAAACACTCACGAAAAAAGGTCAAAGCGACTTCGCGGGTGAAAAATAATATCGTGGCACCGCTTAACGCGCCCAGTTAAGCCCTTATGAGTGACGACAACATAGATTCTGCTCCTATTGAGCAAAGGAAAGGACCTTATCTTTGTTACTGTTTGCTATAAATTTGGTTTAAATTTTGTCTTAGTCATTTGCCTGGCTTTGATAGCGTTTTTTAATGCATCTATTGTGTAGTCTATACAATTTATATCATAGATGTCCTATGATTATTATGAAAATAATAGCAATAAGTATTGTTATTAACTTTAGGTTGACCTTTATAGGCTTCGACTTTGTTTGTACATTGCTGTCGAATCTACCGATTTTACATCTACTAAGCCCATTTGGTTAAAATTTTTAGATATTTCTTTAAATTTACTTATTTTGTTTGTTTCTATTATTTTAAAAAATTTTTTTTTTTACATTATTTCTTGACTAGCGTTTGTGTGGCTTTACAGGCCGTACCCTAATTGGACAGATGTTATTCCGCTCAATGTAACAATTTTAGTTTTAAGATTAATTTTTATGCCTCGCAGTGCATTTTGAAAAAAATTGTTATTGTTGGGCCTTCTTGAGGTTACTCTTCTGTGTTGGGGCACCAGTGCAGGCTGCACAGGTGTAGTTACAATGCAGTGATTAGCAGAGGTCCCCTCATGATCATTCAGCATAAAATTTTCCCGAACTACATTGTTCATCTGATCATTTGAAAGCAATTGTTATATTGTTGGATATGTATCAAAAAGTGCTTATAGAATCTGTTCCTATTCCTGAAACCAATGAGTACAATGGTTCTGGTGGTGGATCCAGTGGTATCAATTTTACTTTACCATTGCCATGATCATGGCTTTGTTTTATCATTTGTGCCAGTTGTTAAAAAAAAAAAAAAAAAAAAAAAAAAAAAAAAAAAAAAAAAAAAAAAAAAAAAAAAAAAAAAAAAAAAAAAAAAAAAAAAATATATATATATATATATACCCCCCCCCCCCCCCCCCCCCCCCCCCCCCCCCCCCCCCCCCCCCCCCCCCCCCCCCCCCCCCCCCCCCACACACACACACACACACACACACACACACACACACACACACATATATATATATATATATATACACACACACCCCCCCCCCCCCCCCCCCCCCCCCCCCCCCCCCCCCCCCCCCCCCCCCCCCCCCCCCCCCCCCCCCCCCCCCCCCCCCCCCCCCCCCCCCCCCCCCCCCC
Organism: Chymomyza amoena; assembly: GCA_037043745.1. Lineage (NCBI taxonomy): Eukaryota > Metazoa > Arthropoda > Insecta > Diptera > Drosophilidae > Chymomyza > Chymomyza amoena. The sequence continues at coordinate 2,196 of JBAMAX010002300.1, read as the reverse complement.
CCCCCCCCCCCCCCCCCCCCCCCCCCCCCCCCCCCCCCCCCCCCCCCCCCCCCCCCCCCCCCCCCCCCCCCCCCCCCCCCCCCCCCCCCCCCCCCCCCCCCCCCCCCCCCCCCCCCCCCCCCCCCCCCCCCCCCCCCCCCCCCCCCCCCCCCCCCCCCCCCCCCCCCCCCCCCCCCCCCCCCCCCCCCCCCCCCCCCCCCCCCCCCCCCCCCCCCCCCCCCCCCCCCCCCCCCCCCCCCCCCCCCCCCCGCTGCTTGGGGTGGTTGGGTTTTGAGTGTATTTTGTTCAAATTTGGTATTGCAGTGTAGGTGGTTGTGTGTATGAGCTCTTTTTTTTCCTAATAGCAACGATTTTATGTGTTTTTTTTTTGTGTGCAATTTCACAGATGTGCTCCACGGCAAATTATCGTTGCTATTTAGCAGTTTAAGCAGTTTTGCCTTTCGGACTCTCAGGCGTTTAAATACGCCGCCTCTTCCGCCTTCTTCGTTCCGTTTTTTTTTTGGTTGGTCGATGGATCCGCTGTTGATTCTTTTACTTGTTTGCATAATTTTCTTCTTCTTGGTGTTGTTGTATTGTTGTTCAGCAGCTTCCATCCGTGCAAGACTCAGACCGAGTCGCGGTCGCCATGTTATGTTTGAATCTGACTCTGAAAACTTTTCTTGTGTTAATTCGGGCAGTATTATTACTGCGGGAATTGTTAGATCGTTTAAATCTTTTTCTTTTACCTCGTTTTCAGTGTCACTAGTTGATTCAAATTCTTCTGATAGATTTATATCTCTTGGCGTTGATTCTGGTTCTTCAGCTGTTTCAACCGTCAAAGGGGTATTCAGGATAGATGGTCTTGATATATCCAAATTATACCTTTCTTCCACAAAGCTTAGATTTGATCTGAGTCTAATTAAGAATTTTTTTGTCCCTCTGGTCGTGTATTAATGTTCGTGCCTGAGTAAAACATGCTACCAGTACTGTTGCATGTTGCATCAAGGTCACGTCTTGAATATTCCTATTTTCTGCTAGACATTTATATGACTTATCGAAAATTATTCCAATTTCTTTTAATTTGGCACAAATCTGTTGCCATTCCATACTGTTCTATGAGCAAGTATGTAGTTAAGTATTTATATACATGACCTAATGCGAAAATATATAATAATATGTAAAACGTTTAGTTTTGAATAAAAAAAATCACTTTATTCAACAAAACACTTAAACAATGAGCTCGTAACTCTAAGTAAAGTAATGCTTACAATACAAGCTATAAATCGAACTGAAGAATGCTGCTGCATTGATCAATAATGAAACCTCCGATTCTTGGATGGTTCATGGTTATGCTGAGCTGGCTTGGTTCCCATGGATTATGCTGTTCTGGCTTGTTTACATTTTAGGTTTTTCCTTACAAGTCAGCACTATCTAATATTTCACTCAAGCAGCTGCATATTGTTTCGTAACTCCATGTGCAATACTCGCAAAGTCCTGGCGTAAGGATAATTGTAACATATTCTTATTGCTAATTGAAAGGCATGGGTGTAGTTGACAAGTTAGATATGTCACTATATAGTTGTCTGCTTGTAGCTCTATAGCAGCGAGGTGTAATATAATTAAACTTAGACAATTTCATTTGGAGCGTTTGCTTCTCAGTGTTACTTTATTCTGGAATGAATCTTATATATTCGTACTGGGTTTAGCTATTACCCTTAAACATTTACTTTTGTGCTCAGATGTGAATTTGTTTTCGAAACGATTTACTAAGGTAACCATATTATTATATTCCCTTTTCACTTTAGATGATTTTTCAGGGTCTCTGCTTTTCTCCAACCACATATGTTAGTAATGAAAGCCTTAACAGGTTTTAGTGTTTTGCGACTTGCACTGACGTGCGTCAATTCGCATGCTTCGAAATTAAATCTATGGCAAGTGGAAGGCTTACGCATATTTTGCGGCCCCCTTGCGTGGCTTCGCTCGGTTTGCCGAAGTTTTAATTCAAGCACCCCAATTCGTTGATTGCGCTCTATGTATAGCGCTGTCGGTCTCTGCAATTGTCGTCGCTGCCGCCAGCAAATCTTGTTGCAATGCGGACTTGTCCTCCACGTTTTGTCTTCTTTTTTTGATTTAATTTTTTTCTCCTGCCGTACACGGTACTCAGCTATTGTGAGTGGGCGTGGTCCATCATTTGAAACACCTCCAGGTACTCCTGAA
>JBAMAX010002299.1:0-55054 GCA_037043745.1 Chymomyza amoena | reverse complement strand
TTCAGGAGTACCTGGTACAATAGCTAAGTACCGGGCACGGCAGGAGAAAAAATCAAATCAAAAAAAGAAGACAAAACGTGGAGGACAAGTCCGAAAGCTACTTCAACAAAAGCGCCTGCAACAAGATTTGCTGGCGGCAGCGACGACCCCAGAAGACCGACAGCGCTACTTAGAGCGCATCAACGAATTAAAAGCTGAATTAGAACTTCGCAACCGAGCGAAGCCCCCTTGCCCGCAAATATGCGTAATCCTTAACTTGCCATAGATTTAATTTCTACATGCGAATTGACGCACGTCAGTGCAAGTCGCAAAGCACTAAAACCTGTTGGGCTTTCATTACTAACATATGTGGTTGGAGAAAAGCAGAGACCCTGAAAAATCATCTAGAAATTTTAGTAAGGGAATATAATAATATGGTTATCTTAGTAAATCGTTTCGAAAACAAATTCACATCTGAGCACAAAAGTAAATGTTTAAGGGTAATAGCTGAACCCAGCACGAATATATAAGATTCATTCCTGAATAAAGTAACACTGAGGAGCAGACGCTCTAAATGAAATTGTCTAAGTTTAATTATATTACACCTCGCTGCTATAGAGCTACAAGCAGACAACTATATAGTGACATATCCAACTTGTCAACTACAACCATGCCTTTCAATTAGCAATAAGAAAATGTTACAATTATCCTTACGCCAGGACTTTGCCGGTATTGCACATGGAGTTACGAAACAATCTGCAGCTGCTTGAGTGAAATATTAGATAGTGCTGACTTGTAAGGAAAAACCTAAAATGTAAACAAGCCAGAACAGCATAATCCATGGGAACCAAGCCAGCTCAGCACAAAGCCATGAAACCATCCAAGAATCGGAGGTTTCATTATTGATCAATGCAGCAGCATTCTTCAGTTCGATTTTATAGCTTGTATTGTAAGCATTACTTTACTTAGAGTTAGATCGCTCATTGTTTAAGTGTTTTGTTGAATAAAGTGATTTTTTTTATTCAAAACTAAACGTTTTACATATTATTATATATTTTCGCATTAGGTCATGTATATAAATACTTAACTACATACTTGCTCATAGAACAGTATGGAATGGCAACAGATTTGTGCCAAATTAAAAGAAATTGGAATAATTTTCGATAAGTCATATAAATGTCTAGCAGAAAATAGGAATATTCAAGACGTGACCTTGATGCAACATGCAACAATACTGGTAGCATGTTTTACTCAGGCACGAACATTAATACACGACCAGAGGGACAAAAAAATTCTTAATTAGACTCAGATCAAATCTTAGCTTTGTGGAAGAAAGGTATAATTTGGATATATCAAGACCATCTATCCTGAATACCCCTTTGACGGTTGAAACAGCTGAAGAACCAGAATCAACGCCAAGAGATATAAATCTATCAGAAGAATTTGAATCAACTAGTGACACTGAAAACGAGGTAAAAGAAAAAGATTTAAACGATCTAACAATTCCCGCAGTAATAATACTGCCCGAATTAACACAAGAAAAGTTTTCTGAGTCAGATTCAAACATAACATGGCGACCGCGACTCGGTCTGAGTCTTGCACGGAAGGAAGCTGCTGGACAACAATACAACAATACCAAGAAGAAGAAAATTATGCAAACAAGTAGAAGAATCAACAGCGGATCCATCGACCAACAAAAAAAAAACGGGACGAAGAAGGCGGAAGAGGCGGCGTATTAAAACGCCGGAGAGTCCGAAAGGCAAAACTGCCTTAAACTGCTAAATAGCAACGATAATTTGCCGTGGAGCACATCTGTGAAATTGCACGCAGAGCTCGAACACATCAAATCGTTGCTAATAGAAAAAAAAAAGCAAGAACCTATACACACAACCACCTACACTGCAATACCAAATTTGAACAAAATACTAATTAAAACCCAACCACCCCAAGCAAAGGAGATACCAACTGTAAGGCATTAAAATACAAAAACGAAGCCAATGGATTGTGTTGCGCAAATGGTAAAGTAAAATTGATACCATTGGATCCACCACCAGAACCATTGTACTCATTGGTTTCAGGAATAGGAACAGATTCTATACACTTTTTGACACATATCCAACAATATAACAATTGCTTTCAAATGACTTCATTTGGGGCAACAAATGTAGTTCGGGAAAATTTTATGCCAACTTTCAAGGTATGTATTATAGCAGTTACTTATAATTATTTTAGCGATATAGATATAGATCTATCAGAAGAATTTGAATCAACTAATGACACTGAAAACGAGGTAAAAGAAAAAGATTTAAACGATCTAACAATTCCCGCAGTAATAATACTGCCCGAATTAACACAAGAAAAGTTTTCAGAGTCAGATTCAAACATAACATGGCGACCGCGACTCGGTCTGAGTCTTGCACGGATGGAAGCTGCTGAACAACAATACAACAACACCAAGAAGAAGAAAATTATGCAAACAAATAGAAGAATCAACAGCGGATCCATCGACCAACAAAAAAAACGGAACGAAGAAGGCAGAAGAGGCGGCGTAGTAAAACGCCTGAGAGTCCCAAAGGCAAAACTGCTTAAACTGCTAAATGGCAACGATAATTTGCCGTGGAGGACATCTGTGAAATTGCACGCAGAGCTCGAACACATCAAATCGTTGCTAACAGGAAAGAAAAAGCAAGAGCCTATGCACACAACCACCTACACTGCAATACCAAATTTGAATAAAATACTAATTAAAACCCAACCACCCCAAGCAAAGGAGATACCAACGCTGAGGAGGACATGCCCGAATGACTGCGAGGGACCTCCACAATCACCGCAATAAAAAAAAAGCTTCGGCAAATCGAATTAAATGAAATTTCTGACCAAGATTTGGCAGACTCATTAAACATAGTAATTCAACAATTATCCGAAAACCCATAATGGTCCGGGACGAACCATTTCAACAGGGGGGAAATAACCGTAACCTGATGCTACAAGATAAGCGGAATTATTATCGCTAGCCAAAAAAAGAAAAGAAGCAGGAGCTCGAGGAGACACCAGCGCCATCGCATGCCGGAGAAATGTTACATATTGCATTGAAGAAATTAAAATCAAGAAAAAAATAATGACCATTAAGAATACAATTAACGTACCCATTAAAGAAAAGCAATTTGAAGCAGTAAATACCATAACACCTAGAATTTGACCAAAACTCAGAGTGACAGCTTAAATAGACTTCTTCAAACATATCCAAACTTATTTTTATTTTTACGCTCTCTCCCGATTATGATGATAAGACAAAATATGTATGAAGCCGCTCCGCTGCGGTCGTAGCTATAAGAATATATTGAATAAAATATTCGAAAAACTAAAGTCAAACGATACAGACGTGTCAGTGTTATACAATACAATTATTTCATGGCGACCGTGACTCGGTCTGAGTCTTACACTGCAATCTTCGGATTAGAAGAATCAACAGCGGATCCATCGACCAACAAGAAGAACGGAACGAAAACTGAACGCAGTAAGTAGAGTGGTATGTGTGGCAGAAGAAGCGGCGTAGTAAAACGCCTGAGAGCCCGAAAGGCAAAACTGCCCAAATTACTAAATAGCAACGATAATTTGCCGTGGAGCACATCTGTGAAATTGCACGCAGAGATCGAACACATCAAATCGTTGCTAACAGGAAAGAAAAAGCAAGAGCTTATGCACACAACCACCTACACTGCAATACAATACAATTTGAACAAAATAATAATCAAAACCCAACAGCCCCAAGCAAAGGAGATACCAACGCTGAGGAAGAAATGCCCGAATGACTGCGAGGGACCTCTCAATCACCGCATTGTAACTACACCTGTGCAGCCTGCACGGGCCACACAAACGCTAGGCAAGAAATAATGTAAAAAAAAAAATTTTTTTATGTCAATAGAAACAAACAAAATAAGTAAATTTGAAGAAATATCTAAAAATTTTAACCAAATGGGCTTAGTAGATGTAAAATCGGTAGATTCGACAGCAAATGTGATAAACAAAGTCGAAGTCAATAACACCGACCTAAAGTTAATAACAATACTTACTGCTATTATTTTCATAATAATCATAGGACATCTATTATATAAATTGTATAGACTACATAATAGATGCATTAAAAAACGCTATCAAAGCCAGGCAAATGACTAAGACAAAATTTAAACCAAATTTATATCAAACAGTAACAAAGATTGTAAAGAAAAATACATAAATAGAAATATATAATTATTTGATTGAAAATTTCTATATATGTTTTTGCACATTTTATAATTTATTTTAAAATGAAATGGAATGGCAAAATATTAATGCCGCATTAATTAAAATAAAAGAAAATTTCGATAAATCATACAAGTGTCTAGCTCATAATAGGAATACTTCAAACGAGACTATGAGTAGACACGCAACAATACTAGATGCATACTAGTTGCATGTTTTAACCAAGCTCGTTCCCTGATACACGACAATAGTTAAAATAGAAAAGTTAAATACGCAGCATTGGTCGTATGTAAGTTAACGCGACACTTCCCTTTCCCCCAAATCCCAAGGCGACACCGGACGATGCAGCCACTTGACAGCGTCAGCGGATAAGCCCTTGACTATGATCAGCGGTAGCGCAGCCGTATTCATAAAACATCAAAGACGGCAACGCAGCGTCCAGCATAAGCAGAGTCACCATTTATAAATTATAAATACCACTGTTAGAGTATTAAGATCTCAGTCCTTATTTCAGAGAGTTTACACTAAGGTCTGTCGAGGCATTTCCGCTTCAGTCAGGTCTGCCAAGGCAGTCCTGCTGTAGGCGGTTTTGTGACAGTCTAGTTCGTGTCTTGCTCCAGTAGATTTAGTTCTAGTTTAATTTTTGTTAATAAAATCATTTTTCAAAAATAAAATCAAAAATCGATTTTAAAATTTTTATCAAGATTTTTGCATAGATTAAAAACAAACTTAAATAGCATTAAATCAAAATATTCGCTAGACATAACTATACCTTCGATTTTGAATACTTCTATATTAGTCGAGGAAGAAACAAACACAGATTTAGAGACAGTAGGCGAATCTGAAATCGCAAGCGGTTTAGATACACATATTGAAGAAGAAGATGTAGGCGATCTTACAATACCAGTGGTAATCACACTAGCAGAACTATCTGAGTATGAATCAGATCAAACTAGTGAAGTAAAAACTCTAAATATGGCCATGTCACAAGTAGAATTTCTTAGGCTAGCCTCTTCACTCATACCTGAGTTTAGTGGAAAGTCTGAAAATCTACAAAGTTTCATTGATGCTCTTGGTTTAGTGGATTCACTAAGAGGAACACATGAAACTGTAGTATGTGCATATATTGAGGGTACACTGTACCAATAAAGTAACATCGATTAAGCATAAATATATCAGCAACACATTGTTGCAATACACAAACAAAACCAGCTAAGTCAGCGTGTAATATGATCGGCCACTTATGAGCCAAGCTAAGTCAGCAGACCACTGGGTCGCTGACCACTGGTAACATAAACATATATGCATATATATGTACCCAAGACTCTCTCTCTCCCGATTATGATGATAAGACAAAATATGTATTAAGCCGCGTCGCTGCTGGCGTAACCGGCAGCGCAGCTATGCGATCGTAGCTATTAAGAATATATTGAATAAAACATTCTGAAAACCAAAGTGAAACGGCACAGATGTGCCAGTGTTTTATTTAATTCATAAAACGATTATTTCAAAGGCCATTTTCGAAACCTAATCAACACTGAACAAACAATAGTGTCCATAATAGACAAACTAAAAAGCGGTATAAAAGGCGAATCAGCTAAAGCATTATCCTATTAGGTCTGTAATGAAATCACGAAATTTCAATTTAAGGAGTGAGATTACAACAGTGTTCGTCGATAGTTGCACAGACGCAATAGGACACCCAAATACAGTCCTATATGCTGCGCAGCAACAAAGATATAAACCTAACCGAGGGTATAACCGCGGAAACTACCGTGGAAATTACCAAAATAATAGTAACAGACATAATAATAATATTAGTTATGGCAACAATAGAAATAGAGGCCAATATATAGAGGAAACTCTAGAGGCCGTGGTAACTCAAGCAGAGGCCACAACGATGTAAGTTATGTGATGGCTTGCCATCCATTTAGAATCAACATTAGAGCAATGAACTTCAAACTAGCTGATCAAGCTAATATTCAAAAGTAACTCGATGCTACAAGTTACGTTAACCTTTAATATTGTCAACGTAAACATTAATGACAATGAACTTTAAAATTGGCTTATCAAGCTAACACTTAAAAGTCTCGTAACTTGATGCTGCAAGCTAAAGGAATTCTTTTCGTTAGCCAAAATTGCATTTGCATTTTTGTGACAATTGCCGAGGTTTCTTGTAGGATAAAATAAGATACAATAACCAGTCTGTGTTTAATTTTAATATCCGAAAGATATCAATAAACAGCGCTACGCGCTACAAAAAATATTTTTTTAACCGAATCATTTAACTAAAATGTTATTGGCGCCCAACGTGGGGCATACGCGTTTAAAGAATCCTAATAGTTGAAAACGGATTTGCGTCGTGTACCCAATTGAAAAAAAAACCCTCGTGAACGAACAGTCATAGCGACTGCACGAGAGGAAATAAAACACTCACGAAAAAGGTCAAAGCGACTTCGCGGGTGAAAAATAATATAAAAAAACCTCGTGAACGAACAGTCATAGGGACTGCACGAGATGAAGTTTAATAATTAATAAAAACAAAAGGAAAAGAAAATAAGATCTCACAAAAAACAAAATAACGCAAATAGCACGACATAACAAAAAAAAAAGCACGTGAAACAATCATGCAATCAATAATTATACACCAAGTGAGCCACCTTTAACCCTTGTACTCTCTAATTGTGCAACTCAAACATAAAACCACAACTTCAATAAAAAAAAAAAACAAACAACTTCAATAAAAACCCAACACAAATCTAGGAAGAAACACTATTATTAGTTATAAGTACAATTATACAGTAACTCACTAGTTTTTTCGTTTGCCCTAAATTAAGTGAAAAAAATAAGACCCTCGATTTGTAAAGGTGTAGGCAAGCAAGACTTCTTTGTCAAAGTGGAGGAACTTATTTCGGGTTTATCCAAGTTCAGCCTTAGAGAAAGAGAAATGACTACAGGGGCATCCACTAGTGCGAGCGGCAGTTCGACGACTGCTGATTTAATTAGAGTTTTAATAGACTCTAAAGTCAAAACACTAAAGGATGAGATTGATTCGCTAAAGTGTCAATTAAATTCAGGACCGGGTGCGGTCGTGGATTTTAAACCTTAAACACTAGATAAAACCTTTTTTTGTGAAATTAACCCTTTTGATAAATAAAACCATAATGACTTATGGTAAAGACAGTGAAGTCACTGTCGAGTCCAATAAAAAGCACAGACAAAATGGTCAAATTTCCGAGATTCTATTCTCAATGAACCCGACCGATTTGCCCAATGCCTTGGCTTCTGTCCAAGAATTGGAGCCCAATCATTTGAGAGCTCGGTTCGCTAATAGATTTGGGATAGATCAAGACCGCAAGGGGCTAATGCAAGGGGAAACAATCCAAATAACTTTAGACAGAATTCATATAACCAAAACAACTTGCGTTTCGACAACAGAAACAACCCCAGACAATGCAATGTCGGACATAGACCAAATACTTTCAATCCTAATGGCTTTCGTTCCGATTACAATCGAAACAACGGATCGAACGGCTTTAACACAAGAGGCCCTACCCAGGTTCAACCTAGACCAGAACCGATGGAGGTAGACGAATCTCTTCAACGGCATAGACCACAGGGCAGCCGTCAATTTTTTGAGAGAAGGGAACCCTATCAGAGGCAACAGAATTGGGAACATAATAAACAAGAAAGAAGCGAAAGCGGCTTTCATCCCTCAAACAAACAATTTCGCTTGAACAATATTGAAGAGAATCATTTTTTAGACCAGGGGGGAAACTCAGGTCACGTCTACAGAATAGATAGAAAATCAGGAAGGGAATTGGTTGCATTAATTGACACCGGTGCAACCTCAAGCTACGTCAGGACGGGCTTGCATGAAAATAAAAATGAATTAGCTATAAAGAAAAGAGTAAGGTCACTACATGGTTTTAGTGTTATAACTTACTATCACTATATTACAATGTTTGGAAAAAAATTAATATTTTACGAGATAGATAACTTAGGAACACACATTTTGGTGGGTTGGAATTTCTTAAAGGCCGTAGGAGCAAAGGTAGACGCAGAGTTTAAACTCTAGCCTATGGCGGTCACACAGAGAAAATGGTTGAAATGGGGGTTTCGGGAGTTGAAAATCCCAGACCACTTAAGAACTTAATAATAGAAAAATATTTTGAAAGACATCCGGATAGGGATGCAACTACAGATAACCTCAGTACGCTCACTTATAAGGGTAGCGAGCCTGAGCATTTAAATGATTTGGAAAACGAGTATGAAAACAGTTTGGGAGAATCATCTCTCGAACGCGCCGACGAAGTAAAAAATACCGTCAATATTAATAAAAAAGATTTGTCTCTAAATACTAATTCTTTGATAGAACGGGAGACTGAGAAAGCGGAACGCCTTAGTGAATTAATGATTAAAAAATAGAAGAAAGTCATCGTGAAATTGATATAGCTTTGCCTTTCCGTACAGACATAAAAGGGGTAAGGGGTACAGTATCCGTATCCACAGGCATTAATTGATTTCGTAAATGGGTAAATTGCAAGAATGTTGAAGGCAAAAATATTTCGGTCTAGCCGAAGTCCGTATAATGCGCCTGTCTAGCCCGTAGATAAAAAGGGCTTTAATGCTGATGGAAGTCGAAAACATAGATTAGTATTTGACTACAAAAAGTTGAATCAACAGACCATACCTGATAGATACCCTATGCAGGATCCTTCGGTCATTTTGGCAAATCTGGGAAAGTGACGTTATAATTCAACAATTGATCTGGAGTCTGGTTTTCATCAGATTCTAATGGCAGAAAGGGATATCCCAAAAACTGCTTTTTCGATAAACAATGGCAAATATGAATTTATCCGTATGCCTTTCGGCTTATCTAATGCGCCTCGAATTTTCAAGAGAGCAATGGATGATATTTTGAGAGATAAAGTGGGAAAAATCTGGTGAAATATCCAATACCGCGAAATTGTTTTGGGCTTTGAAGACTCTTCGAAATTATCTTTATGGTTTGACTGGGTTTGAGATTCAAACCGATCATCAATCCTTAACATTCGATGTATCCCCCAATAATCCTAACGCAGGCCTAAAGCGATGGTACTCTTTGGTGACTAGTTTCATACCTAAACTGGTATATAAGCCCGGTACAACGAATGTAGTAGCAGACGCGTTATCTCGAGTGAATATAAATGTTCTAACTCATGAAGACGATGAGTCTTTGGACTCTGATTCTGGGACTCAGCATTCAGCTCAAAGCAGCTTCGAAAACGTAATACAGGAAACTAAGAAACCTTTTAAAACAATTCAAGCAGGATTCAATCCGCTTTACACATGTGTTCCTTATACGCTCTGGTCTCATCAGAGATAATGGATTACACCGGCAACGAATTTGTACTATTAAAAGAAGACAATGATTTTCTCATTTACAAAAACTACGCCGACCTGTTCCACGTTACTAACCTGTCTTTATATGCTATTAGATAATTGATTCAGGCTTCCGAGACGTAAATAAAAATGACTTGACATGGTCCGCTGATCTGCTCTCCGTGCGTACCCTTTTCCAGCAACTAACTTTTACAAGGCAGAAAAGAGGCATAGACGAACTGAGGACTCTATGGAAAGGGATTTTGGGAACTACCGACCTTTCTGATTTCCTTACAGTCCAAAACTCACAATTCAGAAACGATCACCCCACTATTGAAAAACCAGTTTAATATAGATATCGCTAACGCCCCCACTCCATAGCTGGGTATTCGAGGTGTGTGAAAAAGTATACCTCAAAAACAACAAAAGATTAGGCAACAAGTTGTCCCCCTTATGCTCAGAAGGGAGCATACAAGCAGACCTAGGAAGGTCTGTACTTATTAAGGGGAGGGTGGTCCATAAGGACAATCTTAGGTAACCTCAATTTTGCGATGAGAGAAGTCGGTGTATTCGTTGAGGTCAGGAGTGTGAGGATTATTCCGATAATCCTGCAGGAAACGATTAAGTCAGATCGGTAGTAATTTGTAAAATTGATTGTAATGGGTATACAAATTATATGGGTATACAAATTTTTGTATACCCATTACAATCAATTTTACAAATTAGTACAGATTTGACTTAATCGTTTCCTGCAGGCTTATCGGAATAATCCTCACACTCCTGACCTCAACGAATACACGCATCACCGACTTCTCTCATGCGAACTATATTCCTGTATTGGACGGTAATGTCTTAGTTTGGGAACAACATAGTTATGTGAGACATTCAACCAAACTGACCAACTTCCTTAACATTGAGAATGACACTATAAAAATTACCAAATTACTCCCACGGTCGCATATGCGAAGAAGTTAGAAGTAGACATAGATCATGTTCAAAAACTGTCCGTTTTAATGATACACCATAGGATAGCTAGAAGCTTGGATTTCTTGGGAACAGCATTGAAAGTCGTGCCAGGTACCCCTGACGCGTCGGACCTTGAAAGAATCAAGATAACCGAGTCTAAGCTTTTAGCATCAAACCATAGACAGATACTAATTAACAAGGAAACACAAAAGCAAATAAATCTACTTACTGATACAGTGAATAACATACTTAAATAAAAAAGGGTGATTTAGTAGACACATCGCATCTGTATGAAACGCTATTAGCGAGAAACGGAAAGCTAATCACAGAAGTACAAAATCTCATGCTCAATATAACGTTCGCCAAATCAAACATAATAAATCCCACAATTTTTGATCACAATGATTTGAAGTCCATTTTTACCGAACAGCTCACAGAAGTCCCTATAGTTAGATTAATGGGAGTGTAAGATATACAAAGTTTTCCACTCCGATAGTGTCATTCATTCTCTAGATTCACATTCATTTATTTGGTTAATTCAGTTCTGTATCAAAAACAAAATTTTTTTCAACGAATATCCAATTTGTGATACTTTAATTGTTCGGCTAAAAAGTTCGTACCATATATCACTTAAAATTTGGAAATTCGTTTTCAAAAAGTGCTATAAACTAGTATAGCTTAAGGATTCCCAATAGTTGCTCAGTCAAAATTGTCCAATCATTGCGTATTAGAGCCAGAATGTCAATATCTTTGTGAGTAATCTGCACAAAGTCGCCGCGTTTCGTAAAAGTGTCAAAAGAACTATTAATCTTCCGGTCACATTTGGAAATCTTCTCAACTAGTAGGTCTCGTTTAGGTTTCTCTCTTAACAGATAATAAAATTTTTTTAAAGCCTTTTCGTTCAACGAATGTAATTCTTGAACTTAAGTTTTCTTCATGCCGTTCTCTGCAAAACAATAGCTATTTTGAGCTGTTTCATTGTCTGCAGATAGGACTGGCGTACATAGGCGTTATCCGTAGGTTTCAATCCTATTTCATGCAACGCCAGTGAAAAGGTGAGCAAATAATCTTTCAATTCATAATACAACTGATAAACATACGTAAAGCTGTGTGACGTCATTATTGCCACAGCTGGTACGCACATCTGTTTTTCTCTTGATGCAGGCAATAGTGTAGAGAGAAGCTTCCGGTCGTCTTTCATAATCTGTTTGAGATGTTTCAGCTTTTGACCCGTGCTTTCTACTTTCTTGGGAACATCCTTGGTTTTAATAACGCTGATTATGACGTCATTGTGCTGGCTTAGATGCCACAGCATATTTGCAATTTTATGTTTTAAGTTCTAATTTTAAGTTCTTGAATGTAGGGTCTGACTCCATGGTGCCTGGGACCCTAATTCGCATCCTCTTTTCACGAGACGTTCGAATAAAACGTCGGCAAATTCGCTTGCATGTGCCCTAACCGGTCATAGACCAAGAAGACGCCTAAAACGCCTTCATCCGTCTGTTTACTGTATACCGAGATACTGGATTGACCAACCCAACTCGAGAATTCACCTTCTGGACCTAAGCTACAACCGGCAGAGGATACTGGACTGAATCCCTCGAAGCTATTAATTTTTATACGCCAGAATTCAATTAATTTTTTAAAATCATTTTAGTTCCTACTAGGTTAGATATACCCTGAAGGAAGTAAAAGAGATAACATCCGAATATGAACAACGTCAAATAATAATAACCGAATACAAAAGAGCGCACAGAAACACAATAGAGCATAAAATCCAAATTTTGAACAAATACTTTTTCCCAGCTATGAATAGGAAAATCGAATCGATAGATTGCGAATCCTGTAAGTTATATATTATATAAAATATATTATATATATAATATAATATTCTTCATGATTCTAAGTTGGCAAGAAAAAAAAGATATAATGCAAAAACCGTATCAAAATTTTTATCAGTTTTAGGGAATGGCCCCAACCCACAAATACGAAAACTCGGTTGTAAACTAAGAAGTAGATCCTTATCGTTAAAAAAAAACTTAATAGAAAACTTACAGGGAACGATACCCTATTATCTATTACCTATCTACTATCTATTACCCCTATCTATTAAGTATTTTTTCGAGATGAAACAATTCCTTTAACGTACTATAAATATTTTTTTCGTTTTTGATTGCGTGTTTTCGACCACTGTGCACAGGCATTGTAGGTACTTTAAGCTAATGAGATTTCTGAGAACATAATCATACCAAAAAATCCTAAAATAATAAAAGAGGTTTAAAATTTTAAGTAGCTAAAAGAATTAAATGCACCGAATTTGGTCAAAAAAACTAACAACTAATTATTATATAGAATAAATCTTAAGATAGTTAACGTATTAAGAAGGTTTGCTTTGGTTTAGTTAACACTGTAAACTTTTGTAGCCAAATATATATTAACTTATATTAAATTTTAAAAGATTTAAGGAATTCTGATTAGTTTAATAATTAATAACAACATTGTGTTAGCGAATTGAATTATTTCAATGTGAGCTCAGTTCGTAAAATCATACCGAAAGTAAGTGTCGAATAAGTGGAGTTAAGCCCGTTTCTACCAAGATTTCCAGAAAAGTCACTTAACATTTTTTTCTTATTTAACAAGCAGTGGCACTGCATCAAAAACTGTTTCTCTTTATGCATTATTACCCCCATTACTTAATAATTAAAAAAAATTTCTAACTAGCTAAATTTTCATATATAAAGTGTGTTAATTTATATGAGCCCTAATTACATGGCCTTTTGTTTAAAGCCTTTAACGCCTTCCGTTTCGTTATGTTTACGAGTTTTCCAAGCAGCGCCCAAGCAGTTCATGGACTTAGGCTTCCGGAGCTTTTTCGGCCAAGTGCTAGCAGCTACTTATGTATATGGCAGTGTATTGTTTTGTGTAGGGTCTCTACTGCTTGTTAGTGTATTAGGGTGCGAGTTTAGGTTGGACCTTAACTTATAAAGGGACAACCACTTACAGCTTGAGTCCCGCTTCTGGCTGTCGCGGACTGCAATTGTGACTGCTGCTGTTGTTGTTGCTGCTGCTGCTGCTGCTGTTGCGGGGAACGAGCGCCGCGAACTTGGGCAGTATTCTCGATTATGGCATCTTTGGCATTCTCATTGTCGGATTCTATGCGCATGCGTTGATTCTGCAAAGGAAGAATGCAAAAACGGAATGAAAAATGTGGTCAAAAGCAAATCTTTATAGTTCTATAGTTAAAAAATTATATCATTATCATGATTTTAACCTTAGAAAAAGTTTTGCATGGGCTTCCAAACCCAACACAAAAGAAATTAACAGCCTCAGAAAATCAATCAATTTATTTGTTACAGCATAACAACTAAATATAATCTTATTTAAGTTATTTTTATTTACTATTTTTTTTTAACATTGTAATTTTGAATTAATTCTTCAGGATAAAGTTATGTTAAAGCAAAGAATATAAAACTAGTTCTATATTCTTTGGTTAAAGCCATGTAAGTCTAGGCCCCTTCCATTTCAAAACACCCGGTCCGCGCAGTACATGATTTAAGATTTCAATGAAACTGAAATATGTTGTTCCTTGGTCCATTTCATTATACACGTATTTTTGTTTTTAGCCGAAAAAAATATTTTTCTCGGAGTTTTCGCCATTTTGTTTTAGAGGTAAATGTAAAAACTTAACGTCACTTTTTTTTTTAAATGTGCATAACTTTGTCAAAAGTGGATAGATTTAGACGGTTTAATATTTGAAGTGACCGGAATGAGTGACGCTTTGCTGTTTTTCATGGGAAGGTGTTGGTCCGATACATCTGATTGATGGTACTATGGACAGATTTATTTATAAAGATATATTGGAGACGGTAATGCTACCATATGCCGAGGATAACATGCCACTTTTATGGAATCCCGATTCGTAAAGGATTGGTTCCAAGAGCATAAGGTGGACGTTCTCGAGTGGCCAAGTCAATACCCAGACCTCAATCCCATTGAGAACCTCTGGGGAGAGCTTAAAAAAGAAGTCGGAAAAACTGTTTGCCAAAATAAAACCCAACTATGGCAAAATATCCAAAGACCTTGGTACAGTATTCCAATCGGAACATGTAGGAAGCCAATTTCATCTATGCCTACAAGAATGGCTAAAGTGTTGCAAAATAATGGCGGATACACAGGGAATTAACTGGGATATAAGAGCATTATAGCAAACGGGACCAAAGCTAGTATATAATATATATTTGTTGTATTCTGTATATTAAATAAAAAAAACTCCACACAAATACCTAATTTATTAGCATAACTTTAAGACCGAATTTTGAGAAACTTTCTTCCGTTTTCGCTTTGCCTATTAAGTAATATTTGTTTCTTTAATCGATTCCTTGTCTATATTTGTTTATTATCTTTTATTTTCAGGATGATATCGATTATTAATTTAAGATCTCCAAACAGTACATCTCAAAATTACTTAGATTCGCAGAAATCTGGATCTAAAAACATTTAAAATAACCAACATAATTTTTTTATAATACAAAAAAATAGTAAAAAAAAACTAATGAACAACAATTAAAATAATAATGTATTTTGCGATATAGCAACAAAAAAAATTAGTAAATAGAATCATGAAAAAATACAATAAATTTAGATTTTATTATAGGCAGAGTAGAGTTTTAACGAAGTGTGAATTATAAGAATTATAAATGTTAAATTCAGTGCTGCTTTTGTAATTTCACTCTTTATTATTTTTTTTTATTGTTTTTAAAACAATTTCTCCAGTGGTGTCCAAAGACACTTATCAAATTTTGAATTAATATTGCAATATTGAAAAAGAAATTGTATAGCGGCCAAGACTCCAAAATTTTGTGCCGCCTACGAAATATTACATCTCAATATTGATAACATAGGACAAAAAAAAAAAAACGGCAGCCTCCTAGGATTGTGAGATAGCCCTCAAAAAAAATGCCTTTTTTAAATGTATTCGGGGCAGCTGATCCTAAATCCAAGATCCAAAATATTATTTATTTATTTGTTTTAAAGCGGTATGAAATATTGAAAAATAAAACGAAGAAAAAAGGATAGATGGGCTATCCTCGGTGGGTCAACTTTTTAGCGATATGCACAAACTCACATTAAAAACTAGCCAAGTCTTGAATTTGCAACCAAAGGGAAAACGAAGTTTATAAAAAAAAAAAAAGACAAAAGAGCATCAATGACAAAATAGGTGCCTTATAATTCCGGATTGATCATGGACGCTTGGAGAGGCAAAAGGAGATGACTTAGGATAGAAAACTATTTTAATTATATTATAATTAGAGCATAAGATACGGAAAGGATCATGCTATGCAAAATTTAATCTACAGAGTTACAAGCCTAAGGGACAAAAATTACGAGTCACTTTATTAGGTACGACAAAAGAAAATTTATTAGGAAGCTCAATAGAATCAATAAGATCGGGTAATAGGTACATGTTCTACGGGTAATTAAGGAGAGCAGCTTTATAAGGCGAAGTCTTTCAGTAGTCGGATAAGTGGATTAAAATTTAAGCCGCAAAGTGCAAAGAGGAGGATTTGCATTGAACAGACAATTCTTTTTTGATAAAGACGATATTGAGGGCTTCAAACGCATGAACTGTATTCCAAAATTGTCGGAATCGGATCGTTAAATTCTTTAGACGAACGCTTAGTAAAGGCAAGAACACATCTAGCTTTATTTACAATATTGCAAATATGATTGTTAACTTTAAGTTTATGATCAAACAGTATGCCAAGGTCTAAAGGTCGAAGGTAGAGTAGTCTATAGAGTAAGCAGCCAAATGAGGAACAGAACGATAAAATGTCATGATCTTACATTTTGTCTTGTTTAAAAAAAGTAGCTTATTATTATCATTATAGGAGCAGGACAAACAAGCTCAGACAATATCAATAAATAGCTTTTGGAGTATGTGAAGCCAAATCCAAAGTCCCAAAAATACGGCACATAACCTTAAAAGCTTTCATGTTTTGTTCGTTAATAAAAAAAAGAGAAACGATATATTAAGGAATAATTAAAAAAAAGGTGTACAAAAACATGTTTTTCGAAAATGTCTCAAAATCAGTGCTCGACCCATAAATGGTATTGGACAAAAGTATTTTGACAATACAAAATATTATCACAGATGAAGGAAAGAATCTTGAACTTTAGATTTGATGAAGTTAATAATAAAAAGTAAGTCCTCCTTTGATGTCAGAGACCTTTTGCAAAAGTTCAGGAATCGATTTTACCATTTTTTCTGTGTTTCCTGTAAACAATTTCTTCAACAATTGTCTTTTCTCACGATCTTGATCAATTGAAGCATTGTTATTTTTTTTATTTAATGGGCTGATGTCAGATAAGCTTTTCTATTTTGATAAGATCCAAGCTTAAAGGTAGCCAATTAAATTTGTTGACATCTGCCAAATAATATGATCATATGGGCATTGCGGCATGAAGCATTTTCCTGTACCATAAAAAAGGACTGTTCAATGACTCGCGAACGAAAGTTAGTCAGTTAGGATATGTAAATTTTTGTCTTTATTCAATTGGTACTAAATTACAAAGCAAAAGAAGCTTAAACCAACTGAAAGAATAATGAACCTAGACCATGAGTTGCACATAGGCACTAATAGGCATTAGTTTTTCCCAACCATACTTTAATTACCTTCAATAAACTTAATTTTTTCGCTTTAGGATATTGAAATGAGCTTTATATATCCCTGACTTGTCTTTCCAAAACTACCGTGCATTGTTTTTATATTATTTATTTAATGTTAACGTTTTTTTATAAAATTGAAGGATTCTACGAGCTACAAACGTAGTAAAACTGGGGACTTTTAGGTGTTTTCTAACTTTTTGTCTACTAATTAATGTTTTCTTTTTTAATCTTTTTTTTTTTAATTTAATGCATAAAGCATATTTATCTAATTTCCTTAGTTTAATGCCGTGGTCTACCGTGTTCTTTTGCCTGAACTGGCTGTATTATTAATAGAATAAGTTTTTTTTGCCTCATAATTTATTATTAAATGGTTCATCTAGGCAATAGGAACCCAATCTGGTATTCGAACGGAAAATAGGCATTATATTTTGTGACTTATTTATTTCGAGTAAGTTGACCGAAATCAGGTTATTCACCGATTATAAAAAAAACTAAAGGGCAAGAAAATTGGTTATTATCTTTAAAAATAAAAACTTTTGTTGCCACACTTTGTTTTTACCTTACTGGAATCAACGAAGCTGCAATTAATCGCAATGTCAAAATACTTTTGACCAGCTAAAAAATCATCATCTCACATACAAAATAAATTATTAAAAAAAACTACAAATCGTTATCAGTGTAATTTTTTGCTCACTTAAAGCTAATAATAGATTTAAAATGGTAAGTAAAATGGATTTCGTAATTTCTCTCATTTATTAGATATAAGCGGTATTATATTTCACTCAGCATTGTCAAAATACTTTTATTCACTATTGTAAAATTTATTAAATCTTTTAATATGTAGAGTTCATCTTTAAATTAGTAAAGTAAAAATCAGCTTTTTACAAGAATATTGTTCACATTTATGATATGTAGCTTTTAAGATTAGCAAACACTTTTTACGAAACACTCATCCATAGCAAAAAAAATAGGTGTGCCGATCATAAAACTATATAAATAACTTGTATGTACATTTGCATTTCGAAGAGCTTTGGCATATATGGCACTCGTAGGTTTTTGTTGTTTTGTAGTTGGAATTAAGTGCACCTTATATAACCGCCTAGCCAATAAGCAAACAAGTCAGCAAGTCAGACGTTACAATCGCATCTTAGCAGGAAAAACGTAACTAATAAACTATACTATATGACACACCGGGACTAACTACCCAAAAGTAACTCGTAAAAACTTAAAAATGCACAAACGAGGTAGTTAAGGTGCGCCAATTTATGCACTACTTGGAAATGTACCATGTGGCTTGCTCAATGTAACCACAAAACCGGAAAGATAAATTAAACTATACAGGCAACCCTCAACACATGAGGAAAACGAAGAAATTCACGACAA
Organism: Chymomyza amoena; assembly: GCA_037043745.1. Taxonomy (NCBI): domain Eukaryota; kingdom Metazoa; phylum Arthropoda; class Insecta; order Diptera; family Drosophilidae; genus Chymomyza; species Chymomyza amoena. Next base: position 36,453 of record JBAMAX010002299.1, on the reverse strand, counting down.
AATACATGACATACAAAGACTTAATACAAGTTGCAAGTTAAATAGTAACCACGAGGATTGCTTTTTACGACATAAAATCCTTAAAAGCTTTGTGAATGAAGTGCAACAGAAATGTGCATGAGACACAATTAAAAAATTAGACAACTATATAAAGTGTCTTTTTTAGAGGTTGGCAACACTGCTTCATTCTCAAATCATATTTAACATTCATGTTTATAAAATGTTCATAAAATTTTCTATCCAAAAAAGCCCGTTTTATTGATATTAAAAATATAATTATATTTGAAATATTTAATTGTTTTATTATGATTTAAGGGGAAGTTCCTTTAAATTTGATCGAAAAGATCGATTTTTTATTTTCACGAAAAATTAAAACTACCAATTCGTAGAATATTCGTACGAAAGGATTTTTCGATGTGATCGATATTTATAAAACTTATTTCTAAAAACTTTAAACGTGTTTTTCTCGGAACCATGTTTTTCATCAGAATTTAAAGCACAGATCTTGATATATTGCTCCGATTCCCTTTATTCAAAGCATGTTTAAAAGGATAGTCATTGTATGGCTTATACTAACCATATACGAGGTGTGTTCAAAAAGTAAGGTGACTTAGCAATTTCGCGGGCAACGTATTTTCGATTATCGATTTTTTTGTTTTGTTGTGTTGGTACACTTTTCCCGAACATCTGTACCAAATTTCAAGTGAATGGCATTTTTTGTTTGGTTGTGAGAGGCGTAAAGGTTATAAGTGTTTTGCGTGCTCGGCGATTTTTTGCTATCGAAAAATATGGATCAACGGATTTGCATCAAATTTTGTGTAAAAAATAAAATTAAGTGCTCCGTAACACTTGAAATGTTGACAATAGCATACGGTGAAACTGTTCTGAGTAAAAAAAATGTTTACAAGTGGTACAAACTCTTCCAAATGGCCGGAAGATGCCAATGACGAGCCTCGCTCTGGACGCCCAAGCACGTCAACAACTGATGAAAACGTTCAAGCAGTGAAGAAAATTGTTTTGGAAAATCGTCGAATCACTATCAGAGAAGTTGCTGAGGATGTCGGTATATCGCTTGGCTCGTGCCATGAAATTTTTTCTAACGTTTTGGGCATGAGACGTGTGTCAGCGAAGTTTGTTCCGAAATTGCTAAATTTTGACCAAAAGAACCGTCGCATGAGCTGTTGAATGACGTCAACGTCGACCCAGATTTACTCAAAAGGGTCATAACTGGTGACGAATCAAGGGTATATAGTTATGATATCGAAACCAAAGCTCAATCGTCCCAATGGAAACGGCCATAAGAGCCAAGACCGATAAAAGCAAGCCAAGTTCGATCAAATTTCAAAGTTTTGCTCACTGTTTTCTTCGATTACCATGGCGTGGTGCATCAGAAGTTGTTACCATATGGTCGTACGGTCAATAAACAGTATTATCTGGAAGTTATGCGACGTTTGCGAGAAGCAATACGAAGAAAACGTCCAGAATTGTGGAAAAACAATTCATGGTTTTGCATCACGATAATGCCCCTGCTCACTCATCTTTGCTTGTGAGCGATTTTTTGGCCAAAAACTACCACAATCATGCCTCAGCCACCATATTCACCGGATTTGGCTCCATGTGACTTTTCTTGTTCCCAAAACTAAAATGACCTATGAAAGGCCGGAGATTTGCAACGATTGAAGAGATAAAGACTGCATCGCTGGAAGAGCTCAAGGCTATACCGAAAAGTGCTTATGAGAAGTGCTTTGAGGATTGGAAAAACCGTTGGCATAAGTGTATTGTATCTGAGGGGGATTACTTTGAAGGGGACAACATAAATATTGATGAATAAATAAATATATTTTCTTAAAAATACAAAGTCACCTTACTTTTTGAACACAACTCGTGTTCTACGAATATGTAGCTTTTATTTTTCGAAATATTATTTTTACTCGATTTTCTCGACCTTTAAAAAAACCTTCCGTTAAACTTATGTAACTCTAAAAAAAAATACCCTTTTTATCGATATATAATAGATTTTTTAAACAAATGTAATTTATAAATGCTTAGAAACTATTTTTTAATAGGAGAAAAGGTTCTAGAGCCAAAATCATATTCAAATATTAATGTTATACAATTTTCTATCCAATAAAGGACGGCTGTGTCAGCTTTACTGTGGCGTTTAGAGATGCGCCAAACAGCTGCGAGATAAGAAGAGACTCAAGCGGAAGACCAACTGAATCAAAACTTTGTGCCTATTTAACTTGAACAGGTTCAAGAAAATATTCCAATTAGGTAGGAATTTATTTAGAATACTGTCGTATTTGCTTACGTGTCAATGTAAAAACCGGAGTCATCTGGAGTTCGACCACAATAAGATCTTATGGAATTAAGAAGGAAACCTCCCAACATCTCTGTAAGTAGAGTACGACGTTAAAGACGGACGTTAAATATGGAATGGAATGGACATGGAATCTGGAAGCACTCTTTTTTTTCGACAGAAACTATTCCAAATATGTTAGTTTGTTTTGGGAATTGGACTGGACAACACAAGGAATCCCTAGCGTGACAGTGCAGCTTTACTATTCGGCCGTTTTCTGAAAAACGAATCCGAACATTATATTCGGACACATTTTGAAAGCGCTCCCAATTTCGCCAATTCGAAATCTTTATTTTGTGTGCTTTGAAACCGAACGTTTTGTTGCAAGAGGAATTTAAACGAATTGGAAAAATGGTTTTATACTGAAATAATTTTTTTTTAAATAATCTTTGATATTTTCAGATACTGTCTATGCTAATTACAAGTTAAGCAGTAAGCCCAAAAAATAACTTGCACAACTCAAACCGAATTTTGATATGAAAAAAATTTTCATATCTAGCATCAGCCAAAATTTCTCTTATAAAAATAATAGCATAGTAGTTGAGAATATCCCTCGTAAGTCTCCAAAAACATGCTTTTTGAAAAAATCTCGAAAACGGTTCTTAAGAAAAAGCAAATGAATAAAACTTTCGTGTTTCTCGACCCAAAATTACAATAAAAATCATTTTTATACGAAAGTTCACTCGAAAACCCTTAAGTTTGTAAGCTGGTGTTATTATCTGTCCGTACCAGATAAGCAAATACATATAGTAATATAGACTGTAACCCATTTTGACGGGATTGTACTGAATAATAGATTCTTGAATTATCTTTTTCAAAACTTAAAGTGGCTTATATATATATATTTATATATATATATTTAATATAGTTATATTTAATTTAGAAGTCCTGAATATAAAATATTGATATAAACACGGCTCTTAACCACAGCCTAGGACATAGTGATATAATTTATAATAAATTGCAAATGGAGTGCAAAGTTATTCTCACGGATTAGTTTGTGTTATCAAAGGGTCTCGACAAATTATTTTATTTATGCACATAAATATAACCTTAAAACTAAGTCAATAAATTAACAAAAAATAAGGGAAAAAGTTATAGATTTCGCTGCATGTCTTTAACATAATTTATAGATATATTAAAAAAGTATAAAGTATTATTAAAAGACATATCAAATCTCTCATTTTCAAAGATTAGTAACCCAATATCATCTTCAGGAGAAATCCTGAAGGTGAAAACCTTAAAATCGTGATTTTCTAATAAGCTTAACGTATACGATAGTTCTCAAATTTCTCATGCCGGCCCTCACTTGACTTGGAATTTTTTAAGCACTTACAGAAGTACAGCAGCAAGCATAGCGGACTCCTCCTCCGCCACCACTGCCACTGGAATCACCACCCCCTCCACTGCTGGGCTCCCTATCTTTGCGCTGTTGTCCACGAGACTGATGCTGCGACTGTGACTGAGGCTGCGTTGTCTGTGTATGCTGTTGTTGTTGTTGCTGTTGTTGTTGCTGCTGCTGCGGCGGCGGCGCAGCTAATTGACGCCGACGTCGGCGTATACGAACCGGGGAACGTGCTCCAACATAGTTGGAAAAACGTCGCCGCGAATGACGCACAATTGACACCCAGTCAATCATTTCGCTTACACTTTTGTTTTACTTTTGTTATTTATGTTATTTCTTTTAAAAATATAACATAATTATTAAAAAAAAATGTCTCAAAAAAAAAATACGCGTATACACAATTATTTAAAAAATATACGATTTTTTCACTTGTTTTTTTGTTTTTGTATAAACGGTGGTATCTTTTATTATATAAGAATTCGCTGCACACAAGTTTGAATAATTTATATATTTATATATACATACAATAGGTACTTCCGGCGTTTGTTGCTTTATTTTCACTGCTTAAAAGAAAAACAAAATGGTTCCTTACAATCAGCATATTAAGGCTGTAATCGCAATGAGGGAATGTGCTTGAGAGAAAACTTTAGTGAAGCTACTAGGCTAAAAAAGTTTAAATTTGGAGGGTTCCAAATGTAGATTGTAATCGCGAAGTTAGACCAAAAGCTCAAATTTGTTAAAAGATTTGAGATACAAGCAGTAAAAATAGGTTGCCAGAGACTGGGAAGTAAAGGGTGATTCATTAAGACCTTTTTTTTTCAATAGGGATTTTCGTGTGGATCACGCGTGATCCAAGACAGCTGTCAAAGGCAAAGTTGTTCAGTATTCATTGGTAAATCATCATGGAAAGACTTACACCCGAATAACGTTTACAAATTGTACAATTGTACTACGAAAATCAGCGTTCTGCAAAGAATGTTTTTCGTGCGCTGAGATCGACTTATGGTCAACATAATCGACCCACCGAACCCACAATTCGTAACACCATCACCAAATTTGAAGCCCAGTATTCGTTGTTTGATGATACACGACCAAATCGACCACATCCAGCATGTAGTGAAGAGAATATAGCGGCGGTAGCTGACAGTTTTCACGATGACCGCGAGGAATCGATTCGGCGACGATCGCAACAACTTGGCCTGGCGCATTTTACATTTGGATATCTGCTTGAAAGCATACAAAATTCAACTCTGTCAAAAATTGAAGCCGAATGACCTTCCTGCACGTCGCCGTTTTAGTGAATGGGCTCTTGGTAAGATCGATGAAGATCCGTTGTTTTCGACCAAAATTTTGTTCAGTGATAAGGCCCACTTTTGGCTCCACGGCTTCGTTAATAAGCAAAATTGCCGTATTTGGGGAGAAGATCAAATCGAAGAGGTTCACCAGCTGCCATTACATCGAAGAAAAAAACGGTTTGGTGCGGTCTGTGGGCTGGTGGAATCATTGGTCCGTATTTTTTTAAAAATGAGCAAGGCGCGAACGTTACCATCAATGGCGCACGCTATCGGACCATGTTAACGGACTTTTTGCTGCCTGAAATTGTTGCCCGTGATCTCGACGACATTTGATTCCAACAGAATGGCGCTCCGGTCCACATTGCCAATGAAACAATGGCTTTATTGCTAGGTCAATTTGGTGAGCGATTAATAACCATAAAATTACCCAGGAATTAAAGGATCTGCCATGTAGTTTAATTCACAGATTTACAAATAGTTGGGTTTTAGTGAAAGGGTTTCAAATTTAGACAAAATGGAAGCCCTGAATCAGAAAAGAAAGACCATATAAGTCTATTGAGTAAAGAAAAAGTGGAGAAAAGACTCGAGACGCATTTTTTGGAACAAACTTTTGCTTCTATGAAAAACTAAAGTATATATCTTGTCAGCTTTTGCTCTCGCCTAAGCTGCTATACACAATCCTTCAATCTTTGCTTATCATCTACCCAAATCTACAATGGAACAGCAACAAGTTTGTCAGTTGACACAATTGCTCTCAAACTGTAGCAAACGCATTAAAACTGTTTTCATTCAATTTGTTGCCATGATTGTTTCGTTGGGTTTTGCTTTTGTTGCTCTTCTTGCTGTGTTTCTGCCTTTTCTGCTTTTCTGCTTATTTCTTGTTTATTGTTTTTCTTGTATTTATTTTGTGCTCTCTATTTTTTTACCGCTTTTTACTGCTTATTTCTTGCCATAATATTTTTGTTTTGGGCTACGTGTCGTATGCGCAATATTGCTGGCTGCTTGCTTTAACAATTTCCCCGATATAAACACAAACACAAGGACAGCTCTGTTTGCCATCTGTTTGATTTTTTGTACCAACAACTACAACAGGTGTCTATATTATACCAACACGTATTTCTGTTACTCAGTTCCCAAATCTTTTGTTTTTTTTGGCATTAGAAGCATTTCTATATGAGAACTAGGCTTAACTTGATTCAGTAGCTATTTTCCATTTTACCTGAAAATCACGTAGTCTCTTTTCGTGTCTTTTTGAAAAGTATGTTAAGTCCTAGGGATCAAGTATTGGCACAAAAACTCTTTGATTTTTATAAACCCTAGCAAAGTAGAAAACTTGCTGCTTACAGCTGTCTAAGCAACTATGTTGCTATGACGTCACTTGACTCAAACGAGTTCTACATTTACTTACAGCAGCATAAAAATTGAAAATTAAAAAATGTTACACAAAATTGGAATTACTGCTGACATTTCTGAAAACGTTCATATGACATTTACAACATTCTTTCTTTAATTGATATTTTTGTATTTAAAATCTTAATGATTTTCGAAATAAAACTTATTTTAGAAAAAACAAAAAATCTTTTACATTTCAACTTTTTTTATTTTATATGCAAATTTCTGGTGAATTTTAAAAGTTTTGCAGTTTCAAAAATGATATATAAGGCTATATAATTGTTTATCGGGTGGAAATGCAGAAATACACAGATCTGTAAAAACAAGTTGCACTACATTTGTGCCTATCGATGGTTGACCACTATCGAGCTACCATCGATAGCAGCCAGACATTTACGATAGTGCCGATAGTGCTATCGATAGTTATCCGATAGTTTTGGGACTATCGTCGACTATCGATAGTACTATCGTCAACTATCGATGGTTGAGAAATTACTATCGTCGACTATCGAAGGCAGCGACTATCGATAGTTCTCCACCTCTACTCTTAACTGCTCTAAAATTGCTTGTAAAAAGCGACAACAATACCAAACAGTGTGTACACACTTTTTTAATACTGGTATTATTTATTTAGAATAATTTATTATGCCACATACTTCTTGGTACAAAGGGTGTGTTAAGGTTGTATGTAATATGAAGGATGAGTTGTCGGAGTCTTTCCAAAGTATAAACAGGGTGACTAGAGAAGTCGATATACGCATGTCCTTCAGTCTGTCTATCCGTTTGTATAAAAGCCTAAAACTCAGAGATGATAGGAGCTAAAAGAACCAAACTTTCAGTTAAGAACCCTTATTATCTAATACGAGACAATTTTCTTTTATTTTCTTATGTAGGCTTTTTATTATTGTATATAGCTCACGTTAGGATATTTCAGAGCATCTCGAAAAAAAAAACAAAAGTGCTAGATAGATAATTCGTTTGCTTATGAGTCGTCAATAAATTTGGTATTAAAAATTATTGGTATTTTTTTGTATTTATATAATTATAAAGTAAAAATTAATTCTAGGCCTTCAGGCTAGTGATAATAAAATAAAAACTGTTTGAAACCTTTAAAATGCATTTAAAATTCTGTTTTTTTCTTACAAGAACTACTATTTCTTCATAAATAACTGCTTATTTTTGTTCATCAATGTTCGAGGTCCAACATCGTTTCACTCATTGAGAATAGTGAATGTGTGCAACGTATTTTGAATTAAATTAAATTTGTTCGAAAATGATTTGCACTGGGATCAAACTTTAGCAGATGCTGCTATTACTGCTCCATCCATATCAAAAACGTGTTCTATTTGCGATAATTTTGGCAACAGTTTTCAATCAAATCCACCCAAATTGTGGATAAAATATAAAGTTTATTTATCAGAAGATATTTTGTTTCAAGTACGTCAAGCAAAACGTAATCCAGTGATGGAATTTAATCCGGAAGTTTACAATGAAGCTTTAATTCATATTGAAGATCTATGCTTGGCGATGGCTAATAAAGCATTAGGACAATTGGGAATGCCGTCAATGTATTTCAATTAGAAGAAATGCAACCAATCAAATAAATTATCAATATAATCGTACAGCCCAGGAACAAGATCGCAATGATCGTGAAAGAATTCGATTAAGACAGACCCGTGAAGCGCGGCATTTGACTAATAATGGTGCAAGTTTGAATCGAGCTGCAAACTAATTTAAAAATCTTATATTTTACCAGATAAGCTATCTAGAGAATCTTACGATGTTTATTCAATTTAAAAGTAATCAAAAAGTTTGGGCATGACAACGTCTGCCGGGTTCGCAATTACAGATAAATCTCTTATAGGTTTAAAAAAAATACCAAAGCCTTTTTAAATTTATTTATGCAGCAATCGCAACTAAATTTCTCACTGGGAAGTTTTAAAGCGTTCCCAAGCAGCGTATCAAATATCCTAAAGCCGCCATATCGATATGTTACAAAAATTTTTTCTGGCCATAATTATTTTTTTTAAGACAACATAATCGAAATCGGCAATTAAAAGTTAAGTTAAGATTTAAACCCTTGATACATTTAAATAAAGAAACTTTAGAAATTCACTTATTATTTCCAAGATATATTATATATAATTATATATAATTTTTTTTTTTTGTAATTATGAGACACATGGATTTAATTTGTGAAATTTTAAAAACTTTTTCAACGTTTTGTACTTAGACAAATACTTAAGCTATCATTATCTTATTTCATCTTTTGTAGATTTCATAGGAATTTGGTTAGTTTCATAGGTCAAATGGTGGGTTTTTCATAAAGTGCATAAAGTACCACTTTCAGGAAAAACTGTCAGATGTAAAACACTTCGGAGAAGCTTTTTTGACAAAATTTGATGTCTAATTTTCAAGATCTAAGTGCTTTTATGAATTCCTGACGCCCTGGGCATAAATATTTTTTTTTTTTAAGTTATTATTTTTTATTTTATTTTTGCTGTTTTAATTTTTAGATGTGCAAACTAAACACAAATTGAGTCTGCCATTTCTTTAAGGTCCAGATTTGTTTCACTTATATATATCATTATATCACTTTAGCCAACTTTTACTCAAAATAAAGTTTATATCAAAATTCAAACCGGTTTGTGTCTTAAGAATCGCCAAATATTTCGTATACAAAACAAAATTTGACTAAATTCTGTAATTTTTTTTATTTATTTCTGCAAATTCTTTAAACTATTCTAAAAAAAAAAAAACCGAATTTAATTGATTCACTTTTGTTGGGGTTTCTGTCTATTATCTGCTTATGTTTCTACACGTTTGAAATCACAACACTAGAAAAAAAAACCAAAAAAAAAAAAGACTTGTAAACGAATGTTTGGTATTTGTACAAAGCCAAAAAAAAAAAAACAAGGGTCAAAAAAATAAATAAAAATAAGCCAAAAAGTATATAGACAATATACATAGTATAACAAGGCAGGTTATAGATAGTATGCACTAGGTAAATAAGTAAGCACATTATATATGCGCTAGAGAGAAACTAATTTGGCTTTATGGGAATTTATTAGGCCAGATGTTTAATTGCTTGTTGTCAAAAACAACACAAACACATTTTATTTACATCAACAAACAAAAATATGCAACTATATAAACTTCGAAATTAATAAACGATTTAAAACCGAATCGAATACAATCGAATCGAATCAAAGCAAAAATGCGCTGCTGCGTGGAAAACGCTTCAGATGATCGCGCGCGGAAAACTGGGCGAAGAAAAACAGGCAAATCGGCAAAGGCAATGGCAACGGAAAAGCCAACGTCGACGTCAACGTCTACGTCGACAGAAGCCAACAGAGAACTGACAAAACAGCAACGCAAACTGCGAACTGTTTGTTTTTACTTTTACGAGATTCTCCAATGCCAACACAGAGCTACCTATATATAAGAAAATACCAGAAAATGGAAAGATCACAGAAAATCAGACCCAGCACCGAGACGTGAATGACTGACTGACTGAATGAATGGATGAATGTGCGTGAATGAATAAGGAAAAGCCAGCCCCGGCCCCAGCCAGATGAGCAATAAATGAATGTTTACCAACTAGACCGGTGCCTCATTCGGTTGGCCCATTCGGTGGCGTATACGTAACGCGTGTGTTTTGGATTCAGGCGCAAAAGTTTGCCCACAAGTTAAGTTAATTTGAACTTGAGCATATTTTTTGGTTACACTGAGCGAAAATCTGATGCAAAAGTTGTGCAAGTCAAAATCTCATGTGTATCATAAGTCAGAGTAAATAAATTATTTGCTCTGCGGAAACGAGTAGGCGTTGCAAAAGATTTATTCAGCTAATTAGACGACAATAAAAATCGGTTTAGTTTTGTAAGCACAATAGTTAATTAAGGCCAATAGTCCTGTTGCGTCTATTAATGGATATTCATTAGTCTGACTGTTATTGGCACTGTTGGCTTCGATCTTATTTTGGTTGCAATCTGTCTTTAAACAATATGTAAGTAAATTTACTAAATAATAATTAATAAGTTTTTACTGAAAATGAAAAAAAAGTGTAATGATTTAATAAGAAAAAGGGCGTTTTATATCCCCACACTAACAATAAATGGACAGAGGTACTCCTAAAGGAATAGGTAAAATATCTGGGAATTATCGTGCATAAAAATAAAATTTTGAGCGCACACCTTGATTCCGTAGTTACAAAGGCCAAAAGAAACCTCTGGACTACGAAACATCTTCTAGGTAAATCCATAGGTCTGAGCCCCCCAAAAAAAAAGGAGCAGAAATAGTGGACCCCAGAGCATAGAGATCAATTACCTTAAGTAATGACACGACCATTTTCCAAGCGGAACTGTACGCAATAATGGAAACAGTGGAGCTTATATCTAAAAGAGGATCAAAGAGAGTTAAGATCAAAATACTCTCAGATAGTCAATCAGTTCTCAAAGCACTAAAGAGCTACACATTTCCTTACAATGTCCTTATAGAGTGTAGAAATGCACTTAACCAACTGGCCAGCCACAACCAAGTCTCCCTGATATGGGTGCCCGGCCATGAAGGTAATGAAAAGGCGGACCTTTACGCCAAAAAAGGGTCGGAAAAGCTATTTATAGGCCCATCTCCCTGATTTGGCTTCAACAAAAACCATATAAAACGTGAGGCAAAAAAATGGACTCGACAAAAAGTCACAGAATATTGGAAAGGCCTTGACGGCCTCAACCACTCCAAAAACATTACGCTCACCCTAAACAGGAAAAGTCTAAAGACACTCTCTGGAGCACTTACAAGCCACTTCGCCTGAACCCAACACCAACACAGAATAGGTATATCGGATTCGAACACATGCAGATCCTGCTGGGATGAGGAAGAGTCAATGGAACACCTGATCACAAACTGTGAGGCGTTATGCCGCAGAAGAAAAAAAATCCTAGGTGTATACCTACTAGAAGATGAAGACCTTCAAAAGCTCCCTGTGAAGGAGCTGATCAGTTTCCTCGACATAATGTATGTATGTCTAAATAAATAGAGGTGCACAATAGCAGTGCATATAGACCTTTTCCTAACCCTCAACAACGATTACGATAAGGAACACGTTGTTTACCTGAATTTGTAAATAACTATTTATTTGGAAAAAATTGGGAGTAAGATTAAGTTATTGAAGCTTATATTCCAAATGGTTTAACCATATACCACTGTGTCCAAAAAGTAGTCGGAATTTTTCGATTTAAATTACGCATGTGAATATTTTCCCTCAATTTTTTTTTTTTTTTTAGATTGGTCAGTAACAGTTGACTGATTTCCATGCCAAATTATATATCAAAATATTCATTAGTGTTTGAGTTACGTTTGTTTTTGTGCGACACAAAAAGTAAATTTGGCGATTTTTACAAATTATTCAACAAAGAAAATTTTGTTTCCTGAATGGAATTAATGCTGCAGAAACGTTAAAAATGTTGAAGAAGGTTTACAGAGTCCGAACTCTACCAAAATCAACAACTTATGATTGGTATAAATTGTTTAAAGAAGGAAGAGAACGCGTTGAAGACGAAGAGCGCTTTGGTCGACCATCGAACTAAACTGACGATGCACACATCCAAAAAGTAAAAGAATTAGTGCTTGAAAACCGTCGATTAATTAATAAGAGACATTGCTGATGATATTGGCGTATCCAAAGTATAATTTAATACCATTTTGAAATATGTTTTTGGCCTCAAATAAGTCAAGTCCGGATTGGTACCAAAAATTATTAATTTTCTCGAAAAACAGCAGTGATTCTTGGTGACTTTTTCGCCAAAAATGCAATCAATATCGTTCCGCAACTACCTTATTCACCTGATTTGGCTCCTTGTGACTTCAGGCTATTTCCAAAACTCAACAAACCACTCCGAAGAAACTGTTTTGAGTTGATTCAAGACATTCAACGTTAATCAGCGCGCCCTCTGAAGGAAGAAGACTTTTTGGCATGCTTCGAGGACTGGAAAAAGCGGTGACATAAGTGTATTATATCGGGAGGAGATTATTTTGAAGGAGACGCAATTGATTTGGAAGAATAAATAAAGATATATAGTATATAAATAAATATATATAGTCAACCGATTTGGATTAAATTTAGTACAGTGCTTAGGAAATATAAAAACTCACGAATATCAAATTTGGTCCCAATATCTCAACAAACAAACGAAACACAACAAATTTTGTTAAAAAATCGATTTTTTGGAAGATCGGACCTATGGGAGCTATATGATATAGTCAACTCGATTTTGTTCAAATTTAGCACATTGCTTAAGTGCTCTAAAAAATTTCCAAACGCTAAATCTAGTTACGATATCTTTATTAAAAAACAAAATATACGAATTTTGTTTTAAAAAAGTTATTTTGGCCGATCGGTCCTATGGAAGCTATATGATATAGTCAACTGATTTCGATCAAATTTGGTACAGTGATTGGGAACTATAAAAAACTTCGAATACCAAATTTCTGTTACGATATCTTCATAAACAAACGAATTATTCATCAAACGCTTTTTTTTTATCGAGGTCGTCCAAACACCCCATGCTATATAATTTATCCCCGATATCAAAAAAATAAAATAAACTTTCTTCCATGGAATAATATGGGATCTAATGGGAAAGTTTGGCTTACTCTTACCATCTCTGAGATCTAGGCGTTCAAACGGACAGATGGACAGACGGACATGGGTATATCGACTTCTCTAGTCTTCCTGATCATTTATTAGGTAACTTTGGGGTGTCTCCGACGACTCCTTCTATGTGTTACAAACAATTCCGGCTTGCACAAACTTAATATAACCTTTGTACCATATGGTATAGGGTATAAAAAAATGGTTTTTAGCCCTAAAATCGAAATAACGGCTAGTCTAATGTCCACTCCACTTTATTTATTTACCCATTTACCCAGAAGAACTTATAAGCTCTCACTGATAATCCATTTTTAAAGTATTTTTTAAGGTACTGACATCTTGAAATTTTTTTAAATCTGCATTAAAATCGGCTTAGAAGCTTTGGAAAGTGAAAAAGATTTAAAAATTTAACGTCTACTATATGCCATATATTGTAAGATTTTGACAACTCAATAGGTAGACCCATGTGAATTTTACAATAAAAATTCTTTTTACTTTTTGGAGACGTAGAAACTCAAAGCTCTAAGCGAACATAATAATCCTGGTCTTATCAAATTTTGAGTATATTTCGTATGCGTATATAGTTTTGTTACGTATACCACACGTTGCGCACAATATATTTTGCCTTCTCAAGAAGTATATGCCATATAAAACTCATCCACCCCCATTCAGCAGAAAAATCATTGAAATGTATAATAATTTATTTAACCAATTTTCGCGAAAACAAATTTCCCTTTAATCAAATCAACGCAGAGACGTGACGTGACATTCGCTTTAATTAACTTGTTTGAAAAATTTTACAATTTTCCAACACCTACAAAGGCTGTGGCATCATATTGCGTATACGCAACGCTGGCGTATTGCTCGGCAATTGAAAAGTCACGGATGCCCAAAGCATATTTAAAGAATTTTATCATTCATGATGATTTATTTAAGAAGAAATAAAGTTTATTTTAAAGTAGAATAGAAAAAAAATTTAAAGTAATGTTAGTCTCAAATTCAAATGAACTTAAGAATGTGGCTCATTGTGTTGTGTTTTGCAGGAGGTCGAAACGATTAGAGAAGAAGCCAGTCCAATTGTACCTTAAAAAAATTTGTTGTTTTGCTGATACTACACACACAAGGAACATACAAATTTTTTAAACTAATGTTGTATACGGTAAAGAGTACGAAAATTGGTTGAGAAATCGAAATTTTCGCGTTCTTAAAATTTAGGAAATAGTTTTAGGTTTTAATTGGTGCCTTAAAAAGTTGTATGTTCAATAGAAAAAATAGAAGAAACAAATTCTTAAGCTATTCAGGTCTTATCGCTTTCCCTTTTTTTTTTAATTTTAAGGGCTACTTGCAGACACGCAAACAAATTAAAACTTCATATACAAAAAATGATCACAAACGTTTAGTCCCAAATCGTTCTCCGAGGTGGTATGCAGTACAGTGTTGGTTAATTTTGTGTTTTTTGACGACAAAAGCTCACCATAGATGGCGCTATCAGCAAAATCAGCTGATCGGATTTGGCGCCATTAACAAAACTTATGTGCAGCTAATTATTTTGTATGCGATAAATTATGGCATTATTATTGACAAAATCGTTGTGGATCGTTGGGAAATTATAAGAAAATAGATATAGTATTAAATAATTTAATTGTTACATTAATGGGCTTTAAAAAACGTCTAGGCAAAATCATCTATATTAACTCTGCACCTTAACTATGGGTTCACCGAAACACTCCGCCTTTTATTGGGTTGTGCCCCCTATCGTCGCTTAGTTTCTTCATCTCACATTGCAATTGCAAACGTTCATGTTTTTGAATTTTATTTCGCGTTTTTAAATTATTGCTATTTATAAACAAAAAGCAGCTGATTATTGATAATTATTTCGATAAATTGCACATTTTGTTACTAAACCAACACTGTTCCTTTTGGGAACAAAATAAGTCTATCTTTTTGCTAGGTGGTTTTTTCCTGTCTTCGTCTTGCCCTTAAAGGGTCTAGATTAGTGGTCAGCGCGGTCCAGCTCACGTAATAGGAATTAGTGATGGCAACGATGTTGGCATACAAAGCCGCGTTGCCGATGCGTAGTGACGTCACTGCGACACTCGCACTCATGCAAGCTAAAATGTGAGAGTAAGTAGGGAAAACTGCTTCTTTGATCGATTCAGCATGAAAGGAAATATTTCGCGGAAATGCACTTTTTTTAGAGAAATTGTACAAAACATGTTTTTTACATTTTATTAGGTTGTTATTTTTGAAACACTTTTTTTTAATTATGATAATATTTTTCTTGAAAAGCAAACCAAATTCTTTTAATATCATCATAGAAAATCATCATTATAGGTATTAAAGCCACCACAAATTATAATCTTTTTATAATAAGAAAAATCTATATACACCTAATTCTGTTTTACGCCATAGATACGTTCCCAGAAAGTCGGCGAAAAAAAAACTCGTAAAAAAGATTCAGTATTCATATAAAATTAGGGATTGGTTTTTCGTTTCAGAATCAAACTAGAATAATATCAGTTTATGATGTAAAATAATCGTTTTTACATGAGAGTTCGATTTTTTAATTAAATTATAATTTCGTATTAAAGTTTTGTATTTTAAGAGCCTATAATATAAGAAAAATCGAAAAAATACAACAAAGAATATTAATTTCACAAACAGTAAAGACAGGAAAATTCACAGTTTTTTATTATTTTAGATCTTAAATTTAATTAAATTGAAAGACGTCGTTGTTTTATTACATTTAAAGCCAAAGGAGTAAAACTTTCAGCTGTTTTCAAACATCTGCAGTAATTTTTTTTCTTTAAAGTGTTTTAAGTTTAAGGTGCTGTTTTTTAAAATCGCGTTAAATTAAATAAAATACCATAAAAAGGTAAAGCAAGAATTTTTTTTTTAAATCGGGTTTAATTGAATTAGCATAAAAAAAATTCGCGCAAATTATTCCTACAAAATACTACCAATATATTTAATAATCTTTAATAATTTGGTTTCATTTTTTAAAGATTATTGTACCAATTCAATTTGATTCACATTTACTCCGTATAAGGAACATTTTAAAAAAGTATTACAAAAAATGGCCATGAACATATGACATATACCATTTTGACGTGACGTTACATTTATACGACAAAAATATAAAAAGGTTTTTTTTCCTTTCGTAGCAAGTGACTACCACTTTATGTAGTTAAAAATTAACCACAAACGGTCATGTTGATGCAAGTAAAACTACGCATGGCGTTACGTTACGAAAAATTGAATTGGGATTTGAGTTGGATTTTTGCGAATTCGGTTAATCTTTTGCTCAAAATAAGTTAAATTGTAAAGTTTTTTATTTTATTTATATCTATAACTTCCATAAATTGATACCGATTGTGATGAAACTTGAAAGTTACGTCAAAGAAGCTATTTATACTTTATGGGGTAAGTTTCAAGTTGATATGTGAGGAGTGTGGGAGAAAACACGGTAAATCGATTGGGGGTGGGGCATCCGCATCGATAAAATTTGGATGTGGATTTGTTCTTTAAATCACATGAATCAGCTTACCAAAAATTGTGATTTTAGGTCACTCGTAACCATATTTAGATATAATAATAACTATAGATTTGGCTGTATTTGTTAGATTTTGTTCATTTTTGATACACAAATTCCACATGGGTGGAACTATAACGCATCACTCTAAACGGTGGGGCCAAAAACTACGAAAATCTGCTGCGGGGGTCGGGGGAAGATTCAACAAACTTCTTCTGAGGAAATATGCGCACCAGCTGGTAAAGTTTGGTGTCTCTAGCTCTTCTAGTCTCCGAGATCTGGGCGTTCATGCGGACCGACGGGCGTACATGGCTCAATCGCTACCAGAGGTTATGATAAGCATTTTGGTATAAAAGACTTGGGGTCTGCCACGTCTCCTTCTGACCGTAACTTACATTACACAAATCTAGTATATCCTTTGTACCTATAGGTGGCCATTTTGCCATTTAATAACTTTCATTAATATTATTAAATTCTAACTTATTTACAGGGTGGTCCATCTAGTGTTTGGAATTTGAACTACCGATTATTTGACTTTTAAAACGTCAAATGTCATTCATATATTGGTAAATATTTAGTAAAAACATTGACATTTACGAAATGGGAAGCTATACGCTCGAAGAAAGTTGGGAAATATTAAAATTGAGCGGAAGATCGTTTGGCCGAAGATGACGAATTTTATCAAAAAATCATCTTCTCGGACGAAGCTTATTTACACCTCGGTGGTTATGTTAACAAGCAAAATTGTCGCATCTGGGGCTCAGAAAATTTGCAAGCGTTCCAGGAGCAGCCAATGCACCCACAACGAGTGACTGTTTGGTGTGGAATTTGGTCTGGCGGCATCATCGGCCCATTTTTCTTCGAAAATGAAGAAGGATCCGCCGAAACCATCAATGGATTGGGCTACCGCGCAATGTTGACCGACTGGTTCTTCGAACAAATTGAAGATAAAGCCTTGGACGATATTTGATTTCAACAAGACGGCGTCCCGTGCCACACAGCGAATGCCACAATCGATCTTCTGCACACAATCTTCAGAAATCGATTAATCAGCCGAAATGGCGTTGTGAATTGGCCACCAAGAAGCTGCGATTTGACGCCTTTGGACTATTATCTTTGGGGTGCGGTGAAAGATGAATGTTATGCCAACAATCCGCAAACAATTGATGATCTGAAAGACCGCTATTGCCAGGATAAGGCCCGAAACAATCGAAAATGTGCTCAAAAATGGGACCGATCGAGTGGCATACTGCCAAGCCAGTCGTGGTGGTCATTTGACCGAAATTATTTTTCATAAATAAATGTCATGAACCAACCTTCCAAATAAAACTTTGAACATTGAAAAATATTCAACCGTTTTGTTTTTATACCATAATTAATTTCTAATTTTTATATGGACCACCCTGTATATATTATTTAATAAAATTATAACTTATTTATTTAAATTTTTTTTAATTGTTGATTGGACTCACTGGAGGATAATCAATGCTACCATTTCTATTTTACTTATAAAATTTGCTAATTGTTTTCAGGCAAGAACAATTTTAAGAAACGTTTTTTTTTTATTTAATAAATAAAATTAAACTTAATTTCTTTTAACTAATGATATGCAAATCTTATCTTTTAAGCCCCATTTCTAGCCATAAAAAATACTATTTTCAGCAGTAGTAGTAAATATTTCATATTATTGTCAAAACAACCTTTGGGACAGCATCTTATTATATATTAAAAAATGGTCAACCTGCTTTCTAGTCATTCATCTTTAATGACATTGAATGCTAAAAATTGCCTTTTGCGAAATTTTGTACAATCGATCAAAGCTTAAAATACATGAAGGACTTAAGGAGACCAATATTGGGATACACTGAGCTTAATTGCTCTACCATAGCAGAGAGCCTGACATAAGCTATTCCGCAGGACTCAACGCGCCGGATGTGTAGTTGATGTGTACACAATAAGATGAATGGATGTCATATAAGCACATAGTACATGTATGTACTATATATAGTACAGTACATACTATTTGGGATACCTTAACGACAATAGCTAGGCACTAGGTAGGCGTGGGCGTGAGGCATGTAACTTGGGAGATGGTACTTGGTATTACTATGGCAAAAGAAAGAAAAGCTGGCAAAAATAAATGGATAACAAACTGCTTGCTTGACATACATTTCTGTTTAATGACAACAATTGCGCTTGTTGACATAAAAGTAAGTAATGTTGACACAAGCTGCTTGTTATTAACTCATTTAAAGTACACACTGCTTGCTATATGAAAATAATGGCCCCGGGGTTCTTATATATTAAGGATATACGAGTACATCAATACGTTTTCATCTGCATCAGTGATGAAGCATTTAATTTGAAGCTCTCAAAAGTAGGAAAACTTTGACAGACAATAAGTTATTAAGGCCATAGTATATGAACGTAGTTGACATTGGAGCCAAGTTTCTATCACCGCATCAATACTTAGAATTGGTAAACTATAAGATAAAGGACAACTAATATTTTTATTATAAAGTTTGTCAAATTGTTTTAATATCTGAGCCAATTTTTCTGAAGGACTTTTTGTTTGCAATCATACTTTGTTGGAGATTTTGCAATGAACTACTACTACAATGTGAATCCCAAGTCTAATCTAAAGTTGTCTGTTATAAACAAAGGAAATAAGAAGCCAGTGGTGCCGAAATAATTCCACCGAAGACGAAAAAGAACTTGTGTCTTAAGTCTAGGAGTAAAGGTGCAATCAAAACTTTGATATCAAACTCAAACTCAGACGCAGCTGCAATCTATACTGACGGATCCAAGATGGATCGCGGTGTAGGAGCAGGGGTCTACTCGGACGAACTCGAAGTATCTCTCGCCTATCGCCTAGGCAGCTGAAACAGCATCTTCCAGGCGGAAGTCTTTGGTATCAGAGAAGCATGTAAGGTGTTAAATAATCATCCGAGTCAGCTGGCGGAGGTGTGTATATTCTCCGACAGTCAAGCAGCTTTGCTGGCGATCAAATCGCCAACCGTGAACTCAGAAATCATCAGTCAATGCAAAGAAGATCTCAATGCCCTTGCAAGCAGAATGAACATCGCTCTCGTATGGGTTCCCGGACATAGGAACGTATACGGGTATGAAAAAGCGGATGAACTGGCGAGAAAAGGAGCATCAGATGGCGAAACAGCGGAGGTAGCTGTCAAATACCCCCTCAGCGCTATCAAGAGAGAACTTCTTCTGCGAGCTCAGAACAAGGCTGAAACCAGATGGAAAAATATTGGCACTTGCAAGATTGCAAAGGAAATTTGGACACGATACGACAAGCGTAGAACGGCCGAACTGCTAAGCAAGCCAATAACAATGATCTTCAGAATAGCATCGACAATAACCGGACATTGGCCGTTAGGAGACCATGCAAAGAAAATGGGCTGGCCCTACAACGTCAGATGCCGAAGCTGTGACCAGGAGAACACAGAAGAGACAGTTTATCATTATTTATGTGAGTGCCCACGATTGGGGTCTTTACGCCACAGAGCACTAGGAAGCTTCGCGTTAGGAAGCCTACGTGACTTGGCAGAAAAGAACATAGACGACTTCAGCAGGTTTATTAACGGATCGAGATGGTTTGAGTAAACCGAACAGCAGTGGTTCCCATAAATGGTGTAACAAAATGGCGCATTAGCGCTAATTGAGTTTGAATATGTTGTCACTCAAACGGCACCCAAACCATCCAACCAACAACTCAGTATGAAAAAGGCTTGACCCTCTCTTGCGGTAGTTCACCCTATGAAACCATATACAATAAAGTGGTACACAGACGGGTTACTCACTGATCAAGGAAGTAGCCTAGGGGTAGTAGGACTTAGGTTCAAATATTACGAACCTCTAGCCAGACACACCACCATTTTCCAGCTGAAGTCTGTGCTATTGGAAGATGTGAAGAATTGAATCTGCAAAAGAACTACCATGGGAAGGATATTTCCATCCTGTCTGATAGTCAAGCAGCGATATAGGCATTCAGCAAAGTCAAGATCACATCAAGGCTGCTCAAATAATTACTGGACAAATTAGGAGCCAGGAATAAGCTCACGATTAGATAGGTTCCAAAACATAGCAACATTCCTGGAAATGAGCTGGCAGACAGCTAATTGGAACTGAACCACAATCTGGGATTGGTAACCACGTGGTATGGAACTCACTGAGAGCACAGAAGAATAACAAACGACTGCTTCACTGGGCAAAGATCCCAGGACTTAAACAGTCCAAAACCCTCCTCTCTAACTACAACCATAAGAGGTTTAAAGCCATGATAACTCACGGGAAGAACACCTGAAGGCCCTACTGACGGGACATTGTAGGCTCCATAGCCACTTAAACAAATTGGTATAGCGGATAATGGACATGCATGGAGGAAGAAACTCCAATACATTTATTATATGAATGTTTGGCATTCGCCGGTAAAAGAAACAAGCTCCTGGGCATGTACGTTCTCCAACCGGAGATCTTTTTTACCTTATGTCCAAAAAAAATACGTGCAGGCCATAGAACTTTTGAGAAAGCTCTGAGCCATGAAGGAGGTACAATAGATAAAAAGGGTTCACTTGGGTCGCAGTACATTTTACACCCAATAATAATAATAATAATAAATAATTGGCGAATTAGGAGACATAAAAGATAAGATTGATAAACTTTTGACCTACATATTTTCATATCAAAAGTGAATCAGAGTACAAAATCAAACCCGCAGTTGAGCGCATTTTGAAAATATTGGAAGGTTTAAAATCATATTTTCTATCCTAAGAGAGCCCCCCATAAATCAGCGATTTTTCTGTTTTTCTTTTCTGTATTTCGTCTTCTCAGATATGAAAGTTTTCCATGTGAAGCTTTTAGCGTTAAAAAGTGTCTAACAGCATTTTGGAAGCTTTAGAGGTGATTAATTCTATTCTCAGGTCTTTGCGCAATAGATTCGAAGAAAAAATGTTGTCATTAAAAGTTAAAAGTATGAATGTGATCTTTTTAAAAAACAAGCTTTCAACGTTTATGATAAAGCACTCAAGTACTTGAGGAAATTGAGCTTTTCATTTAAAGAATTTCGCGTTTTTCAAGGAGAGACAACAATTTCATTATCGATAACTCTCTACTTTACGATCAAATCATGAATGAATCAAATTAATGAGTTTTTGTGTCGCTTATAAAATATCTTTTTTTTTCACTCGGCCCATTTGGTAACCCTGCATAAAAAGTCTACATGGAATTGTATATCAGGCGAACATAGGATTACATTTGGTATCTCTGGATGTCATACAAAAATGGGCCAATTTGAGATAAATCCACACAGAGACTCACTGTTAACTATGGTTTCTAGGCTGTGGACTTCTTTAAAAACGTTGCTATGCCATAAATTGAAGCCAAAAAAATATATAAAAACAATTTCATCTGAAGAGAATAAACTTTTAGAAAGCAATTAAAAGGATAAGTGATGCGATTTGACTAATGTAAAAACTTTGTGTTTTCAACAAACGAGTATTAAACAAAACATCATCTAAAAATAATTTGTTTAAGTCAACTTTAAGATCCATCTGTCGTCTTATGTCTTAAAATAATAATCGTTTGGGGTCCGAAAAACGGAGGCGAACATTTTATACGAATTCGTTTTGTAAGCATATGTTTAGTGCTCCCAATTTTAGTACAACGAATTTTTTATGTGGTTTGAAACCGATAGGTATCAAATTTTGCTAATTCTATTTAATTCCTTTTGCAACAAAATAATCGGTTTCAAATCACATAAAAAATTCGTTTTACTAAAAATGGGTTAAATTAAGTTAAATTTATATATTTTTTTGTAATATTCTTAGATTCTATTTATGTTTGAAGATAAATGGTTATTAATAAAAATATTTTTAGTTTTTTTTTTCTAAATCAACCTAATAAACGAAACGAATTTTTATGCGGTCCATGTCTTGCATAAAAAAAAATGTTTCCATTAATAGAAGGTGAAGAAATGTGACAACAAAGAGTGAAAAAAATATAAGTCGATGGCGGCAGCGAAAAATGTTTAATTCGAATAAAAATGTTCGTTTTCGTTTATCGTTTTCGGTAGCACGAACGAAAATCTGTTTTAGCCGAATGGCGAACATAAGGCTCAAAAATATTACATATATCCCTGTGCCAGAGATCTCACTCAAGTAATTTTTTCCGCTGTTGTATCTGGTTACGATATCTTTATTAAAAAAACAAAATATAGCGAATTTTGTATAAAAAAAAGTCATTTTGACCGATCGGTCCTATGGGAGCTATTTGATTAGTCAACCGATTTTGATCAAATTTGGTACGGTACTTGGGAACTATAAAAAACTTTCGAGCGCCATATCTGGTTGCCATATCTTCATGAACAAACGATTTATCCATCTAAACTTTTGGCTTTTTTTCGAGGTCCTCTGAAACACCCGTATGGGAGCTATATAATTTAACCCCGATATCAAAAAAATAAAATAAACTTGTGTACTATGGCATAACATGGGATTTAATCTGAAATTTTGGTTACTCTTAATAAACTTGTCTCCTATGGAATAATATGGGATTTCATCTGAAAGTTTGGTTACTCTAGCTCTTACCATCTCTTAAATTTACTGAGTATACATAACAACATATTTTGTCTTTTCGACTTTAAATTACGGTTTATTCCTTCTTAAATAAATCATCATGACTGGTAAAATTAAATATGCTTTAGTCATAAAAGACTTTTCCAATTTCCGAGCAATACGCCATTGTTGCGTATACGCAACATGGTGCCACGGCCTTTGTAGGTGTTGAAAAGTTTTAAAATTTTTCAAACAAGTTAATTAAAGCAAATGTCACGTCACATCTCTGCGTTGATTT
The DNA here is from genome assembly GCA_037043745.1 of Chymomyza amoena. Taxonomy (NCBI): domain Eukaryota; kingdom Metazoa; phylum Arthropoda; class Insecta; order Diptera; family Drosophilidae; genus Chymomyza; species Chymomyza amoena. Next base: position 13,014 of record JBAMAX010002299.1, on the reverse strand, counting down.
CATTAAAAAAAATTTTCACGCGAATACAGCGAAAATAAGTTAACCGAATTTCAAACCAACGGCTGCTGCAAGTAAGCCAATTTTACTTTTTTCAAGCGAATTTGAAAAGTTTTACCCGACAAAAGGTTTCTGGCAAACTCTTGATTATATTATACCATTTCATTTCATTCAGACATGATGCAAGTAAGCCAATTTTACTTTTTTCAAGCGAATTTGAAAAGTTTTACCTGAAAAATGGTTTCTGGCAAACTCTTGATTATATTATACCATTTCATTTCATTCATACATGATGACATATGGTAAAAATATTGCTAAGAGCACAGTTTAATTTTTAGGATACTTATCATAAGATTTCCCTTAGAAGCCGGATGATACTACGTATTTATGATTTACGTGATATCCATCAAACGATTTCTGGTAGACCCGCCAATTTATTTACTAATCCGCTTCATATCATTAAGACATGATGACATATGGCAAAACTATTCCTGATACCATAAGATATCTGGTAAAGTTTAATTATCAGGATACTTATCCTAAGATTTCCCGTAGAAGCCTGATGATACGACGTATTAATGATTTACGTGATACCCATCAAACAATTTCTGGTAGACTCGTCAATTTATTTACTAATCCGCTTCATATCATTAAGACATGATGACATATGGCAGAAATATTTCTGATACCATAAGATATCTGACAGAAGCCTATAGATACTTTTAAAGTATTATTTATTAAAATAGGATTAGGATATACCAAGCACGACAGGACAGGCGCAAAGAACAAAGCGAAGATCGTACTTATTTTTACAAACCAGTTGAGTCTCGTACATTTATAATCTCTCTAGGATACCTTTGTAAAGAGTTTTGGCACAACCCTTTCTATACTTAGCCTAATACCAAAAAATGGTATATCAAAACAGGATTAGATTTGACGAAACACAACAAAAGTAAATAATAGAGATGATACTTGTCCTGCAGTTCAATAAGGCACATATAAACCCCTCAAATGCAGAAAGATATTTCTGTAGCTATTGTTAATGGATACCTTTTTTTCTTTTAAAGAAATCACATTTAAGGCAAAACTGCCTACGGATTTTTTTTTTTGGCACAACCCACTTGCTGCTGCTACGCCTAAGTCCTAAAATTTGTTTATCAAAACAGGATTAGAACAAGACAAACACAACAAAAGCAAACAATAAAGCCATCCCAACTTTTTTTTCTGCTTTTTTTTTGGGAAAGTCAGGTAAGTCAAATACAATACGTTAAAGTAGCTAGACGAAGACGAGGCGAAGAACTGGAGGGGCAACTGCAAAAAGGACAACGACACATTAAAATCTAAACGTAGACAAACAGACGACTGTTGCTGTTGTTTCCGCTCTTTCTCGCGTTTTGACGCGGCGCAAACGAAAATTGATAACGCGCGCGTCAGAGCGTGCGATAAAGGAGGTGTAAAGGCGAGACGCTAAACGTCACAACGAAAACAACGCACCACCAAATTGGATAAAGACGACGACACAACGGACGCGATAGACGCGGCACGCAAAATAATTTTGCGACTTGACACGTCGACAGCAGCGCTGCTACTGCACGCAGTGTTTAAACGCGCTGCGCACGAAGCGTCCTCGTTGTTTGCATCGTTGTTGTTGTTTTGGTGGTCATTGTTGTTGGCAGCAGCGGAGCAGATGGTCGGAGTCAGAGACGTCGTGTATTGACTGTCGGTCGGTAGGCTAATGGCGTCGCTAGCATCGGCAACGTCGTAAGCTGAAACCGTTTGAAAATGAAACCAACAAAAAAATACACACACACATACATATATAAGGCAGCTATCATCGCCGTCGATGTTGCTTCCGCTGGCACAGTGGTACACAGTGCACGATAATGAAATTCATAAATATACTTCGCTACGCTACTTTGACTCCTTAATGCGCATTAAAGTAGGCTTTAGAAAATTTTATAGTCGCAAATTAATAGGCAAATTTCTTACGTTCGGTCGAGTTCGATCGACAAGCCAACCCTGAGTCCTTACTTAGCGCATGTAAATTTATTACAATAGCAGCCTGTTCCATAAAAATCGTCATTTTGTCTGTTTTAGTCTAACCAAAATCTAGCAACTTCAATAGCTAAGCCCAAATGTACCCCAATTCCCGAGTTAAACTGAAAGGTTTTGATCTGCTTAACATGCTGTTCAACTTTCTTTCATCATATCCGATATAAATTCAGAAAAGAACGTACAGAAGCGGACAAAAATATCCAGACACCTGATTTGCGCTTGGAAATGCGAACTTTGAAGCGTCGTGGGCGCCGCATAAAAGTTTCGATCGACTTGAAATTTTTTAGTTTTAATCGTGTGTTATTTAGCTTCGAATAAGTGATAAGTTTTATGATCTCAAAGCTGTCTGGGAAGTGAAAAAAAATTAATAGTGAAAAATTTCTCAAATGACTGATTTGCATAAAGGAGCCATACTGGCTCTGTGGTCAGAAAATTTGAGCCTCCGTGCTATAAGTGCTAAAGTTGGATTCAGCAAATCTTCGATAGGTAAATTTCTTAACAATTATGATGAATTCGGTAGCCTTAAGAGAAACCCTGGCGTAGGGAGTAAGAAGAAGACGACCGACAAGGAAAATATAATATTGAAGCGTTTAAGTATGGAAAATCGGTTCAAAACCGCTGAAGACATAAGGACCGAATTTGTCCAGTCTGGAGGAGTCAATATTAGCACAAGGACTGTGCGAAGACGCCTCGTGGAGGAAGGACTTAATGCTCGCCGGCCAGCAAAAAAACCGGTCTTAACCTTAAAAATGCGTCAAAAAAGGATACAATGGGCTAAAATCCACGAGTCTTGGACCTTAAATGATTGGAGAAACGTCATATTTTCTGATGAATCCAAAATAAACCTTTTTGGTTCAGATGGGATGACGTACGTACGCCGTAAAGTTGGAGAGCGTTTTAAAAACGAGTGCCTAAGACGAAGTGTAAGGCAAGGGGGATCCCGTATGGTCTGGGGATGTTTTTCCTACTATGGAGTTGGTGATCTGGCCCTCATTGATAAAATTGTTAACGCAGAAAAGTATCAAAGAATTTTGGACAAACATCTTATACCATCAATTGAGGAGCACCTTTCGTATTCCGATGATTTTATTTTTCAGGACAATTCTGCTCCTTGCCATCGTGCAAAATCGGTAAGTCATATTTTTTTTTACATGCTGTAACTATTGTGCATTTTACTACTAAGTATTTACATTTGTACTACGATTTTTTTAGGTAATTAGTTAAGAAGAAGGTGGGCATACCAACCTTGGACTGGCCAGGCAATAGTCCGGATTTAAATCCGATTGAGAATCTCTGGCATATTTTAAATATTAATATAACGAAGGAGAAACACAAAACATTAAAAGAGCTGGATTTCATTGTGGAAAATGTGTGGTACAAGGACATTACCATTGAAACAATCCAAAATTTGGTTGATTCAATGCCAACGCGCATAAAATCGGTCATACAAAATAATGGAGGACCAACAAAATATTAAAAGTTATAATTTAAGTGTATTAAATATCGTACTAAATAAAAATAATTTACCTAAAATTTTAACTCACTTAAAAAAAAAAATAAAAATTAAAAGTGTATTTGGCTACCCTTAGCTGATCAGTCATTTTTGACTCAGATCACTATTTAGTTTATCTTTTTTTACAGAATGCTTTTAGAGAAAAAACCTCTTGGCCCATAAAAGTAAAACAAATAACATATACAGTAAAAAAAATTTCAAACCGATATAAGCTAATTTACCACGCTAACGCCAATTCAAAGTTCACGCATGTAGCCGAAACTAAGTGTCCGGATATTTTTGTCTGGTACTGTATATAAAAATGAACTACCACAAGCTACGAGAAAACGCATTGAATGCAACTTAATTACAAAGAATTGCATTTTTTTTTTTACTAAAGACAATTTTTAAATTTCAACTCATTCTCATAATCATTCCTGTTATTTTTGTAGTATTCATATAATTTGCGTATCGTCTCATCTGACGAATTGCAAATAAAAAAAATTCACTAAAAGAATCGTAACTTTCTTTCAAGGTATAAAGTAAAAATTGGCCATTTAATTTTAAATTCAATATTCATTATTAAGTTATTTGCGATTTTTATACCCTGTACCGTATGGTTACAAGGGTATATTAAGTTGTGCAAGCCGAAAATGTATGTAACATATAGAAGGAGACGTCGGAGACACCCCAAAGTTACCTAAAATATGATCAGGGTGAATAGAGAAGTCGATATACCCATGTCCGTCTGTCCGTCTGTCCGTCCGTGTGAACGCCTAGATCTCAGAGATGGTAAGAGCTAGAGTTACCAAACTTTCACATTAGATCCCATATTATTCCATAGGAGGCAAGTTTATTTTATTTTTTTGATATCGGGGATAAATTATATAGCTCCCATGGGGGTGTTTGAGACGACCTCGACAAAAAAAAAGCGTTTTAGATGAATAATTCGTTTGTTTACGAAGATATCGTAACCAAATTTGGTATTCGAAAGTTTTTTATAGTTCCCAATCACTGTACCAAATTTGATCAAAATCGGTTGACTATATCATATAGCTCCCATAGGACCGATCGGCCAAAATAACTTTTTTAAAGAAAAATTCGCTATATTTCGTTTTTTAATAAAGATATCGTAACCAGATTTGGCGTTTAGTAATTTTTTAGACAACTTAAGCAATGTGCCAAATTTGAACAAAATCGGTTGACTATATCATATAGCTCCCATAGGTCCGATCTTCCAAAAAATCGATTTTTTAACAAAATTTGTTGTGTTTCGTTTGTTTGTTAAGATATTGGGACCAAATTTGACATTCGTGAGTATTTTATAGTTCCTAAGCACTGTACTAATTTTAATCCAAATCGTTTGACTATATCATATAGCTCCCATAGGACCAATCGGTCCAAAAACACGTTTTTATACAAAATTCGATGTGTTTTGTTTGTTTGTAAGGATATTTGAAATAAATTTGGCATTCATATCTTTTTTAAGGTATTAAAGCACTGTGTCAAATTTTATTGAAATCGGCTGACTATATCATATAGCTCCCATAGGAACGATCGGACTTTATTACAAGGTAGTGGTACAGGGTATCCTAAAGTCGTCCGCGCCCGACTTTACGTCCGCCATTTTTAAATTAAAAGTTATGTTTAACTATTATTTCATAATTTTTATTTTGGGTCAAAAATTTAATAATTATCTCATTTTTATTTTTAAATTAAAAAAATATATCATTAAAGATATTTGGGCTGCAAGCTAAGCAGCGATAACGCAATGCATGCCACAATTGACGATAGAATCCAAGCGGGCAACAGATCATACGCATCACTTATAAAACTCTTCAAATCACGGCTCCTCAGTAGAACATGTAAATTTGCGCTATATAAAACTGTAGTCAGGCCAGTAGTATGCTACGGATCTGAATCTTGGACGCTGAGTGAAAAAAACAAATCCAAGCTAATGGTATTTGAAAGGAAAATTCTAAGAAAAATTTTTGGCGCTATTAATGACAATGGAGAGTGGCGAATTAGATGGAACGACGAACTAGATCAGCTTATTAGAGGAGAAAACATTGTACGTTTCATTTAAGCACAAAGACTAAGGTGGTTAGGCCACGTGTCACGAATGGATCCTTGTAGAGCCCAAAAGAAAATCTTAGATGCAAAATCATACAACACCAGAGCAAGAGGCAGACCAAGATCGCGATGGATTGAAGAATTAAAGGAGGATATGGATAAGATAAAGATAAAAAACTGGAAAGAATTAGCAAATAATCGTGCAACCTGGAGGCATTACGTTCAGCAGGCCAAAGCTCACAAAGAGCTGTAGCGCCAAACGATGATGATGATGATGATCATTAAAGATGTTCTGATAAACATGATATTTTGATCATAACACTGTGCAACATATCGGCCAAATTTCTATTCCAACGGGATTTTTCGAAGATAAGACCATTTTAATCAAGTCCACATATCGTAAACCGTTCAAAAAAATTTTTTTAAGTCTTGTGCAAAGTTGTAGATGCGAATAACTATAAATAAACCCGGGAGACACTGAATATGACAGAGATGTAGCTCTGGATTCTCTTTCTAGCTCGGACGATACAGGGTCAGACCATGACTTCGAACCACCACCAAAAAAATCGAAACCACAACAAGCGTCAACTTCAATGGATATCGATTGATCTTTTTTTTTCCTTTTTTTATAACTTTTATATACTGAGCAATAAATTTCATGATAAAAATCAAACCAATAGTGTATGTTTTTAGAAAAAATGTTCTGCAAAATAGTTCACTTTCGTAATACCAAAAGGTATTAAGGAATGTTCGGATGCAGTTGGCATATGCAGAGAGTTTCGATGTTACTGGCAATTATTTCGCTAACTATAGGAATGATAGATTTCCAATAGTTTAGCTGTCTATAGTAAGAAGCATAAAAATATGGTAATTTTTTAAAAATATTAGTAATTTAAGACACTCGATACAGTTTCTTTTTGGTTCTGTTCTACAATTTATTTATCTTTGACAACATCCAAAGCTTTTCTAAGATATGAAAACGAAATTCCGAACGGTCTACGATATGTAGACTCCATAAAAATGGTCTTATTCTCAAAAAATCAGGTTTGAGCGGAAAAATTGCGGATATAAAAACTACCTTATTGATGACTTTGAGCAAAATCTTTATGGGGTTTTTCTAGTTTCAATATGTACTTGAAAAATTGCGAAAAAGAAGTTGTTTCCATTTTGTGTGTTGCACTGTGTATTTAAATAAGAGCTCCGATATTTGCCAGCATCCGTCTTCATCACTCTACTTAACATAATTTAATATTTTATGTTATTTTTAAACAATTTTATTATATAGTTTAACCACGGTAACAACATTTGACACACCGGTCATATGTGGAATGTGGCAATGTAGCGCGGCATACAAGTCGGCATTCATCTTCCTTGCCCCTTCCTCATTATTGTCGACGTTTAATACGCATGTCCTGAACGTCAACCAAAATCAGAAACAAAAAAAAAACAACAAATACAAAAACTAGAAATGTATGTGCCTGCTGTTAGTATTAGTACTATGTTTAACTGTACATATATTTACGATTTAGGGGGCGTAAAGGTCGTAAAAATTGAAATGGCAAAGCAAAATGAGCGTAACGTGGGCGAAAGGAAACGGCTCAAAACGTTTGTTTTTATAATTTTTTGTTGTTTCGTTTTTAGTCGTGCTTTGCTCCTTACATTGTTTTTGTTTTTGTTGTTGTGCCATAAATTACAGTTATGCGTTTATAACAGCTCTCTATCATGTTGGCTTTTATGCCCAATTCAGACTGACTTCAAAAACATTGAAGCAGTTTGCGCGCTCTCTCTATCTCTCCCCCTGTTTGGCGCTCGCTCGTTCGCTCACTAATACTCTGTCATGACTCTCTTGTTGAAGTTGCTATTCATTGTTGCTGTTGCTTTTCATTGCTGCTGTTGGCTGTTAGTCCTTATTAAATTAAAGTGAGTTGTTGTCGGTTTATTGTTGCTTCTGCTCCCCTAGTTCAGGTGTGCGCATACGTGTCTGTACGTGTATGTGTGTGTATGTGCACATATATCCGTGTGTATACGCATAGCTGTTGCTTGGCAACCAAACTCTTCCACTGCAGTTCGATACGTGACTAGTGTCAATTGGTGATGGGTCGTGTACCAGTCGATACGGGCAAGCTGCTGACTAGTTACAAATAGTACTGGCATTATGAAGAGCATCTGGGAACGAATGTGAAGCTTATGAATAAAATTATAAGCATCTATAAAAGAACTCAAAACTTCCCTTTACGGAACATAGTAAAGGGTGATTTTTTTGCTGGTATCTTTTTGGCAACACTGTTTTTGACAGATCACACGTGAATCGTGTCTTGTGTTATTGTCAAACTTGTTCAGTTTGGTCTATCATTTAACCATCAATCGACTTACGAACGAACAGCGCTTGCAAATTATTGAATTTTACTATCAAAATGCTTGTGACTAAAGTTCGAACCCAGTTTTCATTATTGGACATGAAACCAGCCAGAAACATTGCAAGAGCTACCAATGCATCCCGAAAAAGTCACTGTTTGGTGTGGGTTATGGGCCGGTGGCATCATCGGGCCGTACTTCTTCAAAAACGACTATGGCCGGAACGTTACTGTGAATGGCGAGCGCTACCGTCTGATGATTGACGACTTTTTTTTGACCAAAATGGAAGGATTGGACATGCCTGACATGTGGTTTCAACAAGATGGTGGCACATGCCAACCGGCATGAGAAACAATGGCCCAATTAAGAATAGTCTTCGGTGAACAGTTTATCTCACGTTTGGAGCCCGTCAATTGGCCCCCTAGATAGTGGAACTTAACGCCTTTAGATTATTTCTTGGGGGGCCATGTTAAGGCTCATGTCTACAGGGATCCACCAGCAACGATTGACGCCCTGGCAGCCAATATTGAAGCATTTATTCGTGAAATACCGGTCGATATGTTGGAAAAAGTGTGCCAAAAAAAGCTTTTATCTAGATCATTTGAATTATATAGAAATAAGCATTTTAAAGATTTCCAAAGTGACTTAAAAGTGACCACAAAAAAGTCTTTTACGTTGTCATACATTAAAAACCTATATTAAATCAAATGCTACACTGAGAATAGAATTCAAGTATTTAGCTAATTCATGACTTATTTGTAGAATTCGTAACATATTTGATCTATGAATTTCTTGAATTCGGCAAAAGGTTTAAGATGTAGGCTGGTAAGTTGCCATACCATAACATTTTTGGCTATATCTCGATATTGAATTCACATAGGCATCGATGTAAATACAATATTGCGAAGAGAAAACAAGGAGCTATAATTCGCAATAAGCAGATCATTCCAATTATATAAAAATAAGCATTTTACAGACAATTTTTCAAAGAGCTTGTAGTTTTTAAAATTTGAGAAAAGTGAAATAAAAACGCATAATTACTAATATTTTTGAAAATTGATTGATTTTAAATTTAGCTGAGCATTAAATTGAGTTTAAAAAAAAAAGGAAAATTCAACTTTCCAGAGAAGTCAAAATTGTGTTTTTTTTTTTTGATCGGTTTTTATTGCTCACCATACTAAAAATTTATTTTCATGGTAAATATAGAAAAAATGTATTCGCATATGGCAGAAAAATGCACTAAAATCAATTCAAAATAGTTTCAATGATAATTGCACACAATAAAACAGTCATATAATAACATAGCAATGGAAAAGCATTAAAGTAGATGTATAATATATTTATTTTTCTATTTCTTAAAAATAATTTTTATATGTTGTCCCACACATTTTAGGCGCCGGTTCGCATCAAAAAAACATTAAATTTGTTTACGGCGTATTTGCCATCGAAGTAATGTGCTTTTCATTGCTGGAACATCAAAATCGACTAGGATTGGCAGCTTACAAGTTTTTCCCTAGAAATCATTAAAATCTGTGATTTTTTTTTAACTTTTTTTTAAATCGCTGTAATTTATGCAATCGGTTATTACACACACATCACATATGCAGGTTCAGACTTTAAAAATGTTTTTGAGCCACATAAATCAAGGTAAACACCATTAATGCCACAGATTTAGGGTTTTGGCATTTTCACCTTAAACTTTGTTTAATTTTTAATTGTATTTAAGTTTTGTTTTTATACCTAACTTAAATTAATCACTTAAACGTAAAATGTGGAATCCGAAAACGAAGTGGAAGTTCCGAATTGACAGGAGTATATTTTAAGCAATTTAGAGCATCCGATTTTAAATACTCAAGCAGTGGAGGAAGTGGTTTTGAAGGAGATAAAAAGGAAGAGGAAGCAAGAACGGACGGGTCACAGGTTGCGGATAGTGAAAGGCCTTCAGATATGAAGGTTAGCTGCGAATAACCAATAAGCAGTCCCGGACAGCGTTCAGCGGCTAGGAGGGGAGAGTCTCAGAGAGGCACCGAACTCCTTATAAGTCCTGAGTGTCTAAGATTCTCCTAGCGTCATGGCGAGTGATTTGGCGCCATTCAATAACCAATCATGCTAACAACCTATGCTTTAATGCATTGCAAGGCCCTCACATGAGTTGGCAGACTCGTGTTGAAGGCACGGTAGCGGAGGAGCTCCTCGCGAGCCAACGATAGTGTCCACAGACTTCCCGGAAGTTTACTGCCAACATGTGCTTAGTCATCAGAGGATGGTAGTTCCTACTAAGCTTCCGCTTTGTGCTTATAACTATCGCGGAAAAACTACCAACCTGAATAAGAGTTAATTTAAACATGGATCAATTCATGTCACATTAACACAAATTCACCTATAGCAGAAACCTCAAAAATACACAAGAATGAGGCCCTATGCTCCAACCGGAGATAAAGGAATTGATGATGATGATGATCCTCATCACCTACACATTGTTCACGATTGCAACTGCTCCAATAATTCCTGTCGATGTGCATTCAATGCCTGTTTGCAAGAATTCGTCGGTAAAAGATTCTCTAGAAGAGTTGTTCCAAACTGGAAATTCAAGATCCAACACTGGATTAATTTTTACTAAAAATAATTCAGCATTTGTGACCAACTTCCTTTGTGCTTGTTTTTGCTCAAGTTTGCCCTAAGCGCTAGCTTCGTTAGTTGAACACTTGTGCATTTATGAATTTCTGCAATTCTGCCCCAAAAGTTAGTTAAATTAATTTTATTTTGTATGTTTCTTTTTTATAATCGTCAAATATGGTCAAATCCAACTACAATGGAAGTTCTAGATTTTTCTTTCGTCTCAAGAGCTAATAACGTTATTTGAGTACTTCTGCTTTTATGAATTTCTGCCTGATTAGACATTTTAAATTAAATATTGTCAAATCCAACTACAACAAAACCAGTCAATTCCACGCCTACACTTAGTTATTTTTCTTAGCAAACTTCCCACGTTTACCATAACGATTCACTGGCTCAATCAAATTTAATAACTATATACATTGCAAAATACTGGACTGGTGCTGGGTACTGCAGAATTGATGGCCTACGCTTTGGTCTTTATGTACACACCTACATACCGTGATTTAATACATGTGTACATAAACGTTTTCCCCAAATAAACAGCTCAATTCAAGGACCCTCTTTTCAATTGTCGTTATCATTATTTGACAATTTAAATCAAAATACCGCATCGACTTCAATATATACAAATTGACTTGTGTACATCGTGGCGTATGCGCAATCTTGCTGTGTTAGCGAAAATAATTGAAAATCGAACACAGACAGACGAAATGAAAATGGAAAATTCTATTCTAAAAAAAAAAAAAAAAATTAATAGATACACACGGCAATTGGTCGGCATCGTCTTGCTTGGACTTGTTTGCTCGTGCCTAACAGGGACGCAGAGTGGGACGTGCCTGACGCACATTTGCCTTTCACTCTTTTGTGGAAAGGCGGCCGGCCGTCAGTCACTCATCGACAGCTTTGGCATTTTCCGCACACAGTCAAACAAACTCACGGCGGAGACACTCTGCGCAGCTAACACGAACGTCTAGAGGAAAAGTCGAGCAAAAAAAATATTTAAAGCAGATGTGCGCCACACGGCGTTTACCCCGAACCCGAGCACCACCCCTCGACCACCGTCCGCTTAAAGTCCGCCGCCTGCTGTTGTTGTCCCTGTGCGCCCATGACTACCCCCTGTCTTCGGGTAGGTTCAATGAATTACATAGACAAATCGTTTTTGGTGGGCGCCAGCACAAGCCTAACATTGGCCTAACTTTGAGGGAGGGGATACATTTGCGTTCGCTTTCGATTTCTATACATTTTTTTTCTCTATTTTGTTTTAATACCCTGCAATCGATGGGTACATATCATATTGTTGCTAAATTGGTAACTAGGTTTATAAAGGGTGCTTTTTTTAAGAGTTACACAAGTTGCTCTGTTGTAAGTCTATCCATAATGAAAAGCTAAATAAAACTCAACAAAAGGCGACTATCTGCTGTTAAATTAAAACCCTTCCTGACGTATCGATCTGCTCTAGATCAGATCTTATGATCACGGAACTTTTCCACAACAGGAAATTTAGATCTCTTCTCCCTAGTCGGGAAACTTGGGATGATGGCAGCCCCTGTGGAAACCCCCGATGGCAACAATGGTTCACGGATGGGTCCAAAACTAAGCAGGGTGTAGGTGTTGGAATGGTTGGACTCAACATAGAATCTCTACCGCAATTGGCATCTGGCCCAGCGTCTTTCAAGGATTATTCATGCCATAGAGATCTGCGTCCGTAATATCCTTCTCAAGGAAACTAGGGGCGCAAACATATGCATTTTTTCAGATAGTCAAGCTGCCATTAGGGCATTGTCTTCCTGGAGCATCTCCTCCAGGATGGTTAAAGAATGCTATAACTACCTCCAAACCCTGTGCGCCCGGAACAAAGTCGTGCTATGTTGGATGCCTGGACACTCGGGAGTGGATGTTAACACCATCGCTGACGATCTAGCACGACAGGGTGCCTCCACCCAGACTACATCTCCTGCGCCGTTTTGTGGTATTGGTTGGCCCACGATCAAAACCATGATAAACAAATGAGCCGCAGGAGAACATAGGAGACACTGCTTCTCCCTTCCGGGGCTTCGTCAAGCAAAAGTGCTTGTCAAACCTCTGGATGCAATTAATACAAAAGGTCTTTGCAGAGCGGACCTAAAGCTCCTGGTAGCTTACCTATATGGTCACCGCACTGTTAGATATCATCTACAGAAAATTGGCCTATCGGACTCTTCAGAGTGCAGGCTCTGTCTAGAAGACGATGAAACCACCAGGCATATTCTCTGTGACTGCCCAGCGCTGGTATGGGACGGAGTCTGTCACATGGGAAAGGAACGGATTAGTCCCTTCCATCTCACTTCAACACCAACAAAAGACCTACTGCTATTCATGAGTAAAGCGGAAAGTCTTTTGTTTTAACCTTAGGGTATGGTACAAAAGACCTTTTGGTCGCAGTG
>JBAMAX010002296.1:0-13184 GCA_037043745.1 Chymomyza amoena | reverse complement strand
AGTCCGGTCAATTTAGACAAAAAAAAGTGATTAAATAAAGAAAATTCCCGGAAAGCCAAATCTTTGTAAAAACCTTAGTTTTACCATGACGAACAAAGTGTCAAAAGTCCCCATCGATCCCATGTGAGCTAAAAAAGTTATTCGGGGTCAAAGGTCAAAATTTTCGGTTTTTTGGATTTTTTCTCGAAAACCGTAAGTTGTATCAAAAAAGTATTCAGAGCAAAATTGTAGATCCTAAAATGGTCCCAATGATTTTTTTCTAAGACCTACCATTCCCGAGATATGAAAAAAAATTATTAGTTTTAATATTTTTGTTCAATAAAGATTTGATTTACATTTTTAATAAAATTTTTGTTCACATTTTAATTTTATAATTAAAAAAAAAATAGTTACAAAGAAAGTGGATAAAAAAAAAACGGAGTGAATATAAAAAGAAAACTTTTTTTTTAGTTATTATTGTTTTTACAAAATGGAATTGAAATCTTTATTCATTATTAAAATTAATTCTCAATTTTTTGAAATAACAAATTTTTATTTTTTTGGTATTTTTCTATCCCTTTTTATATACTTTAAAGTTTGTAATTTATTTTTTTTTTAATATAATTTTTTTTAATATATTTTTTTAATTTATGTAAGTATTATTAGACTAAAACTTAAGTTCCATTTATTGGTCAAATTTTTTTAGTTTAATATTTTGTGTTTCGTTGGACAAAAATAAACTGTGGAACCAAATTTTTTTTTTATATTTTTAACTATTTTGCTTTTTTAATATTTTAGTAGATCTGAATTTTGTAATGATATTTTTTGTATTATATCAACAAATTTATTTTCTTTGTACAATTTATTTTTATAATATATATATGTTGTATTTAAATTTTTATATTATAACTTTAATTCGGAATACACTAATATTGTCTCTTTTATGAAAAAAATTCAAATACGTTAACGACACACGTGTTGTTTGTTGTTAAATTATCGATTTTAATTTATCTTAAAAATCATTGGCATTCAAAATCCTCAAAATTAAAGATTCAATTAAAAAATTTGCAATTAAATTAATGTACACCCATATACTCGTGCAAACATTAAACTCAATTGCTTGTTTGGGATTTAAGATCGTTTAAAATTCTCTGGAAATGTGATATTTCTAATAAAAATCAATTTAATCGATATTCCTTCATTATAATCGTATAAACGAGTCTCACATAGCTACGGAGACACACACACACACTCACACACATGTGCCGGCATTTGCATTCGCCATTTGCGCCAAATGCCATTGAACTTTGAGTACAGCGAGTTCCACAGAGAGAATCGCGAAGCCAATGGACGAACACATCAACATCGTTGACTGCCTCCTGCTCTGTCACTGATTTTCCGATTCCCATTCTTCACCGCACCACTCACCCCACTCCTTCACTTCACCACGCTGTGCGACGCTCAAAGGCAAGCCACAAAGTGAGAATTCTAATTTGTGCAAAGCACCTGTGTGCCTATGCATGTGTGTGTGAGTGTGTGTGTGTGAGTATGCAAACTTTGCATAAATTGCATAGGTGCGGTGTGTGTGCGAGTGTGTGAGTGTGTGGGTTGGAGTTTGGATTGCAGCCAGAGGCTTAGGCCAATATGGCAACTGCAAACAGGCTAAGCAAAACTTTGTCAATATTTGTTGTGGCAGCTTTAGGAGTCTAAACTAACGCCAAATGAGTATTTAAACTCGTTCCAAAAACACAAACAAAAAGAAATCTCATAAAAAAAACATTTCTAAAACAGCTGGAAAAGCTCTAGAAACTTGTCAAGGCTTTGGCGTTGTAGAAAAATTTCATTTCTGTAATGAAATTCTATAAAGCGACAGAGTTGAGCAAAATTTACATAACCCTAATCCCATATCGTAGTTCTACGAAACCAATAGACACGGGTTTCTTTACGACAGATTTGGCTGACACTTGAATATTGTAAGCTAAGTCTTTAAAACACATCTAATTAATAATTTAATGTTTTTTTTTTTTGCAAGTTGTGAGGCTTTAACCTGATCGCCTTGCTTAAAGAATAAATGTATCTTTTAATCACGCTTTTTTTGGTATTAACTTTGAAAATAGGCAATAAGTTGCTGGCGCTATCTAACGACAACTTGCTTGCGCCATCTAGCGGCAACACTAAAAAAAAAACTTAAAACACAGTTCAGATGGTGCAGAACAGTAAGCTACTTTAAACTCGAATATTGAAAAACTTGCTGGCGCCATCTAACGACAACTTGCTTGCGCCATCTAGCGGCAACGCTAAGTCAAAAACTTATGACTCAGCTCTGGCGGTGCAGGACAGTAAGTTCCGCAAATGTTATTCAATTTTATTGTGGCTCGAAAGTTATGTAAAAAAGGCATTTAAAAATATCTGTGATAAGTTTCTAATGCATATAGAAGGGTTTGCAGAAAAACACTGTAAATCTATGGTATGGGGTGTGGGTATTTGAAAAAAATAAAATTATGCGAATTTGTTTATTTGGCCAGATTTGGCCAAATAAATTCGCATAATTTATTTTTCAATGCCACCCGTACATAGATTTACAGTGTTTTTCTACCAAACCCTTCTATATGCATTAGAAACTTATCACAGATATTTTTAAATGCCTTTTTTACATAACTTTCGAGCCACAATAAAATTGAATAACATTTGCGGAACTTACTGTCCTGCACCGCCAGAGCTGAGTCATAAGTTTTTGACTTAGCGTTGCCGCTAGATGGCGCAAGCAAGTTGTCGTTAGATGGCGCCAGCAAATGATTGCAATATTTGAGTTAAAACTAGTTTACTGTCCTGCAACATCTGAACTGTGTCATAAGTTTTGTATTTAGTGTAGCCGCTAGATGGCGCAAGCAAGTTCTCGTTAGATGGCGCCAGCAACTAATTGCCTATTTTCAATGTTAATACCAAAAAATAGCGTGATTAAAGGATAGGTACATATATCCTTTAAGCAAAGCGATCAGGATTATAGCCCCACAGCTTGCAAAAAAAAAAACATAAAATCATTAATTAGAAGTGTTTTGAAAGACTTAGCTTACAATATTCAAGTGTCACCCAAATCTGTCGCCAATAAAGCTAAAACCCGTGCCTGTTGGTTTTCGTAGAACTACGATTTGTGATTAAGGTTATGTAAATTTTGCTCAACTCTGTCGCTTTATAGAATTTCATTACAGAAATGAAATTTTTCTACAACGCCAAAGCCTTGACAAGTTTCTAGAGCTTTTCCAGCTGTTTTAGAAATGTTTTTTTTATGAGATTTCTTTTTGTTTGTGTTTTTGGAACGAGTTTAAATACTCATTTGGCGTTAGTTTAGACTCCTAAAGCTGCCACAACAAATATTGACAAAGTTTTGCTTAGCCTGTTTGCAGTTGCCATATTGGCCTAAGCCTCTGGCTGCAATCCAAACTCCAACCCACACACTCACACACTCGCACACACACCGCACCTATGCAATTTATGCAAAGTTTGCATACTCACACACACACACTCACACACACATGCATAGGCACACAGGTGCTTTGCACAAATTAGAATTCTCACTTTGTGGCTTGCCTTTGAGCGTCGCAGCAGCGTGGTGAAGTGAAGGAGTGGGGTGAGTGGTGAGGTGAAGAATGGGAATCGGAAAATCAGTGACAGAGCAGGAGGCAGTCAACGATGTTGATGTGTTCGTCCATTGGCTTCGCGATTCTCTCTGTGGAACTCGCTGTACTCAAAGTTCAATGGCATTTGGCGCAAATGGCGAATGCAAATGCCGGCACATGTGTGTGATGTGTGTGTGTGTCTCCGTAGCTATGTGAGACTCGTTTATACGATTATAATGAAGGAATATCGATTAAATTGATTTTTATTAGAAATATCACATTTCCAGAGAATTTTAAACGATCTTAAATCCCAAACAAGCAATTGAGTTTAATGTTTGCACGAGTATACTGGGATGTACATTAATTTAATTGCAAATTTTTTAATTGAATCTTTAATTTTGAGGATTTTGAATGCCAATGATTTTTAAGATAAATTCAAAATCGATAATTTAACAACAAACAACACGTGTGTCGTTAACGTATTTGAATTTTTTTCATAAAAGAGACAATATTAGTGTATTCCGAATTAAAGTTATAATATAAAAATTTAAATACAACATATATATATTATAAAAATAAATTGTACAAAGAAAATAAATTTGTTGATATAATACAAAAAATATCATTACAAAATTCAGATCTACTAAAATATTAAAAAAGCAAAATAGTTAAAAATATAAAAAAAAAATTTGGTTCCACAGTTTATTTTTGTCCAACGAAACACAAAATATTAAACTAAAAAAATTTGACCAATAAATGGAACTTAAGTTTTAGTCTAATAATACTTACATAAATTAAAAAAATATATTAAAAAAAATTATATTAAAAAAAAAATAAATTACAAACTTTAAAGTATATAAAAAGGGATAGAAAAATACCAAAAAAATAAAAATTTGTTATTTCAAAAAATTGAGAATTAATTTTAATAATGAATAAAGATTTCAATTCCATTTTGTAAAAACAATAATAACTAAAAAAAAGTTTTCTTTTTATATTCACTCCGTTTTTTTTTATCCACTTTCTTTGTAACTATTTTTTTTTAATTATAAAATTAAAATGTGAACAAAAATTTTATTAAAAATGTAAATCAAATCTTTATTGAACAAAAATATTAAAACTAATAATTTTTTTTCATATCTCGGGAATGGTAGGTCTTAGAAAAAAATCATTGGGACCATTTTAGGATCTACAATTTTGCTCTGAATACTTTTTTGATACAACTTACGGTTTTCGAGAAAAATCCAAAAAACCGAAAATTTTGACCTTTGACCCCGAATAACTTTTTTAGCTCACATGGGATCGATGGGGACTTTTGACACTTTGTTCGTCATGGTAAAACTAAGGTTTTTACAAAGATTTGGCTTTCCGGGAATTTTCTTTATTTAATCACTTTTTTTTGTCTAAATTGACCGGACTATTATTACTAATTTTTGTTTAATCCAAATTTTTTGTAATTATATTTTTTTATTATAAAATTAAAAATTATTATTTCTAAAAAAAATATTGATTTAAAGTGGAAAAACAATTATAACTACAAAAAAAAAGTTTTCTTTTTAATATTCACTGTTTTTTTAATCCACATTTCTTGTACCTATTTTTTTAATAATTAAATTAAAAAGTGATTTTCTTAAAAAAATACGGATATAGAGATAAACAAATCTTTATTGAAAAACAAGTTTATAATTAAAAATTTTGTGCAATTTACTATTTATTTTTACTCATTATTGTTTAATCCATATTTTTTCTAACTCTTCTTATGCTAATTATTATATAAAAAAAAAAAAATATTATTTCTAAAAAAATATTGATTTGATGTGGAAATTAAATTTTTATCCAAAAAAAAAATGTATAACTTAAAAAAATTTGTTTCTTTTCAATTTTTTTTTCCTTTTTTTTGTAATTAACATTTTTTGTAACTATTTTATTTTGTAATAATAATTAAAAGATGATCTGACAATATCTAAAAATATGAATAATTTTTATACGCGAAAATTCACTGCAAAAAGCAAAGATATAAAAAGTTTATCTCCTGTAGTTGGGACGGTTGTGGGGTTTCAAATTTATGATTTAAAATTTTTATTTAAGCAGTATATATTAACATGAGATGATTTTAAATTTTAATATAATAAATATAGATCGGTAAAATAATAATTTTGACCTAGTGCATGTAAAACATTTCATAGATAAGCATTTTTAGCAAATCATTTTGAAGAATAATTACCGAAAGCAAATTAAATTCGTAATATATATATAATACTAGGCGGCTCCGCACCCTGCGTGCTTTGCAAGCTAACCCCCGTGCGATCTTCTTTATTCAATTTAGATCATCCAGACCATGATGTTGCCATTATTAGTTAGTAGTAAAAGTTTTCATTAGTATTCACGAGATTTTGAGGTTGAGAAATCCATATTTGATATTTATTTTGATTTTTAAAAGTTGCCATAGAGCGTTTTTGTGATTTTTTTAGTGCAAAATTGGCTTATTTTTTTTTTTAAAACGTATACAACAAAACGACCTATAATTTGAAAGTGGTTGGGATAAAATCTGTAGACTCATTGTCAACTTACAATATTACAAACTATTTTTGAGGCTACTCTTTTTTATATAGATATCTTTAAAAGGCATAAGTTTCAATTGTAATTTTTTTTTTTTCCTTGATAAAATTGTACATCTAGTTGACAATCGTAAAAGTTAAAACTAATACCATAGCCCTCCAGTAGCACAACTTATCGCTCCTAGTCGGAGCATGTAATTTTAATGGCGGAAACTTCTTGCGGAAAAATCTTAAATTTTATATTATTTCACTTAATTATTTCACATCCTCCAAAAAATCTCAAATTTTTGCGGAATTTTTGGACGCTTCTTCTTTTGACGATGTCATGATATCTAAAATATGAAATTTGTACTTATCGCATTATTAAAGATATCAGGATAACGCTACGCATAAACATTGTTTATGTTTAAGTACTTAGGCATGTGGGTGAGGCTGAGTGTGAGTGTGACTATATGAGTGTATATGTTATATGTGTGTGTAGATGAATGGAGGATACTAATGCATTTTGCTGTTGTTTTTATTGTATTTTTATTTTTTTTGCATTGCGGCTGTTGTTGTGATTGCTGTCTACCGCAAAAACTACTTTAATTTAATGCCAAACAAAAAGTGGTTGGCAACGATTTGTTGTCTGCACTGTCGCCCTCCTCCGAACCAACTACTCCCCCTCATCTGTATCTCCTGCACAAATTGCAGCCTCGCACTTTGGCACGCGTCAGTGCACATAAAAAGCCAAATGCCTTCCTTGGCTTTTGAGGCTGGTCTCCCTGCTGCCTGCTCTAAAAACAACAAATGCAGGAGCCGCCGCAAACAAATTTTACCATCATCGTCTCATCAGCTGTTCCAAGTATCTAACGACAACGAGTAGCCCTTGTTCTATATGCAACAATACCGGAGCCAACAATTGGAACGCAGCACAGAGCATCGTCAGCGTCTAGCCTGGTTTTTCTCCCTTTTTTTGTCATCGAGGGAGCTGCCAGAGCTGCTTTGTGCCAGACAATGCATAGAAGCCGCCCCTAGTCACTTTTTTTTTTGGGTGTTAAGGTCAATGTGTGCCGGCTGTAGTCAAGCTCCTGGGCGGGCTGTGTCAAGTGCTGTAACGTTGCCGCTTTTCATAGGCAGTCTTTAAATCCTTGCCTAAGCCGGCTTAAGCCTAAACCCTTGCTCAGATAAGTCTCTACTTTTTTTTGTTGCTCAGAAAAGTTTTATGCAAAAAGTTTTTGAACTAAAATGACAGTTTGTCAGTTAGTGGGGGCGTTAGGCGACAGTGGAATACACTGCAAAAACTTTAACTAACAAACTTAAGATCTCTGGAACTTTACCTTCTCGACATAATGTTTTATTTAAAAAAAAAAAAATGAGTCGAAATGTAGCCATTTTGTAAGTAAATCGTTATATAGGGTTGGCCATCTGTTTGTTTAAATTGTTAAATAATTATAAATACGAATATACTCGTCTTACTCGTCTCTTCTTCTTTGCTCAAAAAAGTTTTTTGCTAAGTTTTTGAAGTAAAATGACAGTTTGTCAGTTGTTGGGGTAGACGACAGTGGAATGCACTGCAAAAAGTTTTCCAATACAATCTTATGCGATTGTGTTGATCATCTAATTTATTTAATGTCTAGCTTATCTGGAGCTTTATTTATTTTAGATACAGCATTATTAAAATAAAAAGAATCAAAACAAACACACCGAAGCTCACATTATTTAACAGAATTTCAAAGATACTCCAATCGAAATTCCTCCTAAAAAATCCACAATGCCGCCTAAAAAGCTTTACTGCAAAAATATGCAATCAAAATTGATCTCTCTCATAAAAAAACCGTTGATCGATACGGTGGGCCAATTGATTTTTGGTTGTTAAACACTCATAATTCGGAATATACTGAATCCATATGTCAAGTAAAAAAATGCAATTCACAAACAAACCAACAGATAACCCACCCTATTCAAACTATAAAAGTCAAATTTTGAAACTAATTAATTTAAGTACTAGCTGAAGCTTTTGCTACTCGAGATACTGTATTATTAAAACAAAATAAATTCCTATAGAAATTTATCTATTTCGTATATAAACCGTCTTTTATAGGGTATGCCATCTGTTGTTGTGGTTGTTAAACACTCATAATTCACAATATACTCGCTCAAAATGGTTGCTCTTTGACATATGTCAAGTTAAAAAATGCAATTATAAAAACAACAGCTGACCCACCCTATTCAAACCAAATAAGTCAATATTTTACTTTATAACCAATTTAGTCCATAATATTATTTATAAAAAAATTATTACCATAACGCTGCCTGATTTTTGGTAACAAAATTTCTAACTTAACCAAGTTTTGACGGAAAATCATTAAATTTTTTTATGAGTGAAAGGCCTTCGATACCAAAATAAAGGGTCTAGCTGAATAAGTTATTGGAAACTGTCCCCAGAGATTTTAGAAAACTAATGATGCAGTTCGATGCATAAAGCAAAAAAAAATCGCAAAATTTCATTTTTTAAGCTTATAACGTTACGTATTAATTTATTCCATTTTCATTCAACATTGAATAAAAAATTGAATATTTTTAAACCATTTTTTAATCTAAGTTGGGACTTTATTTTTAAACATATAACGTTATGGATTAATTAAAAAAAAAAGAGTTTTTCGTTTTTATTCAATATTGAATAACGGTCTGCATATTTGTAAACCAATTTTTTCTTATCTAAGTTAAGAACTTAATTTTTATACCCTGTACCGTATGCTACCAAGGGTATATTAAGTTTGTGTCCCCAAAGTTACCAAAAATATGATCAGGGTGAATAGAGAAGTCGATATACCCATGTCCGTCCGTCTGTCCGTGTGAACGCCTAGATCTCAGAGATGGTAAGAGCTAGAGTAACCAAACTTTCACGTTAGATCCCATATTATTCCATAGGAGACAAGTTTATTTGATTTTTTTGATATAGGGAATAAATTATTTAGCTACCATATGGGTGTTTGAGACGACCTCGACAAAAAAAAAGTTTTAGATGGATAATTCGTTTGTTCATCAAGATATCGTAACCAAATTTGGTATTCAAAAGTTTTTATGGTTCCCAAATTTGATCAAAATCGAGTTGACTATATCATATAGCTCCCATAGCACCGATCGGCCAAAATAACTTTTTAAAGAAAAATTCGCTATATTTCGTTTTTTAATAAAGATATCCTAACCAGATTTGGCGTTTGGAAATTTTTAGACCACTAAGCAATGTGCCAAATTTGAACAAAATCGGTTGACTAAATCATATAGCTCCCATAGGTCCGATCTTCCAAAAAATCGATTTTTTAACAAAATTTGTTGTGTTTCGTTTGTTTGTTAAGATATTGAGACCAAATTTGACATTCGTTAGTATTTTATAGTTCCTAAGCACTGTACTAAATTTAATCCAAATCGTTTGACTAGATCATATAGCTCCCATAGGAGCAATCGGTCCAAAACACGTTTTTTATACAAAATTCGATGTGTTTTGTTTGTTTGTAAAGATATTTGAAATAAATTTGGCATTCAGATCTTTTTTAAGGTATTTAAGCATTGTGTCAAATTTTATTGAAATCGGTTGACTATATCATATAGCTCCCATAGGAATGATCGGTCAAAAAAATTTTTTTCTTAAAATTCTTGTTTTTGGTTTTTTGTGAAGAAATCGGACTTTATTACAAGCTAGTGGTACAGGCTATCCTAAAGTCGTCCGCGCCCGACTTTACGTCCGCCATTTTTAAGACTTGTTTTTATGCGTTCTTTATATGGTATGAATATGAATCAAATCGATTTGGTGGAGGAATGTTAAAAAAATAAAAGTAAAATATTTTAATGCTTCGTGAAGCAAATGGAAAAATCCAAAAGTTTTAATGTTTTTTTTTTTTTAATTATAATAAATTTTATTTATAATATTATAATATGGAACTTCTTGATTTTATGATAAAAAAAAAAATGGTTTGACATAAATGTCTGAATTGCTAAGCAAGTCTATCAGACTAGAAAAATCTTGAATACCCCTAACCCTAAGTTTGCAGTGTAAAAAAAGTTGTTAGTTTTTACTGAAAGGATTCAAGTTGCTTATACTGTTTACTGTAACTTTGCCAATACCGGAATGATGAATGCCCGAAACCAGCAGCTACGCGGAACTTGCTGAAATATTCATGTAGCACATGCCTCCAATCCCACTTCCCCCCCAATCCCAGCCAGCTACATAGTACACGTGCATTTGAGTCATTGACCCCTTGTTGACCGTTGTACGCATTCCGGCACGGTGCGCTCCACAAATGAAATGGAAATGTTTGCCAAAACATCAACTTGACTGACTGTTGTTGTTGTTGTGGTTGTTTGTGGCATGTCAAATGATATATGTATATGTAAGCCAAGTCGTCATAAAAGTGACCAGGCCAATGCCCAGCTGATGCTACCAGAAGTGCATGCCAAGTTTGTTAGTTCTTCAAATTGTTGACGTTTTTGAACTGGTATGCATTATATAAGCTTTAATTAAGCATTGCATGTTAAGTTTTCTTTTATTTTTTTATAATTACTTTTAATGCAATGTAATGGCCATATTACATAATTTAAAAGTAAATAAAAATATGTGAAAAATGAGGTGTCCATCAAAACGTTTGATGAAAATTGCCAACGGCGCTTTAGAGTGTGTCGGCCATACTGAAAATTATTAATTACTCTATCGATTGATATATTTATGGGGCAGCTTATGCTCTTATGTGCTGTGCTGTGTGCAACATGCCACAAATGCTCATACATAATTATTATATGTTTAAGCTGCAATTTATGTTGCGCCACAAGGTACAGTCATGCATTGCGGCGAAAGTTTTTATGTACACACATACACTAAAACGTGTGATTTATGCGTGTCTGTGTGTGTGTTTAGTATCTATGTAATAACTACCTACACTTGTGGCAGCTGCACATAATTCAGCTTACACTTGTAAATTAGCACAACAACTTTGTGTAATTAAGTTGCAATTTTGTAAATATATAACGAATTGGTAGAGTGTTGTTATATACTAGATACTCGTACACTTTTAGTCGTAATGAGCAAATTAGATGATTTTTGTGTGCGAAGGCGCATGAAGTGGAATTTATGTAATCGATAACTTGCATATGCAGAAATTATAGAAATTAGCGATGGTACAAATAACCAATCAAAAGAATCCAAAAAAACGTTGGAAAATTCAAACGTCCAATTTTATTCGGATACGTTTTTGAGTGTTGCCGAGAACGAATTTTTGATTTCATCGATATTTCAAATTGTATTTTCAATCGATTACTTGCATATGCATAAATTATAGAAATTAGCGATGGTACAAATAACCAATCAGACGTGCTCCCAAAAAAAACAAAAACAATTTAAAACAAACCATTTTATTTGGATTCATTTTTATGTGCTCCCAAAATCCGATTTTTTTTCTTTTGATATTTAAATTTTTAATTGCAATCGTTAACTTCCATATGCATAAATCATACAAATTAGCGAAAGAAGAATTAGCCAATCAGACGTGCTCCGAAAAAAAATATTAATCCTAATTTTATTTAGATTTGATTTTACGTGCTCCCGAAAACGTTTTTTTCCACCTATATTTCAATTTTTATTTTCGATAAAATCATATACAGTTTTGCCTGCTCCCTAAAACGAATTTTTCATCAATATTTAAATTTCAAATTTCGATAAATTCTTCTTCGTTTTCCATAGTTATCACAGCTTTGATTTTTTATAAGTGTATTTTTATTATATTTTATTATTATTTAAAAATTGGTAATTCTTTGTCATTCTTTATACTAAACTTTATTCAGTTTAGATCATAAGCCCCAAAATATTAACATAATTTTTCTTTACCCAAATGTGTATTCCACAGATTTTAAGGTCGAGAAATCCATAGTTGAGATACGCCAGACGGCGATTTTGGGAATTTTTTTAGTTTTCCCATAAAAAAACGTGTTTTTTTTTTTCAAAATTCCCCTTTTTGTTTCTCAAAAACGACGCATGTCAACGTTCGCTATTAAAAACTGTTTTTAAGCTACTCTTTATATATGTATATAGAAAAATTACACAAAAATATTATTTTAGCAACAATATTTATTGAAATTAAAAACGTCGTTGCTATTCTCGGAAAAATAAACTACAAAATAATTGTCTAATGTATATTATATGTAGTTGGCATAAATATATTCTAAGAATATAAAAGAATATTAAAAAAAATTACTTCGATACATAGTTCGAACTATTTTAAGCCTATTTAGTCGATCCGTTGTAATTCCACTTGAAATAAAATATTCAGTTTCAAACCGATTAAAAATTGCGTGCACCAAAAATTTTGGTTTCAAAACGAATCTGAATAAGATTTTCGGATTCGTTTGCGGAATACGGACGAATTCCAAAAAATTTTGCATTTAGAGTGTCTTACTATGTAATACCTCATTTCCCAGCGCTATATTCAAAAATTGATTACAAGAAAACTACAAATGATTTCGGGAAGCAGTTTTTTGTATTGTTATCAATTATTCTTGAACTTTACATAGTTTTTGGGCTTTACATAAAAATGACGTATGTGACCGCTACACGTCCTTCACTGCATCCTCATCAAAAGTGTCCAGGGCGTATAGGGGGAACGATTTTGACCGATCAGATGATATGAAACCATAAAGCCTTTAAAAATAATTTTTCTCATCCCCTTAGCTATGGATAGACACACGCTTTTACAAAAATTAAAAAAATTCGTAGAATTAAAAAAAAAAAATGTCACTGCCAAACGAGCCGAATCCTTTTACCAGCGTATTGCTAACACTATTTAGATGAAAAAAATGTAAAAAAAATTCGATTTTTTGAAACTGTTACATAGTAAGACCCCCTTAAATAGTTCGTACTCATTGAAACCTATTTAGCTTATTCGTTTTAATTTCACTTGTAATAAAACATTCAGTTTTAAAACGAATAAAAAATTCGTTTTGGTAAAATTGAGTGCACTAAAAAAAATGTTCCGATTAATTTTTTGGAGCCCGACCGAATGCT
>JBAMAX010002295.1:0-210149 GCA_037043745.1 Chymomyza amoena | reverse complement strand
TTTTTTTATTATAAAATTAAAAATTATTTTTTCTAAAAAAAATATTGATTTAAAGTGGAAAAACAATTATAACTACAAAAAAAAGTTTTCTTTTTAATATTAACTGTTTTTTTAATCCACATTTCTTGTACCTATTTTTTTAATAATTAAATTAAAAAGTGATTTTCTTAAAAAAATACGGATATAGAGAAAAACAAATCTTTATTGAAAAACAAGTTTATAATTAAAAATTTTGTGCAATTTACTATTTATTTTTACTCATTATTGTTTAATCCATATTTTTTCTAACTCTTCTTATGCTAATTATTATATAAAAAAAATATTATTTCTAAAAAAATATTGATTTGATGTGGAAATTAAATCTTTATCCAAAAAAAATGTATAGCTTAAAAATGTTGTTTCTTTTAAATATTTTTTTCCTTTTTTGTAATTAACTTTTTTGTAACTATTATTTTTTAATAATAATTAAAAGATAATCTGACAATATCCAAAAATATGAATAACTTTTATACGCGAAAATTCACTGCGAAAAGCAAAGAAATATAAAAAGTTTAGCTCCTGTAGTTGGTACAGTTGTGGGGTTTGAAAATTTATGATTTACAATTTTTATTTAAGCAGTATATATTAACATGAGATCATTTTAAATAATAATATAATAAATATAGATCGGTAATATAATAATTTCAACCTAGTGCATGAAAAATTGAGTGTTATAGTCGTATGGAAAAACATTTCACAAATAAGCATTTAAAGCAAGAATAATTACCGGAAGCAAATTAAATTCGTAACATATATAATACTAGGAGGCTCCGCACCCTGCGTGCTTTGCAAGCCAACCCCCGTGCGATCTTTTTTATTCAATTTAGATCATCCAGACCAAGATGTTGCCTTTATTAGTTAGTAGTAAAAGTTTCCATTAGTATTCACGAGATTTTGAGGTCGAGAAATCCATATATGATATTTATTTTGATTTTTAAAAGTTGCCATAGAGTGTTTTTCTGATTTTTTTAGTGCAAAATTGGTTTATTTTTTTTTTTTAAACGACCTATAATTTAAAAGTGGTTGGGATAAAATCTGTAGACACATTGTCAACTTACAATATTACAAACTATTTTTGAGGCTACTCTTTTATATATAGATATATTTAAAAGGGCATAAGTTTCAATTTTCATACACTGTTGTTGTGATTGCTGTCTACCGCAAAAACTACTTTAATTTAATGCCAAACAAAAAGTGGTTGGCAACGATTTGTTGTCTGCACTGTCGCCCTCCTCCGAACCAACTACTCCCCCTCATCTGTATCTCCTGCACAAATTGCAGCCTCGCACTTTGGCACGCGTCAGTGCACATAAAAAGCCAAATGCGCCTTCCTTGGCTTTTGAGGCTGTTCCCTGCTGCCTGCTCTAAAAACAACAAATGCAGGAGCCGCCGCAAACAAATTTCACCATCATCGTCTCATCAGCTGTTCCAAGTATCTAACGACAACGAGTAGCCCTTGTTCTATATGCAACAATACCGGAGCCAACAATTGGAACGCAGCACAGAGCATCGTCAGCGTCTAGCCTGGTTTTTTTCTCCTTTTTTTGTCATCGAGGGAGCTGCCAGAGCTGCTTTGTGCCAGACAATGCATAGAAGCCGCCCCTAGTCACTTTTTTTTTTGGTGTTAAGGTCAATGTGTGCCGGCTGTAGTCAAGCTCCTGGGCTGGCTGTGTCAAGTGCCGTAACGTTGCCGCATTTCATAGGCAGTCTTTAAATCCCTGCCTAAGCCGGCTTAAGCCTAAACCCTTGCTCAGATAAGTCTCTACTTTTTTTTTGTTGCTCAGAAAAGTTTTATGCAAAAAGTTTTTGAACTAAAATGACAGTTTGTCAGTTAGTGGGGGCGTAAGGCGACTGTGGCATACACTGCAAAAACTTTCAACTAACAAATTTAAGATCTCTGGAACTTTACCTTCTCGACATAATGTTTTATTTACAAAAAAAAAAAAGTAGCCAAAATTTAGCAATTTTGTAAATAAATCGCCGTCATATAGGGTGGGCCATCTGTTGTGTAAATTGTTAAATAATTATAATTACGAATATACTCGTCTTACTCGTCACAAAAGTTTTTTGGTAAGTTTTTGAACTAAAATGGCAGTTTGTTAGTTGTTGGGGCGGTATACGACAGTAAAATGTACTGCAAAAAGTTTTCAAATACAATCTTATGTGATTGTATTGGGCAACTAATTTATTCAAGTTCTAGCTTATCTGGAGCTTTACTTATTTGAGATGTAATATTATTAAAATACTCTCATTATTTAACTAACAGAATTTCAAAGATACTCCAATAGAAATTCCGCCTAAAAATTCACAAAAGCTTTACTACAAAAGTATTCAATCGTTGATCGATAGGGTGGGCCAATTGTTTTTTAGTTGTTAAACACTCATAATTCGGAATATACTGTTTCCAAGTGATTCGTCATATGCCAAGTTCAAAAATGCAATTCACAAACAAACTTACAGATGACCCACCCTATTCAAAGTATATAAATCAAATTTTCAAAATAATTAATTTAATTACTAGCTGAAGCTTTTGCTACTCGAGATACTGTATTATTAAAACAAAATAAATTCTTATACAAATTTATCCATTTCGTACCTAAACCGTCATTTATAGGGTATGCCATCTGTTGTTGTGGTTGTTAAACACTCATAATTCACAATATACTCGCTCAAAATGGTTGCTCTTTGTCAAGTTAAAAAATTCAATTATAAAAACAACAGCTGACCCACCCTATTCAAACCAAATAAGTCAATATTTTACTTTATAACCAATTTAGTTCATAATATTATTTATTAAAAAATTATTACCATAACGCTGCCTGATTTTTGGTAACAAAATTTCTAACTTAACCAAGTTTTGACGGAAAATCATTAAATTTTTCTATGAATGAAAGGGCTTCGATATCAAAATAAAGGGTCTAGCTAGATAAGTTACTTAAAACTGTCCCCAGAGATTTTAGAAAACTAATGATGCAGTTCGATGCATAAAGCAAAAAAAATCGCAATATTTCAGTTTTTAAGCTTATAACGTTACGTATTAATTTATACCGTTTTCATTCAATATTGAATAAAAAATTGAATATTTTGTAACCATATTTTTTTAATCTAAGTTGGGCACTTTATTTTTAAACTTATAACGTTATGGATTAATTAAAAAAAAAAAGAGTTTTTCGATTTTATTCAATATTGAATAACGATCTGAATATTTTTAAACCCATTTTTTCTTATCTAAGCTAAGAAGTTAGTTTTTTGGAATTCAATTTTTTTAACCAACACATTTTCTTAAAAAAAGTTATTTTCTTCTTATTTTTTTTTATTATTATTTATTTTTTTATTATGTAAAATATATTTTTATTTTTTTTAAAGCATGTTCCTTAAATATGTCAATTACCATTTTTTTAAGACTTGTTTTTATACGTTCTTAATATGGTAAGAATATGAATCAAATCGATTTGGTGAAACAATGTTAAAAAAATATAAGTAAAATAATTTAATGCTTCTAAGGCAAATGGAAAAACTTTTTTTTTAATGTCAATAATTGTTTTTAATGTTTCTTGAAACATTTTTTTTAAATGTCAGTAATTGTTATATATTTTTATAACATTTAATAGAGCACTTTTACTTAAAAAAATATATTTATTATACAGGTTGGTCCATATAAAAATTGGAATTTAATTTTGCTATAAAAACAAAACGGTTGAATATTTTTCAATGTTCAAAGTTTTATTTGGAAGGTTGGTTCATGATATTTATTTATGAAAAATAATTTCAGTCAAATGACCACCCCAAAGATAATAGTCCAAAGGCGTCGAATCGCAGCTTCTTGGTGGCCTAGTCACAACGCCATTTCGTCTTCGATTTCTGAAGTCACTCGTTGTGGGGGCATTGGCTTCTCCTGGAACGCTTGCGGATTTTCTGAAGCCCCAGATGCGACAATTTTGCTTATTAACATAACCACCGAGGTGAAAATGAGCTTCGTCCGAGAAGATGATTTTTCGATAAAATTCGCCATCTTCGGTCAAACGATCTTCCGCCAAATTTTAATGTTTCCCAACTTTCTTCGAGCGTATAGCGTCCCATTTCGTAAATGTCAATGTTTTTACTAAATATTTACCAATATATGAATGACATTTGACGTTTTAAAAGTTAAAAAATCGGTAGTTCAAATTCCAAACACTAGATGGACCACCCTGTATATTAACCAACACTTTTTCTAAAAAAAATAAATAAGAAAATTTCGTATTATGTTCCTTCAATATGTCAATCCCATTTTTTAAACATGTTTTTATTCGTTATTTATTTGGTATATGTAAGTATGAATCTAATCGATTTGGTTAAACAAAAAAAAAAACCAAAATTTTTAATGTTTTTTTTTTTTAAGTTCTAATAAATTTTTATATTTATTTATAATATTTATATTTATTGGAACTTCTTGATTTTATGATAAAAAAAAGGATTAACATAAATGTCTGAATTGCTAAGCAAGTCTATCAGACTAGAAAAATCTCGAATACCCCTAACCCTAAGTTTGCAGTGTAAAAAAGTTGTTAGTTTTTACTGAAAGGATTCAAGTTGCTTATACTGTTTACTGTAACTTTGCCAATACCGGAATGATGAATGCCCGGAACCAGCAGCTACGCGGAACTTGCTGAAAT
Source organism: Chymomyza amoena (assembly GCA_037043745.1). Classification (NCBI taxonomy): domain Eukaryota; kingdom Metazoa; phylum Arthropoda; class Insecta; order Diptera; family Drosophilidae; genus Chymomyza; species Chymomyza amoena. Next base: position 205,455 of record JBAMAX010002295.1, on the reverse strand, counting down.
ATTCATGTGGCATATGCCCATACCCCCACTCCCCCCTACTCCCCGCAAGCTACATAGTACACGTGCATTTGAGTCATTGACCCCTTGTTGACCGTTGTACGCATTCCGGCACGGTGAGCTCCACAAATGAATTGGAAATGTTTGCCAAAACATCAACTTGACTGACTGTTGTTGTTGTTGTTGTTGTTTGTGGCATGTCAAATGATATATGTATATGTAAGCCAAGTCGTCATAAACGACTTGACCAGGCCAATGCCCAGCTGATGCTACCAGAAATGCATACCAAGTTTGTTAGTTCTTCAAATTGTTGACGTTTTTCAACTCTGGCATGCATTATATAAGCTTTAATTAAGCATTGCATGTTAAGTTTTCTTTTATTTTTTTATAATTACTTTTAATGCAATGTAATGGCCACGTTACATAATTTAAAAGTAAATAAAAATATGTGAAAAATGAGGTGTCCATCAAAACGTTTGATGAAAATTGCCAACGGCGCTTTAGAAAGGTTCGGGCCATACTGAAAATTATTAATTACTCTATCGATTGATATATTTATGGGGCAGCTTATGCTCTTATGTGCTGTGCTGTGTGCAACATGCCACAAATGCTCATACATAATTATTATATGTTTAAGCTGCAATTTATGTTGCGCCACAAGGTACAGTCATGCATTGCGGCGAAAGTTTTTATGTACACACATACACTAAAACGTGTGATTTATGCGTGTCTATGTGTGTGTGTTTAGTATCTATGTAATAACTACACTCACTTGTGGCAGCTGCACATAATTCAGCTTACACTTGTAAATTAGCACAACAACTTTGTGTAATTAAGTTGCAATTTTGTAAATATATAACGAATTGGTAGAGTGTTGTTGTTGTTGTTATATACTAGATACACTTTTAGTCGTAATAAGCAAATTAGATGATTTTTGTGTGCGAAAGCGCATGAAGTGGAATTCATGTAATCGATAACTTGCATATGCAGAAATTATAGAAATTAGCGATGGTACAAATAACCAATCAGAAGAATCCGAAAAAACGTTGGAAAATCCAGACGTCCAATTTTATTCGGATACGTTTTTGAGTGTTGCCGAGAACGAATTTTTGATTTCATCGATATTTCAAATTGTATTTGCAGTCGATAACTTGCATATGCAGAAATGATAGAAATTAGCGATGGTACAAATAACCAATCAGATGTGCTCTCAAAAAAACAAAAAAAATTAAAACAAACCCATTTTTGGACTCATTTTTATGTGCTCCCAAAATCAGATTTTTTTTCTTTCGATATTTCAATTTTTATTTGCAATCGTTAACTTCCATATGCATAAATAGAAATTTTTTTCAGATTTGATTCTACGTGCTCCCGAAAACGATTTTTTCCCACCGATATTTCAATTTTTGAATTGAATTCTTTCTTATTTCCCTTATTTTGTCGATAAATTCAATTTTTACGTGCTGTCGAAAACGAATTTTTTTATCGATATTTAAATTTTAATTTTCGATAAATTCTTACGTTTCCCATAGTTGTCGCAGCTTTGTTCTCTTTTTTTAAAGTATATTTTTTTTTTATTCTTTAAAAGTTGCTACTTCTTTCTTATTCGTTATACTAAACTTTATTCATTTTAGAGCATAAAGCCCAAAACGTTAGTTTTTCTTTAAATTTTTTATCGATATTTAAATTTTAATTTTCGATAAATTCTTACGTTTCCCATAGTTGTAGCAGCTTTTTTCTTTTTTTTATTGTTCTTTAAAAGTTGCTACTTCTTTCTTATTCTTTATACTAAACTTTATTCAGTTTAGATCATAAATTAAAAACGTTAATTTTTCTTTACCCAAATGTGAATTCCCCAGATTTTAAGGTCGAGAAATCTATATTTGAGATTCGCCTGAGGGCATTTTTGGGAATTTTTTTAGTTTTCCCATAAAAAAAACGCGTTTTTTTTTTGCAAAATTCCCCTTTTTGTTTCTCAAATACCTAAAGACGAAAAAGACTGAAAATTTTAAAGATAAGTCGCATTGTCTACGTTCCCTATTAAAAACTAATTTTGAGACTATTTTTTTTATATGTATATAGAAAAAATTACACATATTATTTTAGCTACAATATTTATTGAAATTAAAAATTTATTTTCTAATGTATATTATATGAAGTTTTCGTAAATATATTCTAAAAATATCAAAGAATATTAAAAAATCATTTCAATTCATAGTTCGTATTATTTTAAACCTATTTAGACACTCCGTTGTAATTCCACTTGAAATAAAATATTCAGTTTCAAACCGATTAAAAATTGCGTGCACCAAAAATTTTGGTTTCAAAACGAATCTGAATAAGATGTTCGGACTCGGTTTTCCGGAATACGGACGAATTACAATAAATTGTTCATTAATAGTTTGTACTCATTTAAACCTATTTAACCGATTCGATTTAATTTCACTTCCAATAAAGCATTCGGTTTTAAAACGAATAAAAAATTCATTTTGGTAAAATTAAGTGCACCAAAAATTCCGTTTCAAAACTAATCTGAATAAAATGTACGGATTCGTTTTTGGAAGAGTTCTAACTAAAAATTTGTTTTGTCATAATACTTAAATTGTTTTTTAGATTTATTGGTATTAGTTAAACTTTTAGTTAAAATCTCTCGAAATCTCGTTTTTATTTCAAGGAAAATTTAAAGGATTTTAAAGACATTTTTGAATGTGTTGGATTTGGTTCGTCTTGAATGACATATACTGTCGATTGTTGGTATTGTCAGTCTAATAGGCAGAAATCGCCTGTCAGGATCTTTTAAAGGGTGTTTTTTTTAATAGGTCCCGGATTTTCGAAAGGGATATCTCTAAACCCAGTCGTCAATTTTGGCTAATATCAATTTCATTTTATTAGATTAGGCATATCAATTCATTATGGAAAGCTTTTCACCACAACAAAGTCTTCAAATCTTTGATATTTATAATCAAAATCAGTGCTCTCTGGTAAAAACTTATGGAACTCTTCCTACAATTTATGGACCGAATAATCGTCCATCAGAAAGTGATATTCTTCGTGTGGATCATGTTCAAAAGTCCCCAAATGCTTGAAAGCGTGATCAAAAATGGGACTGACAGGATGCGCTTCGTAACTCGTAGTCGTGTTGGTCACATTCCAGAAACCATTTTCAATTATCTCTCTACTATACATATAAAAAGTTTTTCTTCTATATAGTTCAGATCTTGGCTAGCGCAAGGAGGAGGCCCTCTAGTGCTACAAAATGATCTTCCTAATAAAACCATATTTGAATTCATTATATAAAGTTCTTAGTTTTTTATTTAGCTTTGAAATCCGGAGATGCTTAAAAAACACCCTTTACATGAGTTTTAAATCAGCACGATTGTATTTCTATTAAAATTTTTTATGCACCAATCGTTAAATCTACGATTTGTTGCCTGTCACGATCTTAAAAACGTCTTTTGAAGCGCCACGGGTTTTTTCTTTAAATCTTTGCACCAATTGACTTGAGTTTTCTTTCGTGCGTTCGGGAACAAATCTTCTGCAATGTACTTTCATGGAACTAATGTTTAGAAATGCCTCAAGCTCACCATATTTAAGATATTAACAATATATAAGCTAAAGTTTCTTTCTTATCTTTTCTTGGACGGCATCAATGTTTTTTATGACAGCGGCCGATTTCTAAGCAACTTTTTCGAAAGTTTTCAAAGAGTGTAAATAACTGAATTCTGCAAACCAATGTTTTAGAGTGACGAAATTCGACAATCCGAATCAGGCTTCCGCGTCATACTCGATAGAATATTCACGAAAGATTATTTATTGAAAGAGTCAACTTTTTGTTGTTTATTAGACTCACATGATTCCATCTCTAGCTTGAAAAATGATGCTGCTTCTACGACAGGTGAAGTTTTTATAATTTTTACACTATATTATTTTTAGTGGAAAGTACATGGTATGGTGTATGAGGGAGGCTAGGCATCGACATAATGCGCATCTTTTGTTAAAATTTCTAAACTGGTAGCTGTTATAACCGACTCAGCTGTTCATCCACTTCAGTGTACAGAATGTAAAAAATTGAAACATTTTTCTTACACATGCTTACAATTCGCAACTGGTTTAGCACTAAGTTCTATAAGCTGAAATTTTCATTTCCATTTTAGCGTGTTTTATATTATCTAATTTTTGTTCTATTTGTTTATTTTAACTTATTTTTCAGTTTAATTTTTTTTTGTATAAGTATTTTTTTTTTAAGATGGTCTTTTAAAACAAGCATTAGTATTTCCAGAAAGCTATTACAAGTGCAGTGGTTTATAAAAGTTAATAAGTTGAAGCGTTTTGTAATATTAAAAGAAAAACGTACTTTAAATCGAGCTAGTATCATAATAAAATAATCACAATTTTTAAACGTCAGCATGAAACGAAATCTTTTGGCCAGAAATATTCTGCTGAAGTTATGCCAAATTTAACGCATTTAAATAGTAAATTTGCCGTGAAAAGCGTTTACAACAAATTAAGTGGCATTTATTTGGCTTTAATGTCTCATTTTAAAAGCCAATCAATTTGAAAATTTTGTGCAGCCAATGTAACGGAAGATATGCCGTTTAATGCTGCCTGTAACTGTAAATTGCATTACAGTTTGCCGACATTGGCCAACTCGTTGGAAAATTGCAAAAATCCCAGCCCTGCATTGTGGGTCGGGTCTGTCTGGGTCCGGATCTCTTTTCATATATTTATATTTGCCATGTTTGGTATGCGGGTTTGGTCGTTCAATCAATGCCATACATTGCCACATCTCCTCATCATTGGGTTTGCTGACCCTGAGTTTGGGTGCGTTATGGACTTCAATTACATAAAAAAACTGATACTACGTGAGGTATGTGTGGAAACAATCTGGCAACACTAGTTAACACAATTTATGACAAACCTCGGCGTCGTCGTCTTCGCGGGTGCAAATGATTCCAAATGCGTAAATAATTGACAGAATGACAGTGAATGCGACATTTGCGATGAAACGAATGACAACTAATGTTGTTTGGCATGTCTGGAATGCTGCTACAACAACTACAACAACAATGTGCACCTTATTACAATAACAACGAACAGTGGCTTAGTTGAGGGGGTTGCTATTATAATAATAATGCTAGCTTACAAAAAAGTCTCCTCTTTTTTGTTGATCGAAAGCAGAATTTGTTGTGCTGGAAGAATGACGTCACAGAAATCAAAAACATTTAAAGTTAACCGAAAATACGATGTTCTAGAAATCATCAAAAGCTATTTAAAGAAACAGCTCAAAGATGTCTTTAAAGCTATCGAACCGAAGAATTAAAAGTGATTAAAAAGTGAACCATTTTTAGAAGCTATTAAGCTAAACAATTCACAGCTTTTAAGATGAAGAGAAATCGTAACTAGAAATCGGGAGATCATTCTTCGCATGCCTTTTTTTTTGTCGTTCAAATCATGTATAATGCAAGATAGTCCTAGTCAGATTATAGGGCAGAAATTTTATTCATCATTCTATATCAATATCTTTGAAATAATTTCATCAACAGATATCAATATTAGAGGATTTTATTTGAGATGATTTAAAAATTAAAAATAATATAAAGTTTAAATTAAAATTGATGTTATGTGCAAAGGCAAACTCGTATGGCGCGGACGACTTTGGGATATCCTATAGCACTAGCTTGCAATAAAATCCGGTTCCTTCATAAAAAACCAAAAACAGACGAATTTTTAAGCAAATTTTTTTTTTGATTGATCGTTCCTAAGAGCTATGTATATGATATAGTCAACCGATTTCGATCAAATTTGACACAGTGCTTTTGTACCTTAAAAAAAATATCTGAATGCCGAATTTGGTTTAAATATCTTTACAAAGAAACGAAACACAACGAATTTGTTTAAAAAACGTTTTTTTTTTTGGACCGATTCGTTCTATGGGATCTATATGATATAGTCAACCGATTTTAATAAAATTTGGTGCATTCATTGAGACCTATAAAAACTTACAAGTGGCAAAACTCGTTCCAATATCTTCACAAACAAACGAAACACAACAAATTTTATTCAAAATCGATTTTTTGGGATCGGCCTATGGAAGCTATATGATATAGTCAACCGATTGTGTTCAAATTTGGTACAATGCTTGGTTACTCTAAAAAACTTTCGACCGCCAAATCTGGTTACGATATCTTTATTTCAAAATGAAATATAGCGAATTTTGTATAAAAAAAGTTTTTTTGGCCGATCGGTCCTATGAGAGCTATATGATATAGTCAACCGATTTTGATCAAATTTGGTACAGTGCTTGGAACTATGAAAACTTTCAAAAGCCAAATTTGATTACGATATCTTTATAAACAAACGAATTATTCATCTAAAACTTTATATGGGATCTAATGTGAAAGTTTGGTTACTGTAGCTCTTACCATCTCTGAAATCTCTATTATAAAAATATAACAATGGACGAATAACATTTTCTAAAGTACACTTCAGCTCCTAAGTTCAAAAATGACTTTTATAATAATATACAATTTTTTTTACAGGTAAGTGGAAAATCTCAAGAAGCTTCTTAAGGATTTAAATCAAAAATAAGTCGGTAATGAAATTTTTGCAATTTGATTTTATATGTTAATTTTTTTATGAACAGCTTTTATAGTATAAAAACATTATTATGTTATATATTGTTATGGTATTTGGAAAAATAACTTTTCAAAAAACTCGTAACTGAAAAAATAAACCCAAAAATCACAAGTGCTGTAATTATAAAAATAGTATATTTAAAAGATATATAGAGCTTTTCAAGCTTGTATAACTTTGTTATTAGGAATTGGCAAAAAAGAATTCAAATGGTGTAAAAATCTGAACCTTTTGCAATTATAGGCAAAAATACAATAAATACATCAAGTCACTACAGGGCATTAGAGGGTTAATGTATTTTTTTAATTAAAAATATGCATATATCAAATATATTTAAGTTTTTTGGTATACTATTTTTTGTACAAGCGAAGCTGAAACTCTTTGGCGTGGGAATGGAATTTATGTTTCAATTATTATCAATTATTTAATTCTGTTTCTAATTGTATTTAATGCAAAGAAAGTAAATTTTTCTTATGTAGGTATATTTTTATTAACTATTTAAGATTTTAACCGAATTTTTATTTCGGTTTATAGAGAAAAAGCTTACATTAACTTATTTCCAAAATAATTCTAGTTTATAGTAGTATAAAAATAAACATCTCTAAAATATTTTTCAAAAAATCCTACATCATCTAGGAAATTGTAAATAGCTTTATTTTGGACTCATGTTTTGGACAATGTTTAACATTTTTACAAATATTTGTGGCCTGAAAATTGGCTATTTTAAGATTTATGAAGTTCATTTAAAATATCACGTTTAAAGAATTAAGTTAAATTCTTATTTTTTTATTGAATTTATTTACCTTTTGCTTGTCTTTAAACAAACAGATTTGATGAATTTTGATTAACACTGTTTCTAAAGTGGGGTGCCAAAATTGTTCTCTTAGTTTAAGTATTTGTCAAAAAAAACAACTATTTATTACTTTTCGTAAAACTATACATACCTATAATCCAATAAGCACCTGGTTCCATTGAGACTTTAGCTTGAATATGACAGTAATAGCACCGGACCCGGGAATCCCCTTTCCCTCTCTCCCGTCAGTCCTAAATACTTTCCCTGCTCATTATGTTTTCCAGATCTCAACGTATTGCCCTAGCTCTTTATATTTACTGAAATAGAGAGTTTGTAGAGCAGATTCACATAAATCTCATGGAAATTATTCTAAAAAGGGTAACTTTTTCATACTACATAAACTGGAAGAAGTATCGACAGGAGGTTCCCCATTTCTAAAGCTCCGTAAAAGGCGCTTAAAAAGGCAAATTTTCGGATAAGGGGATTGCTCTTACAGCCTTAGCTCTCAGTTTAAAATGAAGCTTCTCATTTTTCTGCTTAACGACCACAAATCTCTTCAGAGTTCCATATTCCATATAATTAATGCATTTCTTGCTCTTTTGATTTCCTAGATATCAGCGTAGAGCTGTCAGCTTCCTAGATTAGACATGGACATAACTCTAACGTGGTCAAAAATACACTTCCGTAGAACTCACATTATAAAGAAACGTAGATAGGAGGTTTCTCTGGTCCCGAAGAACTCTAAGAAGGGACGTAGATTTTCTCTACGTTAAAAAATTAGAAAGAAACTAGAATCGTTGATAGGGGGGAAGAATTTTTTCTCTGTACTTCAAATTATATTTTTTTCGAAAAAAGGAGTGTATTTAAGAACCATCGATTCCACAGCTGGAACAAGCTCATTTAGAAATGTTGAGATCAAGGGCATGTAATATTTATATTTTTCTATATTTAAGACTAATATCTGTTAAATAATGCTTTAGGCTGGCTATTACTATGATCTAATAGTCTTTTTAAGTATATTACATAAATTATTATCTTAATATACTGATTTCTTCTTTTACAAAGCAAAATTTGTAAATCTTTGTGTATTTCCGCATTTACCACATACCATGGTGCTCTAAAAATGTTTCTTAAATTTTAAGATTGGTATCTCGTTAATATAGTATCTCAAGGTTTGAGTTGCTCACCATATCCCATAGTTACATATAGTATGCCATATGTACAAACAAGTTTCATAAAATCTTACTCTGTCCTCGAGGCTGAGTTAAGAATTTCGTGCCAGTAATTTGGTCATTATTTTAAGCGGTGTGTTTAGTTTAAATGATTTTTCAATTGTTATACATATTTTTTTTTATAGTAGAATGTAAACATATGACTGATCTGATCAGCTTCTAATAATAATAATTAATATCCAGGCATTTGCAAAAAATGGTCCATTTTATACACCTTTTTAAAAAGCTAGAAATTTTGCTGTAACATGTTCTAAATTAAATTTATAACAAGTTTTATCCCCTTTGGTGCCCCTTACGCAAACTTATCGCCGCCACTGTCACGAACAATGCACAAATGCCTGCTTTGGAATCTCAACAAGGCACGACATGTCAACGTCAATGTCAATTTGAACGCTGGCATCGCAATTTGAATGCAGCTTGCGCGCTCTCACACCCACTGTCACACACACGCGTATACACTCTCACTCACACCACTCTCTCTCTCGCTCAACGCATAGCTTTGCATGCAAAATACATTATAGGCGCGAATATTGACACGGCAACGAGTTGGCAGCACCAAAACCGCCCCCCAATACACACACTCACACACCCAAAACTTTGCTGGACTCTTCATTTGACATCTCTTGTCAGCCGGTGGCTCTCTTTCTGCTCACCCTCTCTTTGTCGCTTGTTTTTGTTGTTGGCTTGCATGCAAGCTCGTTGTTTGTGTTGTGCTTTTGAATTTGATTTGTTTACCGATGCCTCTCTTTGTTTTAGTTGTTGTTGTTGTTATTGTCGTCTGCTTTTGTTGCTGCACATTCTATGCAAAAAACAACGCATCGCCTGTCAACTCTCTCGCTGAGCTGAGGGCTTAGTTGGTATGTGTGCGGCATAAAGCCTTATTTACACAAACACATATTTGAATGGTGAAATTTAAAAACCTTAAATATGCACACACGTTGCGTATGCTTAATATAAATAAATATTGCGCATACGTCACGTCAGCTCGTTTAAAAAACTACAATTGCTTTGCATTTAATTAAATTTGAAAATGTTTTTGTTGTTTTTTACTCGTTAAATGCCACGCTAACTTACGTTTGAATTGTTTTTAACTTTAAAGCACTGAAAATATAACTTTATTTAGTTTGTGCAAAAAATATTGTATATAAGAGCTTTAAATAAACGTATAGGGCCTGAGAGATTTTGTTAGAAGCAAAAAAATCAATTTAGCCAGTTAAAGTACAAAGCTATAAGCTTGAAATTTTATTAAAGGCTGCGTCTTATGGGGATAGGTATGAATTTCTGTTTGTCGGTTCAATGGAAATTGGCGGTTTTATTTAGTCCAACATTTTTTAACCCATCAAGTTAAGAAATGAAATGGAAAAATTATTTTGAACTGCTTAAAGCAGTGAGATTTGAATACAATGAATGGTTCTATGGAACTTGACAGTTTTATTTAGTCCAATATTTTTGAGCCCCTCAAGTTAAGATATGTGATAGAAAAATTATTTTGAGCTGCTTAAAGTAGTGAGATTTCAATTCAATTAGATGTAATGAAGTATTATTGATTGAAATACTTGCTTGATCGAGAAATTCTCGGAATCATCACCATGGAATCATAAGCTTGAAATTTTATTAGAAGCTGGGTCTTCTGGGGATATGAATTTATGTTTGCCTGTTCAATGGAACTTTGGCGGTTTTATTTAGTTCAACATTTTTAAACCCATCAAGTTAAGAAATTGAGATTAAAAAAATTATTTTTAACTGCTTACAGCAATTACCAGTTTCAATTCAGAACTGCTTTAAGCAGTGATATTTCTATTCAATTAGATGTAATGAAGTATTGAGTTAACTGATTTAATGCTTCAAATATTACCTTCATCAAGAAATTCTCGGAATCATTACCGTGTGGCGTTTTCAGTCAAGACATTTGATTAAAGATTTCGGCGTCAGACGTGTCGTTGGTACCGAAAGACCTGAATTTTATACAAAAAAAAAACACCGCACGAAAGAAATTATTACCAAGACCATTAAAGTGAAAACGGAAAGAAAGATTTTTGTTCCTGTGAGTTTTTCTATTTGATCGGTTCAAAAAAACGATCCATAAAACGCATTATAGCACCCGAGATGAGGTCATGAAAGATAGCTCTGATGAGCTTGCACAAGACCAATTATAAAAAATTTTTCGAGAATTGGATCAAGCGCTGGCATAAGTACGTAGAAGTTGATGAGGAATTCTTTGAAGGGGACAATACCGATTTTGATGAATAATCTTGTATTTTAGACTTTCTGAATAAGTTCCGGGAACTTTTGACCTGATTGACCTAATTTTTCTTCCTGTGAGGTTTTTCTATTTGATCAGCTCAAAAAACCGATCCGCGTTATAGCACCCGAGATGAATTCACGAAAGATAGTTCTGATGACCTTACACAAAACCAATTATAAAAAATTTTTCGAGGATTGGATCAAGCGCTGATGTTGATGAGGAATTCTTTGAAGGGGACAATACCGATTTTGATGAATAATCTTGTATTTTGGATTTTCTGAATAAATTCCTGAAACTTTTTGATCAAAGTTTTCTATTTACGATATGCTATCGTCCGAAAAACAGAAGCTATCCCAATCGGATTTCTTCACATAAGAAAATGTTGTAGTAAAACCAAATCATGCTTGAAAATTCCTGCTACTCAGGCTTCACTGTACTGTTGCAGTAAATAAACTCGTATAAAAATACTTAAAGCCAAGTTAATGCCGCCTGTCACATGGCATATACGTTTGGGGTTAGCCCGCCAGCCAGCCAGCCTATCACAAAATCAAAACTTTTCACTTTTGTATATACCATGTAGTATATTATATATAATGCCACACTTGATGCTACTTGGCACGCGCCTCACAAACTTGCAACACTTTTTCCACTTTTTCAGTTTCCCCATTGTGAGTCAGTGTTGTGCAAAAACTTCTGTTTCCGCGTAATCCCCAACAGAACTATAAACATACATATATATGGAGTATAGTATAAAGCTTGCCTTTTGTCTGTATTTGGCTTTGTACTTAACCTTTATTTAGTTGGCAATTTACACGCAACTTGCCACAAAAACACGCACACAGCAACACAACAAACTTGCCACCAACGTGGCCTGAAGTTTTGCTTGGTTTTTCTGGGAACATTTTCTGCTCCTTTTGTGGCAAGCAAATGAGCTGAACTTAAAAATTTATGCCTCTCCGTTTGACTGTTGCTCCATTTTGTCACCTTAGCAAGGATTGGGCTTGAAATAAGTGAAGTTTGTAGCAGGTATTTTCCTTTTAGCCTGCACTTCCTGCGCACGGACACTGCTTCCGGCACAATTTTACACCCAGCTTGGGTAAGATGAGCATTTTGGCCATATGCTGCTCATTTACGCTCGGTACTTTTGCTTTTGTTGCCAACATTCTTCACGGCCAATCAACTCGTGCAACGAATATAAAGAGGAAAAAAAAGTGAATAAAAAAATGATGAAACTGAAGTCTTGTTGCAAGACTGTGGGATACTCTTTCACCAAGATAAAAGTAATTTGTTTAATAAACAATCTAAAAATGTCAACATTTTGTCGTTTATTAAGCTCACATGATTCCATCTCTAGTTTGAAAAATTTAGAAAATAAATTCTAGAATTAATGCATTGATGTCCATATATTTTGAAGTTTTCTTCATTTATACATCATATTATGCTCAGTGGAAAGTAAATGGTATGGTTCTAAAATTCGCGAAATTCTTACACGTGGGAACGGGCCTAGGCATCGACATAATGCGTTAAAATTTCTAATCTGTTAGCTGTTATAACAGACTCGACTGTTCATCTAACCACGTCTCTGTAAAAAATACATAAAGTTGTAAAATTTTTCTCATATATGCTTACAATTCGCAAGTCGTTTAAGCGCTAAGTGCCTTAAGTTAAAACTTTTAATTTTTTATCTTTAATTTATTTTGTAGTTTATATTAATGTATTTGTATCTAGCTATTTATGTTAACTAATTTTCTTTGATGTTTGTAGTTTTTGACTTTGGTAATTGTATACTTCGTTCATGTTTTTTTTTTTATTTCGAAAAGACTGACTCTGAGCTCGATAGTTGCAGCTCGTTTGCGACCACAATTCGCTTGGGCGAAACTAAACATTAATGTCTAGGGCTTGCACCCTCTTTAGCAACGCGCTGTATATGGGACAAGTCCTCGACAGCGTTGCATGTCCTGAGGGTTTGAAACGGTAGTTTCGGCAGCTCACTGGGCTAGTGCATTTAGCAGCGAAGTGGCCCATCTCTCCACACTGGCGGCATACGTTGGTCTTAATTCTGCAGTCTGCTATTTTGTGGTCGAAACCCATACACCTATGGCAGCCATATGTCCTGACCAGCGTTCGGTAGCGGCAGGCGAACCACTTGATGTAAATCCTGTCAGTTTTATTAAGTGCGTCCAGAGCCTCCTCGCTTAATTCGAGTGTCAAATTAGCGGTGGCGTTGGAGACAGCCCAAGGCTTCCTCTCCAAATGGACGGCTTTCTCAAACTGCGCTGGCGTGAGTACTTCCGAGAAGTTCTTCTCGTATAGTTCACTCATGAACTCCTCGGCGAGTATCATCATGTCAACATCGATTACCGTGATCTTCGGCTTTGGCGCCTGGTTCTTCTTGATTTGAAGGCCGACTTCGGTGGTCTTGCTGTGGCAAACCACCCTCTTGATCTCCGCCTCCGATGGCGTGCGAATGATCGCACCACCACGCTTGAGCTCTCGCACTTCGTGCACTCGTACACCGAGTGCGGGTGCCACCTCTTTCATCACCTTATCAGCCAGCTGCTTACCCGAAATGTTCGGGTCCTGGCTCGTCACTACTGCCGACCATGTCTCAACAGGCTTGTTGCGACGCGGTGCGGCCGTAGGTGCCACTTGGGCCGAATGTTGTGCAAGAGTGTGGGCGCCTAAGTTGGACACAGACAGCATGCCGTTTTTGTTAGCTAATGCTAGGATCAGCTCGTCGTAGCGGGCAGCGCCAGCTTTGATATTATCCCGGTCTTTGCAGGCAATGAGTACAGCTTCGTATAACGCGCTGGTCATAGCTTGCCGCACCTTCCCGATTCCCGCCACGATGGTGTCCATGTCCGCATTGGCAACTTCCCAGCCAGTCCTCTCCGCTTGGGTAGCGCTAAACTTCTGTCCGACGGTCGCACTTGAGACAGCGGGAGAAGCAACGGCGGCAGCAGAGGTCGATGCTGTCACGGACGCGGCGGTTGGTGGCGGCAGACGCGGCGGTCGGCGATAGCCCAACGGTGGGCGAAGCGGGTGGCGGCATTGAGTCGGACGTGAAGTAAGCGTCGGAATCAGCCGCGCTGTTTGCGGCGTACCGTTTCGCTGTCGCGGCTACCGCGCTCTTCCTCTTACGCTTAAGCTTCAACTCCGCCGGCAAAAGGGCGGCAAATTCACTGCTGCCACTTTCACAGTAACTCATCATTACCTTACCAGGCAGAGCCCTTAATTTCTACCACAATCAATCAGTATTTTTATACGTATCCTTAGTCAATACAAGAACCAAAAAGCGACCTCTGTCAGAATAGCAAAGATTTATATATATTTTTAACTAATGCTATAAGATACTTAAATATAAAATTTTATCAATCTGGCATAATTCCAACCCGTGCCGACCTAGCTTCAAAAAAACCAAACAATATTACGCACAATTTGACCAATTCGCGGTAGTTATCTCTTACAAAAGCTTTATCTAATTCTTCTGCCTTATAAAATGGTAACAAAGCTTGAATGTCTGTCTCAGCAACACCTTCTTTTACGAAATTAAAAGATAGTTTAATTTTACTAGAATCGATGTTCTTCCAATTTTCTCTGAACTTTTTGAACATCGGAATATCTGGGCTATTAGTAATTTACTTAATCTTGGTTTCAAAGACAGCTTTTAGGACCAATTCAAAAGCATCATGACGACAGGCGAAAAGAATCGTTTCTCTTCCTTAAAGTTTGCTCGAACATAGTGCAAGCTTTTGTACTTTATCGTGAAGGTTCCAGTCAAAGAGAGCAGTTGAGACAGCCCTAGCTTGATGTTTTCCAGAAGAACTTTCTTGTTTCGGCACTGCAAGAAGCTGTTCTCTATCGTCAAATGAAGCAATAACTGGCAAGGGTTCTTCTTTTGAACTCTGTACATCCAACCCGGGTAATAGTTTTCCATCCCAATGGACTGTGACTACGTCGGGTACATTGTTTTGAATTCAGTACTAATTTGCTGAATCGAGGATTAGTTAATAGAGAAATCATCGCTGCTCAGACGAAGCTCCAATTAGTTTAGGTGTTATGAGATTCTTTCTACCTTTTTTCGAATTTTGTTCATGGCAGGGAACGTCCGGCAAGCTGAGTTCAGAATTCAAGATCTGTTCTTGCATCATTTATTTGGTAGCTAGGCAATCCGATAAGGAAAATAGTTTGTTTGTCGGCGCAATTTATCGTTTATAAATGGAAAAAATATTTTTTCTAGACAATATAGGGTTATTACGAAACTTTTAAGAAGGTACGCGTAAAAAAATATGGAACTTGAAATTTAAGGGACACCCTAACCTCCATGTTCATGTTTTAGATTTTTCCAAACCATGTAATGACCTAAAATCCCTCTACTAGGCAGCGACATATCATACTCAAATGTATCTCATATTCAGTAGTATATCGGAAGCAACCGATGTAGAGTATCGATATATCGCCCAAAATATTTGTTCCAAAATCAATTTTAAAATGAGTAAATAAATTCAAGCGCAGTTGGACAAAGCTCAATCCGCCACCATCCATGCTAATTATTTTGATACAAAAACATCGTGCTAAGCGTAGCCTCCTTCTGCTGCATGTTCCATACAGTTCTCCAATTCTTCGATACACTTTTCCTCAATGATTGCAGTGTATAACTAGTAGTACTACAGTGCAACAAGGAAGAACGCAAAACGAACAAGCAGGAAACAAAGGCAAACAACGAACGTGAGCTCTGAAAGTGTGAAAAAAACACATGGTAGCAACATGGCCAGACAGGCAGGAGGCACAAACCAGACAACAACGACAGACAGTCAGACAGAGAGAGGGAGGAACGGCGGGGCAAAGGCTCTTTGTCAAGAAGCCAAGTGTATTGGTTGTAGGCGATTTGGTAGTAGTAGAAAGTAGTAGTAGTAAAAAGCTAAAAACGTAGAGATGGGCACGTGACCAAACGGCAATGACTCATCGATGTTAGTATTCAATTTTAAAGGAAAATGAACAAGTGAAGGGGGGGTGTTTATTGATTAAATAAGTACGATATACAGAGCCTAGAGACAGATTCTTACATTGTTTCGCACTTTGGAAATCTAAGCAACGATGTTGCAGCAAGCTTTTGATGGGCTAATATTATATAATAAAGTTGATAAATACTGGTACAGAAAGCTCCTACGTTTATATGAATCATCCACAAATTAAGTGACTCTAATCAAAATATGTAACGGAATATTTTTGAAGATTGTTTTCATACGATATTTGTGTCTGTTGACGCTTTGCCAGAAACCCTCTCCCCTTCCTGGAGCATCAAGAAATTTATGAAGACTACATTGCGTATACGCAATTTTATCTTGAAAATCATAATTTTTGATTCCGCAGGCGAAATTTTTATAGAAAATATGTTCTTCAAACATAACTAGCATTTTTTTTTTTGGAATGGTTCGAAACTAGCCTCAAATGAATTTTTATCAGCGTCAGCGTAATCTAAAAATTGAAATCATTTGTACCTTTGTATGAAGCAATTATCTTACACAAAAAACAAAAACACAAATTTCTATAAGTTAATCCTTTTTCATTTTTCTTAATATGAATTTTGACTCGATTATGTGTTTTCTTTATCGTTGCGATGAGAATCTAATTCGAAATGTTTGTCTGTCAAATTTGAATTGAATGGAAACTGAGAACACTGAAAACTATGCTTAGTATTTAGCGCCATCTATCGAGAAGTGTCCATACTTATGTTGTACAACTTCTCGACAACATACCGAACGTAGCCTGTAAATATGAACACAATCACACTGGAATATAATGGATTCTATAAGATTTGTACAAACATACATTCGTTTTTATATATGCCTTTTTTCGCTTCTTTTTCGAGAAAAATTACGAATTTCTTGGGAAAATTGAGAAATTTTGACTAGTGCAAAATGGGATACCGCGAATCGTCAAAAAAAAATGGCCGCCCCTAATATATGCATATTATTATATTATTTTTAATAAAAGTTAGTTTTTTAACATTTTCTACAAATTTTCTGTCCACCCGAAGCCACACTTATTATTTCAAAATTCAGCATAATTTTCCAGCATAAGCAATCATATCATTTTTGTTGAACGTTTGCTAGTTTATTAAAAGTTCAGGCAAGAAATAAAACCTTAATTATGATGAAAAAAAAATAGTTTAGAGAGCTATAAATTAAGCAGGTTCCTAACTGTAGCTAGTATCCCTCAGCGCGAAACTATTGCGATATGTAATTTTTTATTAGCGAATTTTTTGTTAGCGCGAGAAATAAATTTAAATAAATATTTTTTTTCAATAACTCACCACAAATAATAAATAGGAAACTGAGCAAAAAATGTTTAGCTACGATTTTTTTCTACCATTTGTGATGACGATAATAATAAGCTTAAACTTTAGTTTTGGCACTGACGGCAAAAAAAAGAGTAGCTGTTATGACGCCTGGCGCCACCTAGGGAACAAGCGCTGAAGCCATCTTACCTGATGCATTATTTAACTGCTTACAAGATACCGTACTCGCTTCGACTTACTATTTCGCGACTATTTTTTTTTTTTTGTCAAAGCTTTTCGTCTGGCCCAACTAGCTCAAAATCTTTTTTAGTACATTAAATTCCTGATACAAATAAGTTCCATTGAACTCTATGTTGCAAGTAGCTCTACTTCATTTCAAAAATCCGCATTTTCTTAATTTTGCTAAAACTTTTCTTTTCCAAGTATTTCGTGAGGGACCCGGTCTCCGACTTCCTTGGGACTAGTTCAGAGTGTTCCACACAAAATCATTTGAATAAGATAATATAAGCCAAGTTTCAAGATTTAGCCAATTAATGCCCAAAAAGGCGGGTTGTCGGGTATATGGCACTAAACAAGGCAAGTCAGCATTTTGCTACGATTGGGGAGAGTGTTTAAAGCCCTACTCAACCGTGTCACGCGCTCACCTCTAACAACTAGCAGTTGTAAAAAGTTGCGATAGTAGCCCGTACTGCTCCAGTACTATTAAAAATTTAGTACTCGTAGTAACTTTATATAGTAAATTTCTAGTATTTTCTTAGTGTTATATACAAATTACTACTACATGCTGCATGCTTTAATATATAAGCATCGGTATATGTATGCGTATGTGCTTTAAGTCTTGAAGCTGCCTCACTTGCAATGACTTTACTTGCAATATTGTGGCTGCCAGGTTTGTGGCTGCCTTGGTTGACATATCATCTTGGCCATAAACTGAATTTCCTGCAGTTTGTCGTATTGGCCAACACTGCGCTGAAAAGTTTGCTACAATTTGTTGCTCTTTAAAAGAAAAGTTGCACAAATTTATTTGATGCATGCAGCAAGTCCGATGCTACTTCTTCTTGTGGCTATATATTTTGTGGTTGGACTAATGTAAATTTATATACATTATGTATGTATTAGTTTCACATAAGTTCCACTTGATTTGATTTGCTGGCTGTTTATGTTTATTTGCACTTACTGGAGCGAGCAGCTGAGCTCTTTTCGTGCCAGAAAAATAAATGAAAATATATATAATTCCATTTTGCTTGTGAAAAGAAGATGAAGTGAGTGTATTCCTTGTTTCCTTTGTCCTGAGCATTTCCTTACATGATGCCATCGCACCCGTCGGTTTTTTTGTTTGGCATTGTGCTCTTGGCTTTTTCTTTTGCTTTTTCTTGGTTATATGGCCAGCCACATGGCAAACAAAAGCCAAACAGCCAAGCGGAAACTTGTACATAAGATACCGGTACACATAGTCTGTTATACTATATACATCTGTATATTGTATATAAAAGTATGCACGTATTTATGTATTTTGAGTTTTGTTTGGCCAAAAGAGCTGAGCTACTGGGTAAGCCAATATTGACGGCTTTTTGTTGCCAATGCTTATAGTATCTGGCATTTGGGCAGCTTTCAGAAAAGATAATGCCCGGCAAGCTCAGTAGCAAAGCATTTAGATAAACATTTTCATATATTTTTGTGGCGGAATTTTTTTACATTTTAAGCTGCTCGAGAAGGGTATATAGGTTTATTGAAAGTATTTGTAACCGATTGTTAGACAAAATGTTTACGTGGATAAGTTAAAAATTACAGATATCTTTTCTTCTTGGGAATTATTATTGGTTTATGGGCGTCAGCTGCATAGGCCGAAATCACTCAGAGATATAAGATCCATTGGGATGCCTGGTAAAGGGGAAGTAGAGCAAATGGGGTGAGAAGAGCGGGTAGATTAGTTAGATCTAGTAGATCCCATCTTTGGCACTCGATAATAAGAACCAGGTGCTTTGCAGGCAGATTTACCAGATTTGGGAAAAATGGTATTACAATACTTAGTGCTTTTCCTAGGGAGAGCTGGGAAAGAAATCCTGGGAAGTCATCCACAGATCTTTACAACCTATGAGAGTTGAAATATTTGTTTCCCAAATAATATGCTCAAAACTATTCCGTACTGAATTAGTACAGCCAAACAGATGAGCCTGCATGGAAGATTGCTTATCAACTGGCTTAAGGTACTATTTCGAAAACGCAGATCCATCCAAAGAATAAAGATATCTATGTAGGATTGATATTTATTTGTTTATTAATTAATGAGTATAATGAATTACAATAGTAGCAACTTTGAACGACTTTAAACGACTTTTTACGACTTTAAACGACTTTACATCTTTTCTTGACTATTGCTTTTCGACTCTACTCCGTTCTGCTCACGCTGCTGTTGATCGCGCTGCCCACTCCAGCTGCTGATCGTGCTGCCAACTCCAGCTACTTATCTTTACATCTATAAGAAAATGACCCTGATTGAAGGTTGCTCTTCAACTGGGATAAGGCAACAAGGGTTACCTACACCGAAAACGCAGATCCATCCAAAGATCATACATAGAGGTCTATAAACTGAGTTTGTATATTATAAAATCCACAAAAGGCTCAAATTTTCACATAAATTAATATGGTTAAAAACAAACCAATTTTTGGCAATAGAAACCTTATGATCTTTTGGTTGTACATTTTTTTGACGATTGAAATTTTGTTCAAATATTTGTATTTTTATTTTGTGTTTCAGCCATATTAAATTTATTAAAATGAAATAGAAAAATTATCGAGACTTTAAATATCTTGCACCAATTATAATATTTTTTAAGAGTCTTAGCTAACGATTTGATCAAAACTAATTTAGGGTGGCCATAACATCATCAGTGGTTTTTACAGTCAAGGTTGGGTCAAAACTGACTCAAGTTTTTGTCTCCAATGATCAAGGTCTTTGACTACGTTTCTCTAGTTAAAAACTCCTATCTTCGTAGCATCCTCGTCGACTCCATCGATCCTAACTTGCTCGTGTTCGTTATTCAAAAGTTTCAAGGTCTTTGACTACGTTTATCTAGTTATGAGCTCCTATCTTCGTAGCATCCTCGTCGACTACATCGATTCTTCTGAGAGGATTATCTTCGTCCCTTCAAAAAATTTTTCCAACTCATCTTAAACGCGTTAGTTTTGTGAACGATACTACATTATGTATAGGGTGACCATAGAAGTAATACAAAAAAAATGTATTTGAATAAAAAGGCATAACGGTGGAGATGTCATTTTAAAGGTGGCTTTATTTTGAGGTCTAAATTCAAGTTGCCGAGTCTTCGCCGAGTTTTTTTTTTGGCCGTAATAGATTGCGCTGAGCTCTGTTACGGTCTTGACCTCATATCTAACTTCATAACAAACAGAAACGACTCTCTTCAGCTAATCGATCGTTGTTTTTTTTTTCGATGGTGCGTCTACGGCTTTCTTCACTTTGCACTAATCTTTGATTGATGGATGACTTAAGGTTAAAACCGTCCCGATGTGAGGTCATTGGTAGCTTTTAGCTTTTAGCACATAACAATTGGAAAAAACTGTTATTGCTTACTAGTCACCCTATAACATACTTAACATTTTATTTGGGATAATGGGCATTTATTTGAGAAGAATTGCATAACCAAGCTCAATCACTTTTACCGTGAGAATCTTGACAGCTTTTGAAAAATAACAATTGAAAATAACTGACATTAGTCTGGTCACTGTTAAAACATAACAATTGAAAAAACTGTCATTACTATCTGGTCACCCTAGAAGTCTTTTTAAATTTTATTTGGGATAATGGGCATTCATTTTAGAAGTACTGCGTAATCAAGCTCATATTCTTTCACGGTGTGACGTCATTGGTAAAAAACTGTCATTTATTTCCGATTCTTTAAATTGTACTTTGGATAATGGGCTTTTATTTGAGAAGAATTGTAGAATTGAGCTTAAGAGCTCAAACTTTTTTACGGTGTGACGTCATTACTAAATTTGACGGCTTTTGAAACATAAGAATCGGAAAAAACTGTTATAACTGGTCACCTTAAAAAGCTCATGAAGCTCATTGAATTTTGGATAATAGGCATTTATTTGAGAAAAATTGCATACTCGAGCCGAATTTTTCACGGCCAAAAATGAAAAATTTGACATCTTCTAAAACATATCATTTGGAAAAAACTGTCTAACTTACTGGTCACCCTATTTATTATACTTAAGCTCAAACTCTTTTACAGTGTGACGTCATTGCTAACCTTGACAGCTTTTGAAATATAAGAGTTTGTGAAATAAAAATAAATATTTGAGAAGAATTGCGCTGTCAAAAAGAAAGTTAAAGTTGCAATATTTATAGATATATTCCTTTTATAAGACTACCAACAAACTAGTTACTTTTCCCTCATTGTAAGAGCATTAAAAATGCCGAATTGCTAAGCAAGTTTCCCATTTTCTATTATAATATTTTTTTCATTTTTGTTGTTTAGCTGCATAATGCGAGTATTTGTTGGCTGTCTGATTTCATACCTCGGTCTTGACTTAAATTGCTGCTTCTTCTTCTTCTTGGGAAACCGCATACAAGAATTTTCATTTGGTTTTCTCTTTAGGCAAATATTCTATTGTTCAGTATGCTCTGTTGGTTTGCTTTAATTTTGTATTTTCTAGAAATCCATATTGATTTTTCATTATTTTTAGCATTAAGTAAAATATGCCTAATACCATTTGCCATTGTGGCAATGCGGCGTATGAGTAATTTGTAATTTCTAAGCCAAACCAAAAATTTAGCATTTTGTGAAATTTTATTTTTATTTTTTTTTGCATTAAGCAAAACAAATTAAATTTAGCATGCAAAATGCGCAGCAAAAAAAAGGCTTATATAAAATAAATAGAAAGAGCTAGAGTAGTAAATAGCTAAAAAAAAGCACCCAAATGAAACCGTCGACAAGTTATTAACAAACAGATAACAATTAAAACCAAAAAAAAAATAAAATAAATTAAATTATTTGTGTAGACAAAAATAAATATTATTAATATACATACAAAAATGGAATTTTATTTCAATTGTCAGTGGCAGGCGGAGCACTAAAAAAAAAAATTAAAACCGCAGTCGTGGTGGTTTGTGCAGCCCTGAAGGGGTGCAAGTGCGAGGAGGGGTTTAAAATGGAGGCTGCACAATCACGTTCCAATGGATTTCCTTACTGCCTTGCCTCTGTATGGTGCTGATAAACTTTTGTGTTTATATTTATATTTATATTCGTTTTTTTTTGTTATTGTTCATTCGTGCAGTTTATTAAATTTATTGCAATTTGTGTTGAGCAATTATTTAAAAATAAATTAATAAGTAAATAAAAGCAACAAATATTTGTACTTTTTAATGAATTGCCTTTGGAAAGAGCGCTCGCAGTGCGGCTGAAATTTATTTCTGATGTCAGACAAAAAAATTTGGAATTTTTAAAGCAACCAAAATTTTTAAACAAATATGAAAATATTATTATTGAGATCAACTATATACTTGACTTTTGTTTTTTCCAAGAAATTTTGACGTATGTTTCATTATTCATTTTTCGCAATGATTCATCGTGTAGACAGCTTTTATATTATAGAAAATCGAAAATTTATTAAATAAAAATAAAGTACTTAGGGCAATTTAAACTGCTAAGAAACCTTTAAAATATTAAAATATAAATTATTTAAAAATCAAAGCGAACAGTAGGCTGCACCGCTTCTTCTAATTCTTATGTGGCCATAACAACCCGATTACCGGATTACGGCCTGCCTTAAAACATCTCTCCAGGCGCCTATGAATTGCGAGCTTTCTCCAGTTGGTCACACCGAGCGACGACAGAGCCCCTTCCACTTGGTCTTTCCAACGCAAACACGGTCGTCCTCTCCCCGCCTACGGCCGCTGACTACCGCATCGAACACACGTCTAGCTGGAGCATCCTCGTCCATCCTAACGACATGCCCGAGCCAGCGAAGACGCTGGATGTTGATACGCTGAGCAACGTCCATGTCGTTGAAGAGCTCATACAGCTCCTGGTTAGTGCGGATGCGGTAGTCATCGCCAACTCGAATAGGACCAAAGATCTTGCGCAGTACTTTCCTCTCGAAAACTCCCAAGGCAGCTGCATCAGTTAGCGACACGGTCCAGGCTTCCGCGCCGTAAAGAAGCACTGGAAGGATGAGTGCCTTGTAGAGTGATAGTTTTATCGCGCGAGAGAGGTCTCTACTACTCAATTGCCTATTGAGACCGAAATAGCACCTGTTGGCAAGAGTGATTCTGCGCTTGATCTCCAGGCTGACATCGTTGTCGGTGGTAACGGCGGTGCCAAGGTAGATGAATTCCTTGACAACATCGAAAGTATAGCTGTCGGCCGTAATCTGGGACCCAAGCTACCTCACGTCCCTACTTGTCGACAGCATGTACTTCGTTTTGCCCTCATTTACCCATTTTCGCAGACTCCCGTTCGATAGCACTGAAGGCCGCGGTGACATCTCGCTTGGTACGCCCAATGATGTGGATGTCGTTGGCGTACGCAAGGAGCTGGACACTCTTGTAGAAGATAGTGCCAGTGCGATGTACGCCGGCCTTCCGCAGAACGCTCTCCATGGCGAAGTTGAAGAGGTCGCATGATAAGGGGTCGCCTTGTCTGCTGCACCCCTTAGCTATGCATATAATTGCAATAGCATTAACATAGTTGCCTCTAAATATATCGTTATCGATAACTTTCATTTTTATTCCTATAGTATCAACAGGTATTCTTAGCATCTATTAAGTACTTATTGTGTTTATCTAAATTGTTCAGCTATCAGCTTTCCATTATTAACTTGCATTATGTCATTATTGATAACTTGACGTTAATATAGGCCATGATTTTCCATTATAAAGGCTAAGGCCGTAAGCGGATTAGCAAGGCACAGTCACTCAAGCAATTCTGGTTCATACTATTTAGCATATAAGTGGCGACTATGGGATACACTTTACGCACATTGAACTGAACTCATTTAAATGCGAATTTTTCGTGAGCTATTTAATTTCGCTATAATTTGTAAACAAATAAATATTTACAAATGTGAGAATTGATGGGCTTGTTTATTAAAATTAATGTTTTCGTTTATTCGGTTCTTTGTTTTTCACACAATGGACTTTTTTTTACAAAAATGCCATATGGAACAAATAAGATTAATGGGAAATTAAATGTTTTGTTATCTTTTATTCCAAATGATTTAAATGGTATTTTATTTTATTATAAAAAGTTTGTATATCATGTAAATAAATTATGAAGATATTGGTAGGCAATGGGTCTACCTGGATAAGCTACTCCCCATCGATTTTTGAACACAATTAAGCAGTTCGGTACATATGCTCAAAATTGTTTTCGCTAAACTTTAGTTTTTGTACTTAATGCGTTACGACTTAATTTGAAAAAAATATTTTTTCGTTTTTATTTAATTGCGACTAAGCTACTGAATACTTTTTAACCAATTTTTTATTAATATAAATTAAAATTATTTAACTAAAAAAATGGTGTACGTAAAGTCGGGCGCGGACGACTTTAGGATACCCTGTACCACTAGCTTGTAATAAAGTCCGATTTCTTCACAAAAAACCAAAAACAGAAGAATTTTTAAGCAAAAAAATTTTTTTTTGACCGATCGTTCCTATGGGAGCTATATGATATAGTCAATCGATTTCAATAAAATTTGACGCAGTGCTTAAATACCTTAAAAAAGATCTGAATGCCAAATTTATTTCAAATATTTTTACAAACAAACAAAACACATCGAATTTTGTAAAAAACGTTTTATGCTGATTCAAAATAAAAAAAAAATGGCGCGTCAGAAACCTCAGCTAAATAGACTTTATCAGGAAGCCCCTCAGAATCATGTCAAAATAACTAATTGTTAATATTTTTTTAAGTTCAAAAGTCTTTGAAAATTATTTGAAAATATCTTGGACTATAATGATAATAATAAATGCATTTGCAATAAAAAAAATGTGAATTTATGCCTGATTCAAAACCTTCACTGTGAAAAGAGGAGCATCCTTCTCGAAATAGTGTTGTAAAAAGCGACAAAACCGCAAGAGAAATCATATTTTTTCCATACTTTCTTTTGGCATGATTTTGTACTTGTGCACAAGTTGGGCGATAAAATACTAAATATTCGAATTCGTTCTGATTTCACACATTTGGTACTCGGTATTTCACTAAAACGAATATTTTGAGTGATTTGAATGAGGGTGCTTTGTTGCAAAAGCAATCAAAACTAATTCGCAAAGTAGGTTCAAAAGTATTTAAAGTTGCAATAATAACAGGCCACTTAAAAAATTTAGAATTCCGGGGAATCCAGATTCGATCTCAATTAGAAGTAAGTTTTTTTGAGTAATACGTGCTTTAACGAGCCCAAATTTAATGAAAATAATATGTTACAGATGAGCATATTCAATCAAAAAAGTTTCTTTTAGCTTTTAAGTGGAAAATATACCTTTGAAATAAACTTTTGTTCAAAAATGTTGAGCCGTCTCAAAATGTCTACAAAGATTCAATTTATTCGATTTTCACGATCTTCAAATATTAATAATAATTGGTTTATCTACTTAGCGAATTGAATACACAAGTCTACAAATACCAGGATCATATCAGTTGTTGAAAAGGTAAGGCTCATTTCTGAAGTAATTTACGTCGTAGAATCCGAATCGGGGAAAAAATCAGTATTACGGGTACATAACCTCAAATATTTCTAAATTCTGACATGACGGGTCAATTCTGAGCCCGGATTCGGTTTCTATGCAGCAAATTACTTCGAAAATTACCCTTAACTCTCCATCCACTAAGCTATATTCACCTGTGTTATTGGCATAGCATTTTTACGCTGAAAACTTAGGTACTCCTTTGCCTTTGATAGGTTCAGTGTATCGGTAAAAGCACAACAAATTAGGCGCTAAGTAAAGTTTCATAAGCCACGCCACTTTACCCCCCTTAGCCGTACGTGTGAGTAATTAATCAAGCGAGTGCAAAAAAAAAGAAGTAAAATAAAATAAAACAACGTCTAAACTGTTAACCCTTTGACACGCTCGGCTTCTGACCAGTTTTTTTTAGTAGGTTAACCTGTGGAACGCGTGCTTGAGAGGCGTTCAAGGCCATTCTAACTGTTATATCAGAGGGCAGGGCCGTTGACTGTTATTATGTACACACATATGGGTATATACATATATGTATGGTTTGCACCTACTTTAGCCGGCCACAATCGATTACCCAACTAACTGTATGGCGGCTTATCAAGCCAAGCATTGAGTATGCCGCTGATTACGTTTGGTATTTTATATTTTTTGCTTTTGTTATTATTTGGATTTTGGGGCGTATCCCCCAGAAATAGCACGGCTTTTTGCAAACTTGGAACATGTTCGGTGTATTGATTCAGAAATTTGGGGTACCCCCCGAGAGTGTTTTTTAGGTTCGTATAATTTGCTTTTACTTTCTTTCGGTACTAACGAGCGCAAAAAAAATATGCTGATGACACATCGCTTGAACCCAAGACTTCCTGATTATTGTTGTTTGGCTATTATTGTTTTGCTGAGAGTGCAAACTTTTTTCTTGAATTTGAACTCACTCAATCGCAAGGCATACAGTAAGGACAGAAATTATGCACACGGCATGGGTTATCATAATGCAAACATTTGTTTTAAGCTTTTTAATTTTCGTGTCTCAAGGTACTTTTTAACTTGACTTTAAATAATTTTGAATATTTTAGTGATATAGACTAAGAAGCCTCGACTCAAGGAGTTAAAAATTATTAATAGTAGCTTTAAATAAAATTGTGAGCTTAAAGAAAATTAGATTGCAAAGACATTCATAATTTATATTTGGTATACAAAAATATTTTGAAATCAACAGCCATAGAAAGTTCACTAACTCAGAGTGCTTAAATTATTTTAATCAATTTAATTAAATTACAAAATTTATTGACATGCACTTTGCTGTACCAACCTAAAGACTCTACTTTTACAAGCAACTACTAAAGATAATCGATACCAAGCAAACCATACTTAATGGAATTAAGAATCCATACCAGTTAACAATTAAATTTAGTTTTTTTGTTTATTACTTAATTTTTTTATTCATAATAAAATCATTCCACCTTATTAAGTTAGTAAACTTTCATTGGTGTTGAATAAAAATAATACAATACATATAATAAATAAAATAAACAAACCTTCACTACAAAAAAGCAAATAGCACGGTAAATATTAAAAAAAAATCATAAAATATAATAAAAAACATTCACCTCAAAAAAGTTAAACAAGATAAGGTTTTTAATTTAAGCTTTTTTTTAATAAAATTAATTTTTTAATAAATTAACCCTTTTTTATATATGTATTTATTTGTGCTGGCAATCCTAACCCGAGAATGATAAAAATAACGTTGATTATTTTTTCGTGTTAAATAAAGATCTTTTTATTATCAGCTGTATTCCGAAAAACCAAAAAATCAATCTGAAGTATATTATTCGGATTCGTTTTAGCGTGTTTCGGAAAACGAATTTTTAATAATTTAAATAGAGCTCTTTTTGTTATCAGCTGTATTCCGAAAAACGAAAAAATCAAAAAACTATATTATTCGGATTCATTTTTGTCGATATTTCCATTTTTAATTTTAAAAAATTGAATATTGGATATTATTTTGGGTTGATACTAAACAACATCTTATTATTAGGCATGTGTTCGTGTTTAATATAAGCGGATACAAGTTAGTTTGAGGGAGATAAAAAATATTACAACTAATTGTCACTAAATATGACTCTGAAATTGGCATAAATATAATATAAGAATATCAAAGAACATTCAACAAAATTACTACAATATAAATTTCGTGCTTTTTTATACCTATTCTGCCGATTCCTTTAAATTCCGCTTGCAAAAAAACATTCGGTTTCACACCACATAAAATATTCGGTTTGGTGAAATTGGTAGAACCAAACATTTGGTTTTAGAAACAATACGCATAAAATGATTGGTTTTTCGGAGCATGGCTGAAAATGAAGATAATTCTTTAGAATGAAAACAGATATCATTATCATCATCGTTTGGCGCTACAGCTCTTTGAGAGCTTTGGCCTGCTGAACATAATGCCTCCAGGTTGCACGATTATTTGCTGATTCTTTCCAGTTTTTTATCTTAATCTTATCCATATCCTCCTTTAGTTCTTCCATCCATCGCGATCTTGGTCTGCCTCTTGTTCTGGTGTTGTATGATTTTGCATCTAAGATTTTCTTTTGGGCTCTAGAAGGTTCCATTCGTGACACGTGGCCTAACCACCTTAGTCTTTGTGCTTTAATGAAACGTACAATGTTTTCTCCTCTAATAAGCTGATCTAGTTCGTCGTTCCATCTAATTCGCCACTCTCCATTGTCATTAATAGCGCCAAAAATTTTTCCTTTCAAATACCATTAGCTTGGATTTGTTTTTTTCACTCAGCGTCCAAGTTTCAGATCCGTAGCATACTACTGGCCTGACTACAGTTTTATATAGCGCTAATTTACATGTTCTACTGAGGAGCCGTGATTTGAAGAGTTTTATAAGTGATGCGTGTGATCTGTTGCCCGCTTGGATTCTATCGTCAATTGTGGCATGCATTGCGTTATCGCTGCTTAACTTGAAGCCCAAATACGTGAAAGATACTACCGCTTTAAAAGCTTATTCCCCGATCTTTATTGTGTTTGCAGCCATTTTGCTTTTATTCCTTGACGTCAGCATATACTTTGTTTGGTCTTCATTGATTTTCAGCCCTATTCTTTCTGCCGCTGCTTCGATATCATAGAACGTTCGTGATAGATCGGCTTTGTCCCTGCTAATTATTGCGATGTCGTCGGCGTAGGCGTAATAACAGATATGCTTTATCAATTTGTCCTTTTGGGGTCAATTTTATGCCATATTACTCAACTTACCCAAAACCCTTTTTTACTCATTCGGATTCGAAGACAACATTATTTAAAAAATATTTTAGCTAATTACCTGGCTAAAACACGTTTTTTGCCAATACATACACCAACTCTTCACTAAGTCACGCCACAAGAAGCCTAATATTTGAAAGTGTTTATAAACTTTTTAGCCTGACTGTAAGCACAACATAAACATCCATCTCTCATGGACGCCGCTCAATTAAGCGCAAAGAGACTTATTATTGTTTGGCGCGCTCTTGAGCATTTGCCTTGTCAATAATTATTGCCTTCTTCAAGCTTAATTTAAGTTATTTTTAAGATGATTTCTTTTTGGCGCTTCAAATGCATTAAGTAAATGACAGTCAACAGAGACGGGACTCTTAATAAGTTGCAATTAAAAGATGCGTAAATTTAAATTAATTTAAGCTGCAATTGGCGGCGGATTGTTTGTTTACATATGAAGAAAAAAAAAATGAAACACGTTGTGAAGCAATTGATTGAACATGCAACATTTTTTTATGTTAATTGCCTGCGTGCTCACCTGTCCATATATAAAATACCAATAAAAGATATATAAGTTGTGTGCATTAAATCCCGTGTACAATAATTTGGTGCGTCTGTCTGCTTAATTAATAAGTGCAGCTGTGTACTTATATATATGTACATATATACAGCTTGTACATACATGTGTATCTTGCATTTACATATGCGCAACATTTGTGTCGAATGAGTTGATGGACAGCAAACAAAAATAATAAAAGACTGCACTTTAAGAGCTTGTATGGAATGGAATTCAAGGCGTTGTACGTGAATTTATTCGAAAGGTGCCTACCAGCAGTTGAGTACATATGTACTTATGTACTTATATACATAAGCGATTTATGAATGAAGCCAATGAGTCCCAATTGAATGAAAATAGTTTTGAAATATGGCACAAGAAGGGCCAAGTAAATGTTTGAGTTGAGTATTACTACAACTATAAAAACAATAACAAAGCAAAGCGGAGCGGAGAATTTCAAAGTCAACATTGAAAACACTCAAAAGCTTGTTGTTTTTGCACTCACGCTCTCACGAGCAGTTTGAGTAATGTTGCCAAGTAGAATAAATAATTTAAAAAATAGAGTGCTTCAAAATTTTCAATAGAATAACATAATAAATAAAAAAATGTTTTTTCGGTCAAAATAATTTTTATTTTGATATGTAAAAAGCATTTTATTTTAACAGTAAGACATTTTCACGTAAAACTACAAGAAAGCCCATCTAAGCTACAGTGAGGTAAGCAAAACATCGCTCATTAAGAAAAAGAACATTTTTTGAGTTAATAATGCAGATCTATTCATTATAAAAAACTGTATTTTGTGTACAAATTTCATATTGACATCATAAATACTTTCGGTAAGTAGAAAATATGTCATTATTTCATTCGATTTATTTCAACGATTTTTGGTGTGAAATGTATTTTCAGCAAAATAGCTTTTTTGGAGTTATGACATTCTTTTTCTAAGTGCTGCCAGAAAAACTTTGTTGACTAAAACTTTGTTGTCTTCTGTAGCGAGACCATTTTTAGTTCCTTAAGATTGGAATCGATATATTATAAAAAGATAGCTAAAGGTTTTTCCTGCTATAATTTCAAGTGCATGGAAAATTTAAGTTTGAAGTTTTCTTTTTAACCCTTTGCACTCGAGCCTAAAAAGCAAAAGTAGCAACCAGGAACTCGAGAGCTATTTTTGTAAAAAGTGCATGCATAAATGTTTAAGAAAAATGCGGTCGCTGCAGTTAAACAAATCAATTTATTTTGACATATATTGTAATAAAGCATATTGTAGCTTATATTCAAGACTAAAAGAAGAAACTTACGACTTAAAACTTCTCAAAGCGTAGTATTTTTCAAAGAAATCACCCATATGCAATCGAGGTTTATCGGGACAAGTATCGCAAAATTCCACAGTTTCCCTTTTTTGACCTTCCGCAAGATGTGAAGTCTTTTGTCAAGCCTAGCTTTTTGATTTGAGGTGGATTGTCTTGATCGATCTTCTCGAAATTCGCCCACGAGTTGAACGACTAAGCGCTTGGCAAACTTGTATGTTATGAAACTAATTTTGCCTTTGAGCTTAAAAATAGATTCATCGATACATATATTTTGCACTGGTATAAAATATTCTGTGAGTTTTGCATTTAGGTATTCCAAAAAAATTACTGACCCGTTGAATCCTAGTTCTTATATCTTTTCTTTTTTGATCTACGGTTTTAAATGCAGCATCTAGAACAATTGCTGGAATCTTTCTCTGGTGAACACACTAGTTGACCAGTAATCTTGCAAATTTGGCAAAACCATGGTACCCATATTCAAGATTACTCTGATAAAGGCCTGAAATTCCTCCTTGTTAGTGTAGCGCAATGAATGCCATATTGAATTTTGACTCAGAGTTTCTGTTCGAAATTTGTTGGTGGCGTATTTATTCGTCTCTAAAACAATTTCGCCCACTAACTCGTCAGTAAAATATAGCTTGAAAAATTCTACATTCACCAATATGGAATATTTGTAGCCTTGGACCTTTATTTCCCGTTGAAATAACTATCTAACACCAACATTATCTAAGAATCAAGAGCGCTGAGTGAGATAAATAAGCGTGTCGCAAATGCGGCGACATTCGAGTGGAAAGGGTTAATATGCTTTAAAATACGTCTATGCAAAATTGTCCACACTAAGCTTTGCGCATTAAATATGGGTTCACCCAAACTATCCGCCTTTTCCTGGGTTTTGCCTCCTATCGTCACTTACTTTTTTCTTCATCTAACATTTCAATTGCAATTCATAAGTAGTAAACTTTTACGATAATTCATGTTTTTACGTTTTATTTCGCGCTTTCAAAAATTTGATATTTTTAAACAAAAAGCAGCTGAGAGTAGTAATAATCTAGCAACTAGAGACTCACTCTTCATTTCGTGACCAAAATAAGTCGCACTTTTAGCTATATAGCATTTTTCTTATCAGCATGGAACCCTTTAAAATTAATTGCTCTTTAGTCAAGTCTACCAGGGATTTATTTATAAAAACCAGGCATGAATAGGCAGTATAAAAATAAATCGTGTCAAATAATAATTAAAAATTATATTGCAATAACTAACTCTGATATTTAACTACAATTTCCCAAATGTACACTTTAAAGCTAATTGCTAAAATGCACTAGAACTTAAACAATAAACAAATTTAATGTGCTCAAAAAAAAAAAAAACACTCAAAAAGCAATTTTTTAACAAAAACACGAACAGCTGGCAACACTGAACTCACTCAAAGCAAAATTTGAGCGCAAAGCGCGCGCTCCGAGTTCATACAAACTCAAAGCTAGCTGCTGGCATTAGTCAGCTTTTGTTGGCTGAGTGCGCGTCGCGTAGCTTTTTTTACTCGCTGTCGAGTTTGTTGTTGTTGTGTCGTTTTTTTTCCACGCGTATTGTTTTTGTTCGTATTTGTTAAAGATTTGTTTAACAATAATGTTTTTAGTTAAATTATACAAGTAGTTAACGTTGTAGTAGTTGTTAGTACTCAAAAGAAAGGCGCAATAAACAGCAGCAGAAGTACGCGATGGAAAAGTAATTTAATTATAAAAGTCCAACTTGTGACAGTGTGTGTGCGTGTGTGTGTGGGCATGTTTTGTGTGTGTGGAACATTCCAAAACATATTGTTTGAGTGTAAACGTTGCTGCATTGATTTTTAACAAACAGTTTAAGTGTTTTATAAGTTTATTAATGTTTACAATTATTGTTGTTTTTTTGCTTGCAGATCCATGGGCATTTTGCTGCCGCCCATATCACAAGTGACCAATACACGCATCAATCATACGCAACATCATCGGAATCGCAGTCTTGACAGCGCCTTGCAACGCATACCCGAGGTGAGTAATTGTGGCAAAAGTATCTTTGAAATACTTTAAGTGCCATAGAAGCACAACCTTGCAATTGATAGCGCGCATAAAGTGATTTTTTATAGCTTGGAAAGTTTCATATTATTTATATACGTAGATATGCATGTCTGTGTGCTAACAAATTATCTATTTATTTATATTTTTATCGCTTATTGTATTGTTATTCAAGTTATACTCAGGTTTTTTTTTGCACCTATTTGCTGCGCTAAATATTTGTGTACATTTCTGGTTATCAGAGGAGCGAGTCGGCAGCAGCCGCCAGCTCGCTTGCTCCAACTACAGTTTACCACTACAAACACAGCAAAGCTGCTTTGCAGCTGGCAGCTTGTGTCGTGTGAAACTTGCGCCTTGTAGCATGCAGCTTTTTGTTGCACTTTGTTCAAGTGCAAAGCTTTTGTTTTTGTTGTGATTTGTGTTTGTGTGTTACCCCACCAACCGTGTGCGCTGCTTTTTATCACTTCATAATTGTGCATTGACGTAAAGCCACTTGGCTGCTTATAACTTTTGACTATTTACTTTAATTTATGCAAAGTAACTTGATAAAAATAAAAACTTTGTTTTGACGTATTAGTATATTTTTTTTTTGTCCTTAATTGCCTCAGGTCGAAGTGTCTTCACCCAATGCCGAGAGCGAAAACAATACATATTGCTCACCTACATCAATACTCGGCACAAATATGTGCTCGAAAATTGTAACCACAGCGGCCAGCGTCACAGCTGCCTTATCCGCGACCACGCCCACACCAGCCGTGACCTCGGCCGCGCCCACGCTAGCAGCCGCAGCAGCAGCTGCCAACTTGGCCAATATCAATAACACGTCAATGCCTGCCACAGCGGCTGTGCATCAAGCGCCCAGTGTAGTTGGTATGTATCGTATATATAAATATATCCCTTTATATGCGTCTTTATAAAATTTTTATTTAATTTGCAGTGGACTCCTGTCCCAGCTTGCGCACGCGACCCAAATCCAGCGAGTCACGCAGTGGCCCAGACATGGCCAGCGTTATGGCTGGCGTTGTGGTTAGTGGCAGCAGCAGTTCCAGCAATGGCACAAGCAGCAACAACAGCTGCAGCAGCGCTGGCAGCAGCAAAAAACGCGAGGATCTCACCAGTCTTGGCTCCGATGATTCAGGTTAGTTGCCTTTGTCTTAAATGTTAGACTGCTAAAAAAAAAAAATTTACACACAATAAACTAATTTATTGACGCATATTGCAGGCATTATTTGTGGTTCAGAGTCGGACCAAATCTCTTTAAATCGCATACGTCACTCGCATGAATCGTTAGATTCTGGCGAAATGGATGCCGATGCGGATGCAGATGCTGAAGAGGAATGCATTGATTTAATGGATACAACATCAATGGATGAGGAGTACAATTTAATGCAATCGGACTTGTGCTTCTATTCATCACAAGCCGGCAATGACATTGATTGCCGCACGCTGCGTCCTTCACGCAAGCAAAAACAACAGCAGCGTGCTCAAGAGCAAGCCAGACTGCTGCAACAACAAAAGGAGCAGCATCAACGTGATGTAGATGATCGTACGCGCTATCGTGTTATGAACATGTCCCAAGCGGCCATTAATATGGAGCGTGGTTCAGCGCCCAATGAAATAGAGCCAGTGTTGGACTATGAGGAAGAAGTGCTGGAGCAAGAGCCAGCAGTGCAGGAAAATAGCGTTGATGTGGTAGATGCCGCGTTGCAAACTCCAACGTCAGCAGCTCCCGTTAGTACACCCGCAGCAACGCCAACGCCCACGGAGAGCACCAAAAACGATCAGGTTTTGTTTAAAAACTTTTTTGGTGCTACCAAAAATGCTATTTTTCGCACAGCTCAAAGCATTATAGAGAATCATGAGAAGAAAAATGCAGCCAAGCAAAAAAGCGGCGATGAAACAGCTGCTACAACAGCTGGTGCCACTACACCCAATAACATGCCCACCACCTCACCGGATCAGATAAAATCACCCACAGACATTTCCAAAAAGAAGGAATTTTTTAGCCTACTCACCTCAAATTCAAGTAAAAAGGCAGCAGCGGCCGCCGCAGCTGCAGCAGCCAGCTCGGCAGCAAATACGCCTGCAGCCACGCCCACAGAAACGGCAGCAACAGATGCGAAGCAAAACGCAGGTGACGCTGCAGCGGTGGCATCGAAAAGCAAAGAGCGCACCTTAAACTTGCGTTTGCCTGGCGCGGAGCAGGAAAATATGGAAGTAACTCTGCCCAAATCAGCTTCGATAAGCTCACTAAATAAGCTCAAGGTGCCCGGCGTGGTTAAATACTTCATAAGCGAACGCACTACTGCCGGTGATGCTCAACAAAAAGCTGAGCGTGGACCTAGTGGCTTGCTAAGATTCTTTGAATCACCCGTGTTCAATATACACTTTGCGGTGCATTATTTATTTTATTCCAAGGAGCCAGGCGTACTAAGCTTTATAGGCAACAAGATTTTTAGTTTTCCCGATCAAGAGGTTGATCTTTATATACCACAACTAATTGTCATGTATATACAAATGGACGAGCTGGCCGAAGTGTTGGATCCTTATTTGACCATACGTTGCCGCAAGTCTGTAGACTTTTCGCTCAAATGTTTGTGGTTGCTGGAAGCTTACAACTATCAAGTGGATTCGCTGGGCAACAACAGCAGCACACGTAAATCAAAGCTGGCTCTAATGAAAGAGATCTTTTCCAAAAAAGAGCAAAAGCTGCAGGCCAAGAACGAACTGAAATCGGCAAACGCTGTTGGCGCTACAGCACTCACCGCGCCAGCTGTCTCGCTGGTCAAGAAAACTCATCATCGCTCACAATCCGACGCTACAGTGTTGTTGGCTGACTCACGCACACCACACACACTGAGCATATCCCATCGCATGTATCAACAGCCGCCATATACCACTCAAACGCTGCCTAGTACGCCCGCCAAGCTGTGCCTGGGTGATCTGACGTCCGGACGTGCATTTGACAACGGTTGCACCTGTTTCGAAACCGTACGCGGTCAGGTTAATGGACTGCTAGGACAGCGTACACTATGCAGCTGTGGTGCGCCCAAAACGGCGCCTCAAAAGGAATTCATGAAGGCGCTCATGAACGTGGGCAAAAACCTTACATCCTTGCCATCCAAAGCGGAGAAAACTTCAGCCCTGCGCATGTTTCTTAATCTGATTAATAAAAATTTGCCTGCGCGTGTTTGGTTGCCGCTTTACTCGGACATTCCGCATCATGTAGTACGCATAACGGAGGAAAAGACTGCAGTGCTCAATTCAAAAGATAAAACGCCGTACATAATCTATGTAGAAGTGGTTGAAGTGCCAGACATCTACACATCCCCGCTAATTCCTAAGATGATGCCTTCGCTAAGGCATACAAAGAGTGAGGAGCATTTGGAGGGCGCCTGCCTTAATGCTCATCAAAGCTGCAGTCGTACCTCCAGCTGCAGCAGTCATCATGGTTCCAGTTGTCGTCGCAAGCGTGTCAATGGAGAAGCACATGCCGAGGGTGGCGCTTGTGGTGATTCGGTCAATCACAATTGCTGTGGTAGTATCAATGCTTTGACGCTTGGTGGGCTACAGCTGCATGAGGATGATGTGTGGTCGCAAGAGGATGATGAGATAACAGCGCAATATCTGAACATGCGCAAACTAAGTGAACGCGATGCCATATCGCAAATGTCACTTGACTCTTGTGACTCAAGAGATCAAGGTAGGTTGAAGTGAGCTTATAAAAATATTTGTAGCTTATATAATGTTTTGATCTTGCAGGTCCACCGGTTGTCTTCAACATTGGCGATGTGCGCACACGTCATTGCAATAATTTGAGCTGCGAAAACACCAAATCCTTTAGCAACGATCCCGAAGATCCCTCAGCGGCGGCCTTAAAGGTAAGCAGTGCACTACTCATAGTAAACTTTAAAGCTTAGATATTAATATGTACAATTGCAGGAACCTTGGGATGAAAAGGAGAAACTTATACGCGAGTCTTCACCCTATGGACATTTATCCAATTGGCGTTTGTTGTCGGCCATTGTCAAGTGTGGTGATGATTTGCGTCAAGAGCTCATGGCCACGCAATTGCTACAGGTTGGTTAGCACTAAAACATAATTTTGCAGCATCTAAAACTAATTTTGTTTACTTTGCAGATGTTTAAGATTATATGGCAGGAGGAGCATGTAGATCTTTGGGTGCGCCCTTATAAAATCGTTTGCCTTTCAAATGATAGCGGTCTTATTGAACCCATATTGAACACCGTTTCATTGCATCAAATCAAAAAGAATTCCAACAAATCGTTGCGCGATTATTTCATCGATGAATATGGCACGCCCACGGGTGATTGCTTCAGAGCTGCTCAAAAGAACT
Organism: Chymomyza amoena; assembly: GCA_037043745.1. Classification (NCBI taxonomy): domain Eukaryota; kingdom Metazoa; phylum Arthropoda; class Insecta; order Diptera; family Drosophilidae; genus Chymomyza; species Chymomyza amoena. The sequence continues at coordinate 168,025 of JBAMAX010002295.1, read as the reverse complement.
TTGTACAGAGCTGTGCCGCCTACTGCTTGATATCTTACCTGCTGCAGGTTAAGGACAGGTAAAATACATCAATGGAGTCAGCTTGTTTGAGGCTTACTTAAAAGTTTTTTTTTTCTTTATAGGCACAATGGCAACATACTGCTACATTCCGATGGTCATATAATACACATTGATTTCGGATTTATATTGAGCATATCGCCCAAGAATTTGGGTAAGTCTAGCTGGGAGAGACAATTAGTGACAGTTTACTAATTAAATTACTTTTTTTAGGCTTTGAGCAATCACCTTTTAAGCTGACGCCCGAATTTGTGGATGTTATGGGTGGAACTGGTTCGGAACATTGGCGCGAATTTAATCGTTTGTTGCTCGTAGGCATGATGTCGGCACGCAAGCATATGGATAGGATAATCAACTTTGTTGAAATCATGCGCAGCAGTAAGTTTAAATTGTTGTTATTAAGATGAATCCTTTCTAATGTATTTTATTTATCTTTTTGCAGATGCTCAACTGCCCTGCTTCAAAAATGGCTGCTCCGGCACCGTACAGAATCTCCGCAAACGTTTTCATATGAATTTAACTGAACAAGAAATGGAACGCAAAGTTGAGCAACTTGTTCAAGACTCTTTGAAGAGTCTGTCAACGAAACTGTACGATGGCTATCAGTACTATACGAATGGCATATTGTGAGAAAGGTTTTTCATGAAGATCTAAACGGGTACAACAAAATGCAACACTACTAACGAAATGCCGTCACTGATAAACCAAAACTATGGACTGATTTTTTCAAAAAAAAACAAAAACGTTAATACAAAATGTAATTGTATATTTACTATATAAATATAAACCATGTAGCACATCCAAAAACAAAAAAAGGCAAGGGAAGGGAAAGTGAGTAAAGGATTGTAGCGCACCACACTGTTATTGTAGCCCAAATCGTTTGTTGTGCGCGTTTGCATTGTTAAACTAGTGTAATGTTTGTATGTGTATGTTGTCTAGCTTCTAAGTAAGGTATACTATATAAAAATGTAAATGTAAGGGCGTAATTCGTGACTGTATGTACCCAGCATTTGTCGTCTGATTTTCTGTAATGAACGGTTATTGTAAATACTAAAATTAAAGCACTATATTGTCTCTAATTCTCATACGTACGCATATCGATTCATCTATCTTCATGTATTTGTATTTGTAAGCGCATAAAAAAGCCAAACTACTAAAGTGAAATCCAATATACCTAAGTATATATATTGGTTTGATAATTATATATTTAAACTACATTTAATACTGATATAATTGCCAAGTTATGCTCTAAAAACAAAACCCATAAATACAAATATAAAAAACTAACTACAAAACTTATGCAGTTACATACACTTTAAAAAATACTTTATACGAATTGTTTTTATTTTCAAATTGCACTTCAAATCATTGATACATCTATACTATAAACATTTAACATAAAAAAAAATCAATTTCTATCCACTTGTATATTGTAATTTTGTAATTTTTACCAAAACTTTATTAAAGTGAGTTTACACTAAATTGTCTCTGCAAAATATGATATAGTAAACATTTTTTTTTATTACAACTTAATATAGTTATGATAAATCAATAAACATAGTTAAACAAACAAAATCAAAGCATACGCAAAAGTTCTAAAACAAAAAGCGCAACACTTAAAGTGTAAAAAAAATATGTTTAAACAATATATTATATTTGTATAAAGAAATTGCTAAAAACTAATATATATAATATTTATATTAAAGTTTATTTTTAATTTAGCTTTTATGAATAATACAAATGCATGCGTACTGCGAGTATTTTATATAAGTGCATTTTTCTACGATTTATTTAAACAGTGCGAATAAATATTAAATAATAACTATAAAAATAAAAGAACATTTTCCAAATTACCAACAAGTAAATTATACTTAAATTTCAATTTAAACTTTAACAAGTTATCGCTGGCCATAAATGCCACAGCAAAAATTTAAATAAATATTTGTGTAAAACTTAAGCGCAAGAATTAAAGCAAAACTTATTACAGAAAAAAATACGCAGATTGTTATTTATACGAAAGTTTGTCATGGCAATTGCCTAAACAACTAAATTTATGTTTCTAGGTTTTGTTGTCAAGGTTTCCTTTTAAGGTTTTTTAATTTAAGAACTCTTTTTGTTATACAATAGTAAGTATTTAGTATTTGAGACGTTTCAAAATGGATCCCACCAAGTTTATCGGCAAAGTGTAAGTTAAATATTAACAAAAATATTATTATGTGATTTTAACATCTTTAAATTTGCCAGCAAGGAGCAAGTGAGCATGGAACACAAGTCTCGGCAAAATTATCCCATAGTTTGGAATAAAATTGCCGATGCTCAAATAAATCATTTTTATCATCCAGACGAGATTAACAAACAAATTATGAATAAACAGAAACTTCAGGGTAAGTAAGGCTCTAATTTTCGATTTAAAAGTAATTTAAAATGGTTTTGAGCGGGTAACGTCGAGTAAAAAGAATTTATGCTGGTTAGAGAAAAATTAAACTTACTACATATGTTAAGTATGTCTTTTAACCATTTCCAACTAACTCATATGCAACCAGAGTCTACTATGTGCAGGCAAACTCTTATTTAGTTTGATTTAGATTTTCTGGGAAGTATTTAAATTGAACAGAACTTGCAAAAAGAATTCGTTTAATGTTTCAAGACTCAACAAAATTCTTTATTTTGTGCTCCAAAGAAGAGTATACACATCCGATACCCACATCATTTACAGATCTCTGTCCCATTGAGCACAATAACAAAGGCGATTCATACTTCACATCTCCCGAAATGCATAAAGCTGTTGTAGCCACATGTCGCTGTGGTCGTCCTAAACGCGGTCTACATATGACCAAATGCCTGCAACGCTGTCTAAATCCCTATTTAGCGGAGGAGCAGCAGTCTGCCAACGGAGAGCCACAAAAATCTCAGGATAAACCAGTGCCACGCACTTCCAATTGTAACTTATTGTTATATTATCTAAGCTATTTCTTGTATTGTAATATATCATTCCAGCTTATATAGGCTTTTTACAAATGCCTGCCAACTATCGCAAGCTGGAACAATCCATGCGGTACGTCTCACCCACTCATACAATGCCAGGTCCTCGCGTAACGACAGCACCATATAATGCCATTATTATAGGTTAATGTCGTGACTAAATATAGTGAATTTTTGGTTTTTAATGAAATGGTTTACTGCGGCTTTTATTGACCCGTAATTTTACGGAATTTAATCACAGTTTTGAAAATAAAAATTATTAAAAAATATCGATGTTTTTGATGAAATTCCGAAGCCAATTATGCATGCTTAATTCTTTCGCTTATGAATAACTTTAAAAAAATCGTTCTATAACTAATAATTTTGATTTAATATAAAGCTTATTTCTATTGAAAGCGTTACAGAGTATTAATTTTTTTTAAAATCTTCTAAAAACCAAAATAAAAAATTTGTTAAAATTAAATTATACTTATAATTCTGGACACCTTTATAAAAATGGAAATAATTAACCAATCGTTTAAGATTAATTAATTAATTGATTCCATCTGGAGATTTTTATAAAAATGGGAAAGGTTACTTGTAGTAAATCGTTTAAAATTAATTGATTCCATTGATTAACTTTCCAAAGTACTTTTTACCCATTACAATAAATCAGCCTATACTTTACAAATAAAAAGTACATTAAGTTAGTACAACTAAACGAAATACGAAAACAAACGAAACCAAAATTCTATTTCATTTTATTTCTCTCTTTTTATTATATTATCATTTTGAAACTCGACCAGTACCTTTTTTTCGAAAAATTATGGTATTCTTGCATATTCCTTTTAGGAACTTTTTGATAAAAAAAACTTCCGAATGCCAAACTTAGTTACGATTTTTTCATAAATAAACAACTATCTGTCTATTACTTTTGGTTTTTTTTCGAGGTCGTTGAAAACACACCAATAGTAGCTATATAATGTAACCCCGATATAAAAAAACGTCTATGGAATAATAAGGGATATAATCTGAAAGTTTCATTGCTTTAACCTTTACCGTCTCTGAGATCTATGGGTAAATCGACTTTTCTAGTCCCTTTATACTTTAGGTAATGTTAAATTTTCGAGCCCCTCCCCCACCTCGGTGAGCAACCGTAGTATATGCGAAGTCAACCCCTACCCACTCTCCCCCTAGTTACCACGTAGTCTAGTTATTCATAAATCGTAGCCAAATAAAAAAGTCAAAAATTTTTAGGAATCAATAAAAAAAAGGTCCATTATTTCTCGAAAAAAAAAGTAATATCCCTACTGAATATTGGTAACTGCATGACATAAACGTGGGTGACCAAGCCGTGATATCAAGACCCCTACCCCTGAACGGCTCACGTAATTTGGGTACGATCCCTCATGTAAAGAATATAATTATTAAAACCGATATCGATGTTTGAGTCTTGAAACCTAAAATTTTCTAAGGAGTAAAGAAGCGTTTTTATACCCATTTCTCTAATTTTAAATGATTTGAAGTTTGAAAGATACATTCAACGTGATTTTTTAATATAGGTTAATATCAATATATTATATAGGCAAAAGATTACTTCTACAGTACTTTTGACTCAGGTAGGCCTATAAAAAAAACGATGTTGAACAGATTTGCAATGCTGGTCTCAAACTGACTATCTATAGTATATTTATGAAAACCCTTTCATCGTAGGGGTCGTACTCAAACTACGTGACTCCTACCCCCTCGGTGGCCAACCATAATATATCCGAAGACCCCACTCCCAAGTTGTCACGAATTCATTTGTAAATCTTAGCAATTGTAAAAAAAATCGAAATATTTTAAAATTTTTGGAACCAATAAGTAAAAATAGTCTATTATTTCTAGAAAAAAGTTATGTCTTATGAGTTTTCCAGATATCGAACAATAAAGTTATTCAAAACCGTCACTTTTGTGCTGCACTGCTTACGTACCAAAGCAAGCAGTTGACAAATCAAGCAGCACTCTGCTTTGTCACTTGCTTTACGCTTAGCTGCATTTTGTATGTAAAAATTATGAAAGTTTGCGTTTGTGAACGACTTATTTTGTTGATTGATGGAAAAATATTAATCTTAAAAAAGTTATGAAGGACTAGGTAGGTAAAAATTTCCTGAGAAACCCGCCTGTTTTGATATATTTGCAAATTATTCGAAAGACACCAACCATCATTTCGAACTTTTAACTTTAAACAGTCAATTTAACATAGGTGCTTGAACCAATTAACCTAAAACTTGATTTAAGTCGTTTTGGATAGATAATTTTATTTGCAACAATATCGACCTTTAAATCATGACCTTTATTCTATAAAAAAAAAATATTATGCAAAAAAGGAATCTACCCACAAATATGCAAACTCGTTTTTAGACTTAGAACAAGTTCCCTAACGATCCCTGAAAGTTTTATCCAATAAATATTTTTCTTTCAATGAACGTCTATTTTGTGACTTCCCTTACTGTACTACTTTGGCCAAGTTCGTATTCAATTGTAAAAATTTAAAGTGTATATTCAAGTCGTTCACGTCAAACATTCCTCATGCACATATGTAAGTGTATAATCTGCACTTTTAGTCTTAAACCGTGGACTTCCCCAAATCAATCAAAAAGCGTTCTTAAAGCTCATTTACGGGGTTATCACAAATAAGCTTCGACGTGAGCAAAATAATTGCACTGCTGCTCACCAACAGCTTGAACTGGATTTACCAGACATGGACGCCAGCGCTTCCCAGTCATGCGTAGAAAACCTGTCTCAGATGATATACTCAACGCCAATACGATCCAATAAGTAGTAAAGCTACGCTAATCGGCCAAGTCAGTTCGAAAGCAACCTTCGCGAGTGCCACTAAGCTACCTTTAAATAATCTCTATAATGACTGCATCTTGTCGTGATTCATTGTTTTTGCTGCTTATCAGCGTTATCTGTGTATCTCAGAGGGTTCAAGCTCAAGGTTTGGTCTTTCAAAGTACGACAACATCAACACCAACAACCGCAGCTCCAGCAACAATGAGACCTGGTACACCTCGTGCCGTCAGTGATTTTGTTTTGGTTAATAATCAGCCGATAATAGGCACCATGGCGCCCTTTATCACGGCTCCACCTCCTACTCAAGAGTTTCTGAACTGTTTCGGCAGCTGTCCCACAACATCGGAGTATAATCCCGTTTGTGCCAACAATATGCAAATGTACTTAAACGAGCAGAAGTTTAATTGCGCCCGGTTTTGTGGAGCAGGTGAGTCAGATCTAAATGTTAGTCTAGTTTACGGCTAAATATTTGTTTTTTGTTTTTGGTTAGATATACGAATCGTGCGACGGGGCAGCTGTGAGGGATTGTTTCAGATGACGCGCGGTTAGATATGAGCAGCGAAATACTTTAGCTAGTTTGTATATTGTTTAAAATTAAACTTAAGACACCTTTATTTATTAAAATAAACCTACCTATTATTTGTTAAGAACTTAAGTGTGTTGTTTTTGTTTAATTAATATTGTAGTTGTGACGTACTTGCATCATTGTAAGCAACAGGTAATTCCAAATATTTAAACTTTTTTAAGGTTTTTACTTGTAAACTATAGTTAAGTAATTATTATTATTACTACCAACTCGGGGAATACAATTCGTAGAATTTCAAAATATTTAATGGTAGCTTAAGAAACTCCCTTAAATAAATATTTCCCATAAAAGAAAATGTTTGCAATTTTGAAGCTCTGTTTATGTACCCAGGGCCGTAGGTAAAAAATCCGGCCCAGGAGAAAAGGGTACCGGCCTCTCTATTACACCTTTAGCTTAAAATACGGCAGTATGACAGTATTATACAGGGCCCCTGAGAATACTCTGGGCCTTAGGAATACCCGCTTCACCCTACCTCTCATCGGGCCTGCCTGCTTAAGGGTACAAAGGGTATATTAGGTTTGTGCAGGTCGAAAATGTATTTTACATATAGAAGGAGACGTCGGATACACCTCAAAGTTACCTAAAATATGATCAGTAGGCTAAAGAAGGCGATATACCAATGTCTGTCCATCTGTCCGTCTGTCTGTATGAACGCCTAGATCTCAGAGATGGCAAGAGCTAGATCTACAAAATTTTTAGATTAGATTCATATGTCAGGGGAGGCCAGTTTATTTTAATTTTTCGATATCGTGTCATAGGAGTGTTTCAGAGGACCTTGAAAAAAACAAAAAAAAATGAATAATTCGTTTATGTATGAGGATATCGTAACTAAATTTGGCTTTCGGAAGTTTTTTATAATATCCAAGCACTCATATTTCCAAAATAAATTTGTAGAGTGATGAAATTTTACGCAAATGTTCATAAATGATTAAACTATTTCTCTGCGAAGTTTGAGCCTCCTTAGATTTTTTTTAATAATCCAGACTAAAATTCCACAAAATTTAAAAAACCCAACAATAAAAATTTAACTAAATTTAAAAAAAAAAACTGTTGACTGGAATTGGATACACAGAGGTAGATATGAGCTCCACATACATTTATAGTAATAAAAATAGACTTTACCCAAAATATTGAATGGTTTTGGAGTCATAGCCTCAAAGTCTTTTCCAAGCCAATTACAATTTTTAAATTTTTTTTGATTCATTTTACACAATTCAACTCAACAGATAGAAAATTTAATTTCCAAAAATAGTGAAGAATTACATTTTCTTGTAAAATATATAAAGTTTATATAAAATATTTTTCGATCAAATATCTAGTGATAGTCCTGTGGTATGGAGATACCATGATAAAAAAGCAAAGAAATCGTTATAGCTACTTGAATATATTTAAAAATAAAAAGTTTTTAAGCCTATTTGTATTTTTTTTCTTAAGTAATATTTATAAATAATAAAGTAAATAAAGATTGCATAGCTACATGTATCATCGTTAATGCAATTTTATTCCTGAAAATTATCGCGAAATGTCAACTTTAATTGCCAATAACTTAATTTGTAATTTTTGTAATTTGAGGTATAATTACATATAATTTTATTTTTTTGTTGTGTAAAATCAAATTCAAATATCATTTTATCCAAATTTTTACTCTTTTCTGGGGAACTTTTAGCTAAAATCATATATAATCGGCAGACTGTATTAATATATATATATGTTATATAGAGCCATAGAACGAATCAATAAAAAAAATTCGTCGGTTTTTCGCCAAAACATATATTTTTGCAAAACATAGTACTGGCAATACAGAGTATCCCAAAACATTCGCACCTGACTTTAACGTATGCCATACTTATTTTATATTTTTTTCAATTTTTAATTTTAATTTATTGGAAATCAGCCTCATTATAATTAAGGCTCTTATGCAATACGTGAGATAAACATTTAACAACGACGCAACTATATATTTTTTTTTTAATTAACAATGTTCGATTTTGTTTTAGATCCGAAGGCTGCAGTCTTTTTAATCTTCGCCTGAGCACAGACCAACAGAATTTATTTGAGTTTTTAAATCAGCGCTCAGATGGCTTATAATGTACCCAAGTAACTTATGCCAAGGTCTTTACGCAGATTTTTGTTGCTGACGTGTTAAGGAAAAGTTAAGTTTTTGTAGTCCCTTCAACTTTGTATTTGCTGCAGTTCTTGAATCTTGAAGTCCACGTGAGTGTTATTACAACTTTGAAGAGCGTGAAAATCGTGAATTTTGTTGAAAAACGTAAATTTTGTTGAAAATCGACAGCTTGCTGTGTCTGTCCAGGGGCCAGCGAGTTTTCTGGTCAACTGATCCCATCAGAGCATTTTGTCCGTCAACATTAACAGCTTAAAGGCTAAAAATCGCGCAGTGCAAAACCGCGCAAAATAACATACAAACTTTATATAAAAAAACGCTAAGAATATTGATTGAATATTTACACTGCGCGGCTTTTAGCCTTTAAACTGCTTCAGTTGGAATGCGCTGAAAAAACTGTAGCATACTTTTAGTTGCAACAGCTTTTTTAAAAACTTTAAAATTCGTAGCATACTTTTAGTTGCTCACAATAAGTTGCTTGCTTGTAAATTCTGTTCGCCTGGTATCTGACTGCTTGGTGTAGTTCAACTTTTGGCATTCGAGTTGACTAACTTGCGCTTGTGTACCAAATAATATGTCAAAGAAATAATCTAATTCTAGAATTTCATTGAACCACAACAATTTGTTGTTAAAAACCCTGAATAAACAAGGGGCGTTGAAAACCACCATCTGGAGAGTTAAAACCCATTTTGTACTCTTTGTTTTTCAAAAACAAAACTAAAAAAAAGCCGACTAACTATACAAACAGATAAAAGAACGATGGCTTAATATAAATAATACAATAATATATAATATTTAATACAAAGCTGATAAGCTTGGGTACTCACCATGCATAGAGGGTAGTCTTTAGCTAAAATCTGGAATCATCTTCAGTATAGTTTCAAATTTAAAGGCATACGCACACGCAAAAGCTCCTCCTCATTGAAAATACTTTTAGACAAAACCAACAAGATGCTGAAATCTTATCAGTTAGGGCTGGGCATAGGTGAGTTTTAGCTGCTGGGTTCTTTTTAAACGGGTATTTCCGTTTAATGTCTTTTTTTTATTCCACGAAGCTCTGCTATGTGGCTGCCTTAACCTTGGCGTTATGGGTCTAGCGCGTGTCAATACCATGACCCATCGTCGCTACAATTCAACAGTGTTTAAACCAGCTCAGACTTATGGTGGCCAAAATCAGCAAGTGCAACCAGTGCGATATAACCAGACGTGGAACCAGCCACAGCAGCAACGTTATAACCAGACTTGGAGTGGACCTACCCAGCCACAGCAGCACCATTATAACCAGACTTGGAGCGGGCCTACCCAGCCTCAGCAGTACCATTACAACCAGACTTGGCCGCAGCAACAATATAATCGCACCGGGCCAGGCTATAACCCAACTGCACAAAACTGGAACCCCTATAATCAAACCGCCCGAAATTGGGGTCAGCCGAGTAACAACCAAAGTAACTGGGCACAATACCAAACTACACCGCATTCCATTGGAGGTGGTGTCTATAATAACTGGCAAGCCAATAACAATGCTACACGTCCTGGTGGTTTACCGTATTACCAGCCAAATCAAAAGCCTGTTGGCGCTAATAACTGGCAGCCAAATAACAATTTTTCGTCCTTTGGCGGCAACCACTTACCTGCAGGCAATACAGGCTTTAACAACTGGCAAGCAAATAATTATTCTGCACCTGGAGCTCCGTTTGGTAGCAATAATTGGAATCAAGGCGCTCCAGGTTTCAATAGCCCATCGAACCATCTTGCCGGACCAAGCAGTGTCACTCAGCCACCTCCTTCATGGACGCAATATGGAAATGGTGGGTTCAATCCTGCTAACAACGGACAGCAACCACAGGCAAGTGGCAGTGGCTTAGCACCCTTAACTCCACTAGGTAATTCCGGCTGGCAAGCACCAAATGCTGGCTCACACAATCCCGCACCAAACAGTGTCACACAGTCACCTCCTGCATGGTCTCAATATGGAAATGGCGGGTTCAATCCTGGTAACAACGGACAACAACCACAGGCAAGTGGCAGTGGCGCAGCACCCTTAGCTCCTTTAGGTAATTCCGGCTGGCAAGCACAAAATGCTGGCTCACAAAATCCCTTTTTACCTGCATCCAACGGTGGTAGCAACAATGGCGTACAACTAGCACCACTCGGTCCAAGCGGTGGCAACCAGGCAGGACTTAGTTATGCGCAAGGAAGTCCCAACGCGCCCTCGAAGCCCGATAATAGCCATCCATATGCAAATCTCTTCAACTAAGATATACCCCAAGACAAATCACAACACAAAATATTTCATTTTTTCAAAAAACAAGTTTATTGTGCAGATTGTCAGCATGTCTTGCTGATATATCTGGATCATCGTTTAAGAAAGCTTCCGGTATTCCAGGAATTTTTTGAATATATATATATATGTGTGTACAAAATGATGCCTCCAAAATGAATTTAGTTGAGTTAAGTGGGGTGGTAGTACTCGCTATTAATTACTGGGTTGGCGAAGCTCCCTACTAAGATTATCAGACCAGCTAACTGCGTTTGTAATGGATATCAGCTTTGAACGTATGTAATATAATTGTTGCCCCACATATAGCGCCAACTTTAGGAGAGGATTCACGTTATTTGAAATCAAGGACTTTCGTGAACATTTTGAAGTGGAATACCAACGATGATCGTTTAGAAAACCAAAACCGTAGAGGCTCCCTCGCCGCAGTCACAAGATCCCACGCCGCAGTCAAAGTTCCCACGCAGCAGTCACAAAATTCCCGCGCCGCAGTCAAAAAGTAAATCCCACGCCGCAGTCAATTCTTTGGTGAATCTCCCACGCCGCAGTCACCCTTGATGATCCCGATATATCCCACGCCGCAGTCAACCAGGATTATCCCTCGCCGCAGTCCTTTTTTGGATATCCCACGCCGCAGTCTAAACTTGGACACTCCAACGCCGCAGTCCCAACAACTCCCACGTCGTCCAATTTGAAAAGAAAAATTACGATCCCTAGCGCCCTCGCCTAACCGAAGCCCTACACAAGTCCCTCGACGAAAACTATGCGATCCCACGCTGCAGTCCTTATATGGAATCCCTCGCGGCCGTCAATTCTTGGTATCCCACGCTGCCGTCAAATCTTGGCTCCCACGCTGCCGTCAATACTTGGATATCCCACGCTGCCGTCAACACTTGAAGTGTTCAGTTTTTGCCAAGTTGCGTCAATGAATAGTATATAGAAGTTTACGAATTTCCTGCGATCATCAAGTGAACTCTAATCTCCAAAATGAAAGTGCCTCACGAAATACGAAACGAAGTGCCCAGGTAGTAATAGTAGAATAGAAACCAAACGATCTGTGCGTAGCGAAGTGATATACAGCTCCTAACAGCAAACAGGGTCCAAAATTATTGCAGGGGAAATTAGCTGATGGTGATGATACGAAGTAAAGCTCATGCTTGAAGATTGCTTGAAGTATGTCCTTGTAGAACAAAAAATTGAACGAACTTTCTCCCTGAAGTCAGCTTACGAAAGTTGAAACAAGATTTGGTGCGTGCTTATCGATGGATATGATGTTTTGGTTGAATGTTAGTAGTGTTGTGCCTTCTACTCAAGATAGATCTGGGTATTTTGTTTACAGAAATAGTTAAAGTTGAAACAGTTACAAGTCGAAGTCTCTCTGCCAGTTGAATTAAGATCGTTTGAATAGGGGGCCCCTTTCGCCAAGGAATGACATGGTAGTCAGTAATATAGTAGAAGCCTTGTAGTAGATGTAATAATATCAATCAGCCAACAGTCTTTGATTGATTCCCAAAGCTGCTTCATAGAAATGAAGCGTCGAAATTGAATAGTATGGTTGGTGTCATCAGAATGAAAGATTCATGGACATGCGCAGCACATCTTTCAGTTGGTTGCACAACTGTCTCTCACTCTTTCTCTAGTTTGGTAAGAACAGCCAAAATAAGCCCCAGAATGCGTAGTGTTGTATAAAATTGTGCCATGGATATATAGGTACGCCTGCCTCAAAATGCGGAGAAGCCAAGTAAACGCATTGGATTGGGAATTCTCCAAATAAACCAATTCAAGTCCCTCTACGGGGACTCCTCCCTTGTATAGAAGATAGACCTCTCTGCATAGTAGTTATTTGCAAGCCTCATAGGAATGGATTTAGCACATTAAGTCTGCTCTCACTGTGCCAAGCGGTGGGTCGAGCCTCAGCCTTCTTTTAAAAAAGCTGCTCATCATCAGGGGTGTGCGTGGAAACTGCTTCAGGGCGTGCCTCTGCCCGCCGAAATTTCAACTTAAGTCATACAAAATTTACATTTCACAGTTAACAAAGAATTTTTCCTATAACTAATAACAATATTGACTCAAAATCTTGATATAAAAAATAAGACAACTTGTGTGTTTACAAAGTCGTTAAAACATAAATAATACAATGGTTCAATTTAAATTTGAAGCTCGCAAAGAGCTGAACAAAGCTGATAAGTCTTGGGGCCATAGGCCGCCTCACAAAATACAATCATCATAATGCCTGCTGCAATAAGAAAATTTAAATAAAAAAAAAAAAACAAAAAAAGAATAAAATAAACAGCAGATTTTAATATCGCCGCCAAACCTGATGTCAGTGCTCAAGTTGCGCGAGCGCGGGCGCGTGTCTCTTTGATTCCCTTTGAGAACAACGTGTCGTTATGGATACAGGGAGCTAGAAGCTCAGCTGTCTTCGATTCGTATGCGTGTGTATTTGTGTGCTTGGGATCCAGTAAAGCGTACATACACCAACAACAACAACGGGGACGACGACGACAACAACGTGAAAGCAGCTTGGAATAAAAAGCCAATTTGTGCGTAATGCGCGCCACTTAGCATTATTTACCTTCACTTCTGCTGCTGCTGTATTATCGTATTGGATTCCCTTTACGATTGCTGCGGGGAACAAAGCTTACCCACCAGGAGTCTAGGATTCTCAACTGGGGCCTTCTCTATGCGATGCTGCAGTGCCACCTCGCAATGGATTCCCTTTTGCGGTATTGTTGAACGTTGAGCCAGGAGTTAAGCGCTCAACTGGCAGAGCCCCTGCGTAGCCCAATTCGCTAGCTGGCTCTCTCTTCGAACACTAATCGCATTTGATTCCCTTTGCGATGGATAATTGGCATTTTTTGAGTTCTGTCTGATTATGCTTAGCTAAAGAGGAGATTAGAATGCAAGGAGAAAAAGACGACAACCCGTTGAAAAGAAAATAAGAATGAAACTGCTCTCACTCAGCGACTGCCTTTTCTGCACTCTGGGTCGTCGTCTCTCAGCTGCTTCTCTCTGGGCTTTCATCTGCTGACGACATCTGACGTTTGAACACTAATCGCATTTGTTTCCCTTTTGCGATAAAGAAGCTGCTAGCCAAAAATCAACTGAAAACGCTCCTGCTGCAGCTGAAAGTGAAAGGTGGTTGCAAGTTCTTGTATGTGTAGTTGTAGGTGGTAGCGGCGAAGCTTTCCTCATGCCCGCGTGGCGTACTTTCAGCCAGCTGCCCGTTAACAACGACAACACATCAGCTCGCTTCTTCAACGAGTGCTGGTGATGATGTGATGTGGCGGGGTCTCGGTCCAAACGCATTTGTTTCCCTTTAGCGTGGACCGAGAGCACATTTCTGTGCAATGCATACCGTGCTGAGTACATCACGGCGATGACAACGTCAAGACGAGACTTTTGTGTATGGATACTGTGCTGAACCGTATGCTCAAAGGCATCACTTGCGGCCATGTGACCAGCCTCAAAATAAACGTTGGCTGTAAAATGAAAACATTTTAGTGTGCACAGAGCAACAAGCATTTAGCTATTTCACAGCAAAGAAGCTGAACAAGAGCATTTCTTGTTTATATGGACATCATATATGTACACTCTTTCGCTCATCATTCGGGCAACTAGTTGATAGATATTTGGTGCCGAGGTTGCGGTTGTTGTTGTGGTGTTGTTCAAGTTGTTTAATAATTGCATAGAATGGATGGATTTGATGTATCGTTTTGGATTCCCTTTAACGATTTTGTTGAGTTTGAAGTATTATACAACCTAGCTAGAGTAGAGATTAGGAAGTGTATAAGTGAAAAGAGAGAGATTGAGATTACGCCTGCTTCAATTAGTGCTCTCATCCTTCACAATGATGCAGAAAATATTGTGGCCTTGTTTGACAAAGTCTTCTCATAAGCTGCAAAACAGGTTTTAACGTTCAAATGGAAACAATACGCTAGCTGACCTTGATTTTGGATTTCTTTTCAGTCTTTCAACTCGTTCGAAATTGATCAATGTTGTTATGAAGATGTTGATTGTTGGATCACAGTTGTGTTGTGTCATATATTTTTTTTAACTTTTAAGTTGGCATTTGATTCCCTTTGCCTCAACGTAATTTTGCAATATGTACGAGTAGTAGTAGTATCGGTAGGTGGTATTCAATAGTGAGGGCGTGTTAATTATGTGACCAAGCGAGTTTCCGTGCAGTCAGTGAAGCGGAAGTAGGAGAAATACACACATACATTACAACTGCAAGAAATATATGATATTTAAGCTGCTACTTCTACAGGAATGTTAGGAGTTAAAAGGGGATAACAAATCTCAGTCGTGTATACAAATCCTCTAGCTAGGTGCCACGAGCCTTTGCTTCCATAGAATGACTATGTTGGATATCATACAAGTGCAGCATTCATAATTGCAAGACTTTCTCTAGACATGAGCAGGTACCTTCAACTGCGTTCATGTAGCTAAAAAAAATAAACCAAAAAACGTTTTCTTTGCTCAACAAATTTCAATAGATTTACGTGTACGAAACATTGCATTGCATTCAACCAAGTTCCATCGTCAAGATCAATTTTATTTGGAGGTTTCAGTAGACCCGCCTTAAAAAGGACCTCAAATAATTGGCATGCTTGCTATTGATACACACAGGCACATTCAACTGCGTTCATATCGCTAAAATAAAATACGAAAAAACGTTTTGTTGGAAAAATTTCAAGATTTACGTGAGCATAGGGACAGTGGTTCCCTTAGAATTCAGTTGTCCTAGCTAAGTGCCATTAGTTTTATGTTCCTCGAGATGATATTGATTGTTGCCTCATTTTAATTGCGAAATATTTGCTTAAGATATGCGCAGGCACATTCAACTGCGTTCATATCGCTACAAAATACGAAAAAACTTTCTTTTGTTGGAAAAATTTCAATAGATTTACGTGTATTAAATGCTGCCTCATTGGATATGAATTATCCACGTTCCTTCCTCAAGACGATTATATTTGCAGCCGTCAGTAACCATTTTTCATGTTGGATTAAATATTTTCGAAAACCTTGCTTGAAGAATATGAGCAGGCACATTCAACTGCATTCATATTGCTACAAAAATACGAAAAAACTATTTGTGGAAATATTTTATATGATTTACGTGTAGTTAAGTTGGGACCCATCATCTTTGATTATTCTTCCTCAGGAACACAGAATATCGGATAAGGTTTATCGTTCTGTAGCGCTAAAACTTATTCTAATCGCATCCAATATGCGCAGGCACTGTTCAACTGCGTCATATTGCTATAAAAATAAACGAAAAAAAGGGCGTTTTGTGTTCTATAAAGGTGCTATAAAATTTACGTATGCGTTTGTTAATCCTCTAAACGGGGCCACATTTTAATATATCCATTCCGAACTCTCCTCCCTTAGACTGATGACTGTCCGTCATTATAAGCCTTATTAAGTTTATGTATATGCGCAGGAACCGATCAAACTGCGTCATATAGCTACAAAAAAGATAGAACATCCAAATTGAGGGAAGCAAAACGCAAAAAATTACGTGTCATCTGGTTGATCGCTTTAAGTAAGTTTCCGTTCGACCTTCATTTGTTTGACCTCGCCTATATTATGTACATTAAATGAGTTGCTTCGTTGCCACAGGCAGTAAGCTAGATTCCTTTTGACTTTTTGGTGTATTCGAATTGTACTAAAAAGAAACATTGCAATAGCAGCCAGAGAAAGCGAAATCAAGCGCTTGATTGGAAGGACTTGCTGATTGATGCGATTCTTTGTTAAGTTCGAGTTGAACCACCTGCCTTTTCTCCATCTCTTTGTTCTTGCAGATGCACGCAGGCACCGCTCAACTGCGTCGCATCGCTAAAATAAAAATACAAACGAAACGATTTTTTGTCCTACGACTACTAATAGATTTACGTGTCTATTTAGATAGCTGATCCTTTAAAACGTGCATCCCATTCTCTCCCTTGGGGGGTTGCAAGAAAATCTTGTCGGACACTCACAGGCACCGTTCAACTGTGACGTATCGCTACAAAAAAGTTTAAATGTGCAGCAAAGCCAATGCATTTAGTCTGAACATTAGGAAATTATAAATCAAACTTTTTCCTTGCTCATATTGTAGTTAAGTTCCAAGCATAGTAGTACAAGAGTAGTCAATAACTAGCAAACATCATCCCAAAGTCTTCTCCTGACTTTCGATATGCGCAGGCACCGTTCAACTGCAGCATATCGCTAAAAGATAGAATGTATTGTGTGGATTTGTTGATTAAGATACCCCAAAAGTTGGGCAGGGTCAGTCTTCCAGAGGCAAATCGGATTCGGGTGCAATTTTAATAATGTCGTGTGCACTGCAATTCAAGTGTTAATTACGAGAGAAATCCCATATAACGCTTACGTGCTATAGATAGTTTCGTTGTGCGAGAGTAGGAGTGGAGCAAAGAACCCAAGTGAAGTGGAACAACGACGACGACGATGCTGATGACGAGAATAATTGATTATCTGGCCTAAAAGTTGCGTCGTAAATAGATGAGAAAAAATCCTCTGCGTCACAGGCATTCTGTTGCTTGTGGGATTGTCGCTGGTTACGCTGTAAATTTTTTAAAAAGCAATAATGGCGTTCGCAGCTGATATACCAAATACCGTGTATATGTTTAGCTGGGCTATGTGGATGGGTGGGTGGTGTCAGCAACTGTGAAGCGCTTGGAGGTGGTGGTGGTAGTTTTTTTTGTATTTTTGATAGTAGCAAAAAGTTGGAGACACACACACGTTTGCTGCTGAGCTGCTGCTGCTGCGCGCAATTCCGCCTTGTCCCCAAAAACAATTTTGAAACCTTTGCGTGTCAGCTGTTTTCTGGCATATCTCATGCACATAAGGAGAGGACTCGGTGGTGTTTGCTGCTGCTGCTTAGCTGCTGCTCCGGCGAACTGTGTAGCGCTGCTCGCTGCCAACGTTGTTGTTCGTTGTAGGATCGGACAGACAGTTGAAGAACTCACTCTGTGACAAGTTAATGTGTACCAAAAACCTTGGATTTTGTTTCTTTATCATAGCGTTTCTGGTCATTGCTGTTGTAGCTCTTGTTGTTAAGTGTTCCGTTCCTCCTCATCGTTGCCATTAACGTTTCGAGGAGCAGGAAACTGCAAAACAGAATCGATTATAGACAATATGTATACGACAAAATTTGTGTGTTTGGAAATACAAATAAGTAAAGGCAACATTGATTTCAAAAATACATACAGTGAAGTTTTTATTTTATATAATTTTATCAGTTCTGTTGGGGTTGTTTTTTTATGTACATTAATAAATTTTCTTGCTTCGCGCAACTAAAACTAATGTGAAAATTGTTTCTTCATTTTTTCTCATTCTAAATCTAATATTTTTGTTATTTGACTTCCTCCAAAATTCAATATGAATCAACAAACTTAGATTTTTCGTCAACTTTAAGAAAATTACCCAAAAATAACTACAGACGTAGCAAAAGAGTACAAAAAAACAAATGACAAATAAATCAAGGCTTGCTCATGCGAACGAAAATAAAACAGCAGATATACACACACACGTACACGGGAGCTACATATATGTATTTCGATGTTAGTGTGTATACTAAAATGGCGTCGTACTGCTACGTGCGTGTTCGTCTTTTCTTTGTTCGGGCATAGCGCTTGCTCATATGCCGTTTATAAAAATGCTCTAATTTACGCTGTTTTTTCATGGTTAGCATTTTTGAGTACTTTACTTTAGTTAGCAGAAAACAAAACTATGTAACTATTACAACTAATTAATAAGAAAATATGTACATATTTTTACAAACCGAGTGTGATGAGTGTTGCATAAATCCGAACCACAGTCGTTATGCGTTTATCTCTTTCTGGTCTTGCTGTGTGTTGATTGACGACAGCCTCTGCTTTGTTCGCAGCAGCGCCCATGACTCACACCATATGTGTATGTATCTTTTTGTTTCTTCCTCATCTTACACTCGTGCATTCACATTTTTCTCTTTACATTCTATAACAGCCTTGTGCGCGTTTTATGCGACTGCAAATGAGAAATTTTAGGCGTAATAAAACTAATTTTAAGATTTTACAAAGTAAAAGGTATGAAAAAAAAACTAAAATTTCGTTTCACATCACGCTCTGCTGGCACACGCGTTTTCTATACTAGTTATTGCTGCAGCATAGATTTGTCTCTTTCTAACTATGCACTGTAATGGCGCAATGGCGTTGATTATTGTTGTTGCTGTAATGGCTGCTGCTCCCGTTGTTGCTGCTGCTGCTTAAACTGCGCATGAAATTATCGAGGCCACTGAGCTCACTTTTCCACAAATTATTTTCAACTTCACGACGTTCACATTCTGCTGCTTCCGCTTCCATTTTGGCACCTTCATGACACAAATATTGACGCTCTGCTCTGGCATTGGCATCGCTGCCACAATGCGTTTTGCCATGAGGCACAAATTTGGCTTGCATATCTAGCCACCGACTAAAGCGCTCTTGCTGCTTGTGTCGCAACTCTTGCTCAGCATGCAATAACGCAGTAGACAAAATGGCGCTGACGCGTAAGTCACTGCCAGCGCCACGTAGTTTGCGACGCATTTGCACACGTTTTAAGCGAAAATTACGCACCCAATCTGTTAAAGTTTGGGGCTGTTCAGCTGCTATGCACTCATCGTAATATGCAGACATTGTTGGACTTTTTTTTTTTTGTATTTCCGCGACGCAACAAAATGAAATTTTTACTTTCTTTTTTTTACACACACACACCTTTACTTCAGCTCAAGGGTTGAACTGCGCTGCTGCGATACTTTTTCTCCAGTTTGTTACTGCTCAAACGTTTTCAAACGACTGTGAAATTTCGAGTTGTCTGCGCGCTTTATATAGCCTTGTCGACGGCAGAGAAACGTATTGCTACGCGACGTTGGCAAATGTAGTACCTGCGTTAGCTGCTGTTTTCTTGCAGCTGTCGGGTTTATTGGCGGTTAATCTACTTTTAATAACAAACAAGTTCAGGTAGCAACTGAATTCTTAGAATTATACTGACATTTGTTACCTGGCTAGCCTGTTTTTTGAATACAAAATTTGCACCCTATTTTTGCCTTAAGCCAGGCAGAAATTCAGCAATGCACCTTTGTTGTTTTCGATGAAAAAGTACAAAGAAACTATCGATGGTTTTGCGTTCATGATATTTTTCATATCGATTTTAGCTATTTTGGGGAAAAATTCATTCTGTGGGGCAACACTTTCATGGATATTTTATTTTTAAACTAACGTTAATGTACGTAAGCCAAAAAGATAAATCTTTTACAGTTTACCCATTGGCGTGAGTTTTACTTTGTAATGAAAATCTAATGTAAATAAATACTTTTATAACTTTTGTTTGTTTGTTTATGTACATAAAGCATTTTGATAGCGACAGTTGCAATTTCAAACTCAAAGATGTACAGTCCTTTATATTTTGATGTTTGAAACATTTCATTGATGTCATAAAAGTATTCTCTTTTAATTACAACTTATAGCTCTTCATCTTAACTATTTTATCGTAATATGTATGCGTTTCTGACAACGCTTGTGGAGCAAAAAGAAATTTTGCAATGTAAAGGGGGCATATTAAGAATGACCTCTATGCACTTGGAGCAGCCATTGACGGGAACCCGCAAAACTAAACAAAAATACAAAATATTTTACACACTAAGACTTAGTACTCTTCGGCATCTCGGTGGGAACACAGCGCAAATAACGGGCAAAATCAGAGCAATGCGGCAAGTGGCACGAACGAAAAATTAGCACATACACATTGCCATTTGGTGTGGGAAAACAATTCAATATTTTGGAGATATTCAAATAAACAAATTTGCTCCGATCGCACATTTCACAGCCGCAAAAGTGTTACAATAAACAATATAACGGCGCAAGCTGAAGCGTCTCCGAACAGCTAAGACGAAGAGCGACGGACGTGGTAGCATCTGTATATGATTTTTATAGTAATGCTCCATGACAGCAATTGAAACGATTGATCGCTTGGCTATAAACTAAAGTGGTCTATTTACGTGCCATGAGTTAATGCCGATGTGAGATTTTACTTTTCATTAATGCAAAGACAAAATGGTTCATCATTAGCTTGATATTGGCATTAATTGTGGAAGATTTATATGTAAAGGTGTCATAAGTGGCATTAACATGGAAAACGTGCGCTTTTCTATCATCGTAAGTAGTAAAATCCGCAGTTTTCTATCAATGTTTATTTGTTTCTTTTGTTTTGGCAGGAAAACGATCTCAACTGGCGATCAGAGAGTGAACAAGCCGATTTGCTCTTTGATAAACGTAGCATCTCCAGTGAGACCAATAGTGATGCAGTATTTAGCAATGAAGCTCACGAGATCTTTACGCGTCAGCAACAACATCAAGTTTTATGGCAACCACAGGAAATAGAGGAAACTCTTTGCTCCATGCCAAATTCCAAACATGTTTTTGAAATGGTAAAATCAGCGTGCTTCTTGGGTGAGTGGTTTTTAAATATGCCTGCTGAACAAATAAATAAATAAGTTTTGTTTGTTTCAGAACTTATGGCCAATCCCAGCGACTGCAATTTGGCCCTGCTTTTTTGCTCCATATATGGAACTGCAGATAATGTTATGTACCTGTTGAGCCATTATGATTCCGATCCAAATTGCACAGATCTTTTGGGTCGCACACCACTGCATTTTGCTTGTAGTCGCGGCAATGCCGCTATTGCCAAATTGTTGCTGGATCGTGGTGCGGATCCAAATCGCTGGGACGGCAAGAGAGAAGTCACTCCACTACATTGTGCCGCCAGGTAATTATATAGATGCATAAGTGTGTGGGTGCTTTCAAATATTTTTCACCTAATTAAAAAGTGCTCATGCGTACGCCAAACAAATAATTTCCAATACAATACAATGTCGCTTTTTCTTTCTTTTATAAATTCAGTGCTAAAAGTGTCGAGTGCATTTTGTTGCTTCTCAAACGTAAGGCCAACATCAACATTGGCATAGAGAAGCGTTCGGCTTTGCATTATGCGATCGACCGTAATGCGGTTGAATGTGTGGAAATATTACTCAAATATGGCGCCGATCCAAATACACCACAGGTGTTCACTGAAACGCCATTGCATACAGCATGTGCATCTGGATTTACCAAATGCGTGGAACTCTTGCTGAGTCACAATGCTGATGTGCGATCACAATTCGGCGAGGGAAAGGTGTCGGCGTTGCATTTGGGTGAGTTCTGCATGCTTGTGCACAACAAATAAGTCGAATCAGTCGAGCACACTTTCGGCGTAAATACTCATTAGTAGTCTGACGCTACAGTCGGGAAATTCCAAATAAAAATCATTTAATCTTTATTTATTTTAATACTAAGATGAGTGGTTATTTATGTGGATACCATATACATAGATGATAATTGATAGTCTGAATAATGAATGTATTAAAGGAAAGCCTTTCTTTTTTACAGCGGCTGAAAATGATTACGTAGAGTGTGTGCGTTTGCTTTTGGAGCACAAAGCAGATGTCAACTGTCGGAATGCCAGCCATCAGACTCCCCTGCATTTGGCTTGCCTCTCGCAGTCTATTGGCACCGTAGAGCTACTTATTAAGTATGGCGCCAATGTGAATGCGGTTTATCGCGATGGGCGAACTGCGTTGCATGCGGCCATTGTTAAACAATCTCGTTGTCTGGACTGTTGTAATGCTCTCTTGAAAGCAGGCGCTGATGTCAACAAAGCGGACGATTATGGTTATACACCCTTGCACATAGCCGCTCTTAATGAGTTTAGCAACTGTGTTTTCACATTTATAGGTAAGCTGTAAACATAAATACATACATACATATGTATGTATTTATATAAATATCTATATAAAATAATGTACGTGCGCTGGCTGGCGGCTTGTAATACTCTCTCATCCATTTAATAGAACACGGCGCGGATATAACTGCACGCACGGATGGCCATGTCTCGGCTTTATCTTTCATCGTGCGCCGTACGCCCGAGATTATTCCAAAACTTATGCACAAATTGGACTGCTCTATAAAAGAAAATGATCATGAAATTGGCGATGTCGATTGTCAAATCAAATTGGACTTTCGTGTGCTGGTTCCCAGTTCGTCAATGGAACAGGGTGAAACAGAGCTTCTGCTCTCACTTATAGAGGTGGGCCAGAAGCGCATACTAATGCATCCGCTCTGCGAGACCTTTCTCTTTCTTAAATGGCGGCGTATCCGGAAATTTTTCCTTATGAGCCTAGCCTATCATGCCGTATTCGTGTTGCTCTTTACGCTTTATGTAATTGGTGTTTTTGCGCGGTGTTGTAAGCAGGACGAAGCATGCAATGCTGCTGGATATGTGATAACCGTCGGTTACTTTGTAATCGTGCTTAATCTTATATTATTGGCAAAGGAAGTTTTTCAAATGGCTCATGGACTGCATGGATACGCTAAGTACTGGGAGAACTGGCTGCAATGGACCATTGTTTTTGGTGTAATGCTTTGTGTTGTAAGTGATGATTCTTTATTCTAAGATCATGAATTAAAGAGATTACAAATTATTAATCAGTTCAATTCGATACAATTTATGTAACATGAAAGATGATACTGTTGTCAATTATGCTTGCAGACTCCCGAGATCTTACGTACTGGCGACCTACAAACCGTACCCGCATGGCAGCATCATGTGGCCGCCGTTGTAATACTCTTCGTTTGGCTGGAGCTTATGATGCTCGTTGGTCGCTTTCCCATATTTGGTGTCTATGTGCAAATGTTCACAAAGGGTATTTATATAGATTTATGAATTTGTATATCTTAACTCGTTGATGTTTACTTACAGTTGCTGTCAACTTTGGCAAGTTCCTGTTGGCATACATTTGCCTGTTGATTGCCTTTGGCCTTAGTTTCGCTGTGCTCTTTAACGATTATCCCGCATTTGAGAATATAACCTGGTCATTTCTCAAATCCATAACTATGATGTCTGGCGAACTGGAATTTGAGGATATTTTCTATGGAGATTATGCTGTTAAATTTCCTGTAACAGCGCATATAATTTTTCTATCCTTTGTGCTGCTTGTTACGGTTATACTGACCAATCTTATGGTGGGCTTGGCTGTCAGTGACATACAAGGGTTGCAGGTCTCTGCAACATTGGATAGACTCGTGCGTCAAGCCGAATTGGTCTCACGCCTTGAGAGTCTTTTCTTCTCTAGGTTACTACGAGGTGCACCGACAAAATTGTTGCAGCTTTGCAAACGCAGTGCCTTGCTGCGCACCTCTAGAGATAAACTGCAGTTCATGATACGACCTAACGATCCGCGAGACAATCAGTTACCAGATGATATTAAATTAAATATCTACAAGCTTGTGGCAGAGCGACGAGATCGCAATCTGAGCATACGTCGTCGTCAGTTTGAGAACAATTATAATTTCTTTAGTCGCAGTTTGCAGCGACAGCCATGTGATCAACAGCAGTTGAAACAATGTAAACGTAGTCCATTACCTATACAAAAAAGCGCGGATGAACAAAGACAGCAACATCCGGAGGCAGCCACTACAGGTTCATCACAACAGTTTCAAATGCATGAGCTGTTGCGTCCGCGCAGCGCCACAAACGTCCCACAGCAGCTGCAACAAGGGGGCGATGGTGTAGTTCGGCTAAAAAATCAATTGAATGGACTAAATGATATAAGGGTGGAGCTTGCGTCACTAAAGAGTCAAGTGTCGGATTTAACACAAAAATTCGACAAATTTGCTGAGAATGCCACACGCAAATTGAACTATAGCGCTGATGAGCTGTGCCGCATGAAGCAGCAACAATCCAGCACGGATACACAACGTCCACATCGTTACCATCGTTAAAGCTTTTAAATTTACCTAAAGTGTATACGTAATTAGTAAATAAATTTATTATAAGATTTGTAAGTATTAACCCATGTAACATGCATACTAGTAGTATATAAAATTGAAACTGTGCATAATAGTCCCTAACTTTTTCAAATGCTTAGAGAGCCTGGAATGTTAGTCAGCCACTTGTCGTTACTTTGGTTAAATATCAAGGTGCCATCCTGCGGTTGTGGATCGTTTGGCTTGATCAGCGTCCAGGTTTGACTTTTGGGATTGTAGGCAAAATTTTTGGAGTTGGGTGGAGCTGGAGGAGGCGTTTGTATGATTAACGGAGGTCGAGTAACCGGCACTATATTTGGCTTTGGACCCAGCTCAGTTTTATCGCTTATGTATTCCACCTGTGATTTGGGATTTGAGTATTCTACCGGCACTGACAGACTGAAGCCCAAGAGCAGTAAAAGCGCTAAGAAGGAGATCACATTTTTGATTGAAAGTAAAGAAATAGTTAAACAAACTTACTGCACACATATAGCCATTTTGGTGTAAACATTTTGCTGCAAAAATTTGTGTTTTTATTCGCAATACCTCTAAATATGTTCCAATCGGACCAACTGTGAGAATACAACTGATCAGAAGCCAGACTAAGCGACAATACGGGGCCGTGGCCAACCTATTTGCATGGCTGATCTTCACATACGTTTGCATGTATGAGATAAGCGTTTGCTTTGAGAATTGAAAACTTTTGAGATTTCTAATTTGTTTGTTTTTAATTAAGATTTATAAGCTGACGTCATAAAACCAGACTTAAGAGAGTAACTTAAGCTATACTAAAAGCTTGCACAATAACACAAAGAGAGTATTTCGAACACGTTCTTAGGAAATCACACTTAAATAGAGATAACCTGTATTAATCGTATTTATTTTCAGAGATATAAAAGTCAACTACACATCAGCTGTTTGGGAATTTACAAAGGTTGACAGGTTCCCATACGCACAGCTACCACATCTGAAAGAAACAAAATCTTTACTTTCGTTTGGTGCATTTAAAATAGCTACTTACTTTGTCCACAACTAATGGCGCAGTTCAAAAAGCCATTATTATGATAATTGATATTATCACTGCCACAAATAGGATTATATTCACTTGTAGAGGGACAAGTACGCAAACAGCTTAGATAACGTGGAGAGGCTGTTGTAGGCGTTGCCGTAGTGGTGGAACCTGCAGCGTTTGTAGGCTGCGGCGTGGAGACACCGTTAAAGGGCTGTTGTCCAGCTTGCCCTCCCAACCATGGGTTGGGTTGAAATTGGTTTTGATTCTGGTTAGGGAATTGAGCATTACCGCCAAAGTTGCTGTTCGGGTTCTGATTAGGATTCCCAAAGTTTTGATTCCAGTTTTGAAACTGTGGATACGCATTTGATGCCACCAGTAACATTGCTTAATAAACAATATTCCAATTAGTACCGCTGCTATACATATGTAAGTACTTTTAATCTAATTTTAAGCTCACCCAAAATGCAAAATGATTTCATCTTGTGTGCGAGGTATACAAGCGTGCTCTGCTGCCTTTAGAAAACGACTGAACGTATCAAAACTTTAGCTGTTTATACTACGATGAAATATTTCGAACTCGGGTTTATTTTTTTGTTGTGGTACTTGCACCGTGCTACGTCAGAGGTACTCTTTGGGGGAATGCCTTGAGCAGCTACCGAAACAGGTTTTGCCCGTTGCAGACACTCAATGTAAGTAAATGATGCCGGTAGTATAGTGGTGAAATATGGATCTGTCCAATTTGCTCAAGGTTGGAGTGCTTTAAGTTCAATGTATGATTCATATTGGAAGTTTTAATATCAAAATGGTTATTGCCCAGAACAAAGAGATATTTATGTAGAACGAAAACTTTAAATGTCAGACCAAGCGCTTTAACTGAACGATTAACGCCTTTTATATTCTAGAGGAGTCTAAACAAAACTTATTAAGGGATTGGGAAAGCATAAATGAAGCAGCTTATGGCTGACAAGCTGCATATGTAAACTTTGTAACATACCACAACATATGGGTTTCCATATAATACAAAATAATATTATTTTGAATATCCTTAATAATTTTAGCTACCACGAGCTGACCATAATGGATCTAATCATCTAACACTGTATGAATCAATGACATGGCAAGGTTACAAAAACTTATCGTCAAATATTTACATATGATTTTTTTTCTGATTTTACCGTTGCTTTTTCAATACATTTACACAGATGCATGTATATACAAGTGTATATATAATTATAAATATCGTAATTTCAAAACTAATGCAATGTTTACAAAACTATTTACACTTGTTTCCCATTTTCAAAACAATATTTTTTTGCAGTCATATCCATATCCATTTTATTTATTTGTTTTTTAGTGTTATTGCAATATTTTTTATATTCAACATTTTTTCATTGATTTATAAATTTCAGTTTTATATTTTTGTTTACCTATTTACAGGAGGTATATATGTATTTTGTTACAATTTTAGTCAACTTATTTTTATTAAAATTGAGTTAATCATTACGGAATTCAATTTAACTTTGCCAAAATTATGTTTTTAAGCCAAAAGCTTTGCGTGTATGACATTGATATAACTTAAACCCAAATAATTAAAAAGATTAATAAAATACATTTTTCTTATGAAATATACACTAATCGACAATAAAGTCTTCAATGCCAGCAAACTTTCAATAAGACTTTAAAAGGTTTTTGTAATTGTTGTAATTGTAATTTTGTGGATTGATTCAAATGGGATAATTATGTCCTGGATTATGCGGTATCACGGCGCAAGTTGCGTTGTTGCGTTTGTTTTGATTTTTTGTTTTTACTATTCCGATTCTTGTTGGAATTAGCAGTATTGTTTTTCTTTTTATTATCATTATTATTAGATTGTTGTCCCTTTTCTGTGCCATTATGTTTATTGTAGCCATTGGAGCTGGAACCACAAGGCTGTTGTCCATCGTTGTTGTGTTTAGAAGCAGTAAGATATTTTTCATTGGTGATACTTTTAGGATCCTGCATTAATAAAAATCCTGTTAACTTGTTGTCCCATATAATTAAACGAAGTGCCACTTGAGAAAACAGACGTAGCTTAATCGGCTTCTGCTTAGAGTTACGCTCAGACATCATTACAAAGTTCGGTGCATTATTTGTATCAATTAAAAGTTTTTGCATGCTAAAATTAATACGTATTACATGACCCGACCCCATTGTCACGACATTCATCATAGATTGAAAGATTTCCATTACCACACCTGGCATAAAGACAACCCTATGTGCGGCAACATAGCGCTTGAAATATAAGTTGCAAGAATCGTCGCCAGCCAATTTGGCATTATATTTACGATCGTTTGCAATTTTAGTTAGAACATGTAGTTCATCGGGACACCGAGAAGGCGGTGGACAATAATTCAAAGCAGCGGCGGTCAGTCTGTAAAATAAAATTTATAACATTAAAAGTAATTGGTATTTTAAATCCCGCCGATATTGGGTAGAAGGTATACTAGACTAAAATAATAGCTTACCTGTGTACCATTATATCTGGATAGCGTCGAATGGGACTTGTAAAATGAGTGTAAATAGGTATCGACAGCGCATAATGCCATAGATCGGCCGCAGATGATTCGCTTGAGCTGCAAAAGTATCTACAAGTATCGATTTTATTAAGAGGTCATTGACATGAAAATTATAGTTTTGTCTTACTTAGCTCGCGCCATTGGCTTCATTAGCAGCTGACTCAGACAAGCATTGACAGCGGCAGGATCCGCTGCAGCACTGCACAATCGTTTAAAGCTAGCTTGCAAGGCCTTTGACGAACTAATATCCAAATCAAGGCCTACACCTAGTAGCTTCTCACGTAGCCCCTTCAGGGACTTCATTAATGGAGGTTCGTGACGACGCAAGATAGCTATATTCGGAAAAGCATCATAGATGAAACGAGCCACTGCTTGATTTGCGAGCAACATGAACTCCTCAATCATGCGATTAGCCTCGCGCTGTACTTCCACTTCATAGGATATTGGTTCACCGGTATGAGGATCCAGCGAAAAGCGTAGTTTAGGATTATTTATAGTTAAAGAACCATTATCGAAACGTTCCTTTCGCATATGGCTTGCAATGCCGTGCAACCAAAGCACTCGTTGAACCACATCGGTGACCTCGAATCCATTAACAATTGTGGGGAAATCATCCTCTGTAAATTTTTCAAATGGATTGTCGATAATCTTTTGGGCATGCTCATAGGCAAACTGGGAGCATGAATTGATGACTGAGCGCGTAAAGCGAGGCTTGTCCAGCAATTTTCCTTGGCCATTTATTATCCAAAAAACCGAGAATGTAAATTTGTCCTCGCCTGGCAAAAGCGAACATCGAAAACATAACGGCTGCGGTAGCATGTGTATAACCTCGTTTACAAGATAGATGGAAGTGGAACGCTCTTTGACAATGTTGTCCAGCTCGCTATCTTCCTGCAGATAATACGACACATCCGATATATGCACGCCTACTTCATACTTGTTGCTTCCAATTTTTTCAATAGACAAAGCATCGTCTAGATCACGCGCCGTTAATGGATCAATAGTGAAGATACATTTTTTGCGCAAATCCATACGCTGCTTTAACTGATCTGCACTAACAGGCTCCGCAGGCTGCGCAAACATATCATTAAATCGCTGTTCAAAAGGCACCACGTCACGTAGGCCGTTGTTTAGCAATATAGCTTTGATTTCGGCTTCTAGATTGCCAACGCGGCCTACCGGCTGCAACAATTCCCCAATACAATGACCATTGTGGTCAGTTTCGAGTATGTGCGCCAAGAACAACAACCCACAAACTTCACCTTTCTGATTGTCAACATGAAGTTGGCAGCTGGACTTTGCAATATAGACCATTGGCACTCGCAGATCGTACGGGCGAAGTTTGTAGAACAATTGATCGTCGCGCAGCTTTGTAGGATTGCTAAACGAAATAGTGCCTATTATTTGACGTAGCTCGGTTTGTCTTACAATGGAAATGACAAAGGCTTTGGGGCATTGATCGGTTAAAATGCCTGTCGTATTGTCGACATCCGATGTCTGTGATTCTGATTCATCGGAAAGCTCTTCCTCATCAGCTAAAAGTAAGCAATACATTAAAAATTAATTTTCGTATTAATGCATGACTATATTTTGTACATACCCAATGATATTAATGGCTTGTCATCAGTGTTTCCAGCGACTTCTGTATTAGGTGCAACGGGAGATACTGCATTCAATACAAATGCGCGTACAGTATCAGAGTCAAAAGCGTAACGTCGAGCCACTGGTAGGAGAACTATGCCATCGCGTTCCATGCCTTCACGATCATTACTCATTGAAACGAAAGACTGGCGATTGTTTTTACGATTCACGCGAATTTCATCCTCTACAATACGTCCATAGCCGGCTGCTACCAAACGTTGTGCATGTGACTCTAAATCGCTAAAATCGCCTGCAAATTTCAAGTCTGGGTCCAATTTCTGGTCAGGTCCTAAGTAAAGACTTACAATCTTATTTATATAAGAGCGCATAATATCTAATTCGCTTTTAATCTTGTTTGAGGTACTGTCGTTTCTTCCCTTTTTTCGTGGAGATGTCGTTTCCTTTTTCTTCTTGTTTTTGGGCGTGCTGTTATTACTGTTGCTAGACATTTCTGATTCCCGACGCTGCTGCTGCCGCTTAGGGCCTAGCATGTTTGCAATTCCAATTGTTGATTGACCGGTGACTTCGCTTCCACCATCAATACGACGGGACTGCTGCTGCATTATAAGCTGTTGCTGCTGCATGTTCATTCGGTGTTCGAAGGCACGCTGAGCTTGGGTTGGGTTTCCGTTTGACCAATCCACCTGGGAAAGTACGCTACTGCGCTGTATGAGTTGGCGTGCATATGCATTTACATCTGGACTAAAGGAGACCAAATTTTGTACAAGGTGCTTAAGCGCTTCTACTTCAGTGATTAGGTCGTTGTTCGATCTTCTTCTTTGAGGTGTTTGTTGCATTAGTGGGTTAACCAGTTTATATTGATGCTGCATAGGCATAACATAATTCTGGGTAGGCACGGGATGGCGAACAGTCAACATCTGTATTGGAGCATTATGTACTAAATGATGTTGGCCATTAGGCCGAATAGGCAGTATTTGTTGTCGAGAATGATTAGGCATTTGTTGGTGAGACTGATTAGGCATTTGTTGGTGAGACTGATTGGGCAGAGCCTGTGGGCCAGCACGATTGGGAGGCGCTGATGGAGGCACCACTTTAAAGTTCTGCTGCTTTTGATTAGTGCTGCTGAGGATAGTACGCATAAATATCCTAGCACTATCTTCCATTTCCACAGCTTCTGCAGTCGTTGCCTTATATGATACCATATCTAAGTGCGCCTGCCGTAAGTCGGCTGCTAACCTTTTAGAACGTAAACAGATGGAATCTTTAGCTGCTTCGAAATCCGTGTTTACGTCTTGCGCTCGTACACTCGTTTCCTTAATGTGCCTGTGGGCACTATTTAAACTACTTGACATATTGACGTTATCCACATCGGTATGTGTATCTGGCATTTTAAAATTATTTTAAATTTTGTGACTGCAATATCAAATGCTAAGCGTTCCAGCTTGTTGTTAACTTTAAACTCTGAATTTATATCCAACTAAAAGAAAAATATAATACAATAGCTTGTTGCCAAAAAAAACTTAACACTATTAGAAGCAGAACATGTTTTAGCGTTGCCCAATCGATCTTTTTTTATGGTG
Source organism: Chymomyza amoena (assembly GCA_037043745.1). Classification (NCBI taxonomy): domain Eukaryota; kingdom Metazoa; phylum Arthropoda; class Insecta; order Diptera; family Drosophilidae; genus Chymomyza; species Chymomyza amoena. Next base: position 136,572 of record JBAMAX010002295.1, on the reverse strand, counting down.
TTGCACAGCTATAGTGTTGAAAAGCGTTTATCAAACAGCTGATTACCTTCGCGCCATTTTTACTAGCAAGTAATTTAGTAAATTCGTGCTAAACCAAATGGTCTTGATTTTTCACTGCATTAATGCTTACAAAAATTAGAATAAAAGTTGTAAATCTTTTTATTAAACAGTGTGCAAACCATAAATGTTAGCAGTGAATTTATTTAAGCGCATTGTGGTAGAACAAATGAAGTCAGCAATTTCTGGGTGCACGCGTGTGAATGTGTATTTGTGAAAGTAAGAGACTCGAACCTCAAAGTAGAAATTCATTGTTGTTTATATAGCTTATTGCTCTCTATGCTTTGCCAATGTTTATTGTAATTTATCAGTTTGGCTTTGTAATTTACTTGCTTGCTAATTAAAACACAGCATCCCACACATACACCTACCAACCACACGCTTATGTAAAACCAGAAACCACAAAAAATGACAGATGTACAAAATTGTTTTACAAGTGCGGGTACACCAACAACTCCTACCAACAATGTCCAAATTGGTTTGGATACGACCATGCCCACAACTCCCTTTGTGCTAAGAGCGCCCCCAAGCTCCAACTCCAAGTTGATATTGCAAAATATGGAAGAAGTCTTAAATTCTGTTAAAAAGAAGCATCGTGAGAAACATAAACGAAAACGTGAACAAAGACGACGCGCTGCGCTGCTTGCCGAAGCAGAAGAGGCACAAAAGAGAAGCGGCGAAGGCCACGTGCCAATGGAGAAGTTGCAGCCGCTGCATGAAAATTCCGCGCCAGATAATGGTTTAACTGCGGTAAGCGCAATTAAACTTACGCCCAAAGCCAGTCCGTTAAAATGTAGTACTCCAGCGAATCAAGAAGCTACTGCGCCCACACCTAAGGCAAAGAATGTGTTTGAGTTTATGATGAGTGCGCGCAATCGTTCACTAGGCACTAATTCTATGGGCCAAGAGCTCATACATACAAATAGCGATAAGATGGATTCAGTTGAGTTGGGCACACCAAAAACTAAACGCAAGGAAATGCTGCAAGATTGGAATGAGCGTAAAGGTGGTGCCAAACGCAAGTTAGAAGATGAAGCTCGTGGCGAATATATTCACCTGCAATTGGAGCACCGCAGCAAACGGTAAAACAAAAAGTCATACTATAATGTTATAAACAAAGATTAATAATGTAATTTACACACAGCCTAAAAAAAATGTTGACCAAACCCGAGGAAGTCAAAACCGAGGTTGAAAGGGCGTTAAAAGACGTGCAACCTACTTCAGCACCTGTAAACGAAATCAAACGTTCACGTGGGCGTCCACGCACACGTCGCCTTAGCTCTAAGGACTCAGAGAAACAGCAGTTACCAGTCAGCAATGAACAGAATGCGGAAACCCCAGAATCAATATCCAAATTGGTTTCACCCACCAAAAAGCGTGACAGTTTGCTTGGCTATTTTTCTAAAGTACAGTCACCCAAGGAAGGTACACCAAGTACCACCAAAAAGCTATCTTTAGAAACACCTAAACGCTACCAAAGACGCACAAATACCAAGCTTGAAACTCCTACTGCAAAAGTAATTGAAGATGAGCCTGTTGCAGAGCAAACGCAAACACCGTCCTGCCGCCCGCGTCGCTCGTGTGCGGGTAAAGCACGCTATGATTATGACTTAGAGACGAGTCCAAGCAAAGGCAAGGCAGCTGCTATTAAAACGAAAGCCGTTGAGGAAAACACCTCCATTGAAGTAATAGATTTGGAAAACAGCAATCAGGAGGAAACTCCCAAGAAACTTGCACCGTTATTTGTGCGTCAAATGCCTAAACCCACGCTCGATCCTACCGTATTGCGCGCACGCCAGGAGTTTCTGCATTCTGGTGTTCCAGAAAAGCTAAAGCAAGAACAACAGCGTCAAAAACAGTTGGATCAGCTTTATGAAGATAGTTACGAGCTGTTTCCCAGCATAGCACACGTACTGCAACTAAACGAACAAGAGATGGAAAAAGTAATAGACATTAAATTGCCGTGGGCATTAAGAGCTGAAGAAACGGATTACAAGGAACCCATAAGCAAACGCAAATCGAAAGCAACTGCACGTACAGGCAGCATTACAAACTGCACACATGCCGACTTTCAAATAGCTCAGCAATCTAAGCCCAAATTGATGGCCTACAAAGGACGGCCTTTGCTGGAAAATAAACGCGATATAGTAAAACTTTGGAAGAATGAATTTGATCGTTTTCCTATCTTTAAATGCTACAATCAAATGCGGGAAAAGTATCGGCATTTTAGCGCCATAGACTCAACGCAGGATACCCACCAAGTTGGAGAATCTTTTGTGGTTACACGCCGCACGCGTCGCTCACTCGAAGCGCAGCAGCAATATGATGCCAGCAACACAGATGAGGCTAAACCCCCAGCAACTGCGCCCAATGGCGAGCTACTTTTTACCGAGAAGTACAAGCCGTTGCTTTATGAGCAAGTCTTGGTAAACCTAGTGCCAGTGCAGCAGTTGCGTGATTTTTTGTCCAATTGGAGCGGCGGTAGCAATCGTAACTCACAAATGCAAGACGACACCAGCTTTGATTTTGGCAACGAATCCAGCTCTATGGGTTGCAATAGCAATACAATGGTGCTGCTTGGACCTTGTTCCAGCGGCAAAACTAACGCCGTTTTTGCTTTGGCCAATGATTTGAACTTCAATGTTCTAGAAATTAATGCGGGCATGAAACGCACGGGCAAAAAACTTATACAGGAGTTGCAGGAGGCCACACAATCGCACCAAATACGCAAGGATAGCAAGACCGCTGTGCCAGTGGCCACCAGCTCTTCACAAAAACTTTTACTTAACGGTTTGAAAAGTAAGCGACAGCAAGCGGAGTCAAGTGACAGTTGCTCATCATCTCAGGAGCTCAGCCAAAGCGTGCGCAAGTCGTTAATACTTATAGAGGATGCGGATATTTTGTTTGACAATCTGGATGCTGGTTTTACCGATGCTATTTATACGCTAGCAGCCAGTTCCAAGCGCCCTGTCATTGTGATAGCCAGCAATCCAAATTGCGCGCATTTACAGCGTTTGATGCAACAGAACACCATAAGTTTCAGTGCGCCAAATGTGCTAAATATATCAAAGTTTCTGGCCGTACTATCGCTCATGGAGAACTGCCCCATAGAATTAGATGAACTTATATCGTTGTACCTGTACAATAACAAAAATCTTCGCAAGACTCTTATGGAACTACAATTTTATATACAAAGTGGCGGTGATCGATGCGTTAAAAAGAAACTGCCCAGCTCGCCGCCCAAATCAAACTGCCTGTCCACTTTAAATGGTCTGTATATACACCAGCGTCTATTTGAGTACTACACGCTTGCGCAGAATGTGGAACAACTTATACCCTTTCCTGTGGATTTTAATTTGCTGCGCCTAAATTTGGCAGAGCTGATAAAGGCCTCTCCTAGTCTAAAACAATTGGAAGCGGCAACCACAGTAACTACAAAGAGCACTCAAAATATCAAGCGCAAATCTCGCTCACCAAAGAAGACGTGGCTAAACAATGCAACGACTAAGAGTAATTGTAGTCCATTAGATATTATGGCCAACTTTTATGAGCACATATCGACTGCTGCATTATTGGATTCCCGCTTAGACAGTTCAGATCGACTGCAGCCACATTTGACTGAAGAAATTGCTCATACGTTAGTTGAACTGGCCGTATCAAGCGATTTGGGTGTCAAACAATGCGCGTATAGTTTGTTTGATAAGCAACATGAACGGTAAGTTGTAGATTAATTTATTTTTTCAACGAAAAAGATGATTTTTGGCTTACCATGAAACTAGCCTTAATGATTATTTTTGAAGAATAATCCTTCCTACTGCCGCAGCTCAATAAGTATACATTGTTTTGTGACTTACAACCCAAGACCCACCCATATTGCTCATATGGAGGTTCCCAATAGTTTTTTTTTCGGCTTCTTACCAAAAATTACTATGAGTCAAAGGGGGGTTTTTTTGTTGCGATATCTTGTCTTTTTAAAGACAGTTAATCGTCACTACTCTGATTGCACTATAAGAAGCTTAAAAATTATGTTTCTTTTGGCTGCTTACCTCTAAGCTTCTGCGTTTGATTTAATATTAGTATCCGGGCTTAGCCACTTAAGGACGTCTTTACCATATGATATTAATATATCTATATATATAAAAATGAATTTCCGTTCGTTAGTCTCGCTATAACTCGAGAACTGCTGAACCGATTTGGCTAATAATAAGTCCAGGGAAGGTTTAAACGATGAGAAAATTTAACAAAATTGCTAGAAAAATAATAAAAACGACAATTTGATTTTCTTATACAATTTTTTTTAAATTTAGCTTGGCATTGTCAGATTAACTAATATGTGTTCTCATGAACGAGTCGATGAATTTCAAAAAGCCTATTGCGATGTGTTTGTGTGAATTGGTTCGTGAGATATACGCATTTTTGTGAATATTGGTTTTTGTGTGAACATACTCCTCCGAAACGGCTAGACCGATTCTCATGAAATTTTGTGTGCTTATTGGGCAGGTCTGAGAATCGGCCAACATATATTTTTCATACCCCTAAGAGATAGGGGTTGCCACCCCTAACATTTTTTTTTTAATTTTTCGACTATACCTTCATGGTGTGTTCACGGGCGCGTACGCCGCGAAGTTAGCCGCGAAACAGGAGTGTGGACGGCGCATTACGCAATATTTTCCAATCAGTGCTTTGTCTGGACTGAACGTAAAAAAAAAAAAATAGACATGCTGTCGCCATTATAGGTTAACATTATTAGTGCGCGAAAAGATTAATATCAGATACTGCTTACAATACCGAGAAGAAAACTACCTAACATAGGTAGTCGAAGAGGACTTCTTTCTTATAAAAAAAATTTTGTACTATTTTGGATATTTTATTTTGGAAAGACGGAAGTTATGCGCATGTTTCACCAAATTTCCCTTAGTATCTTCATTATGCAACTATGGGCACAGACGAAGAATCTTTTCTCTTTATCATAATGTCTAACTACGGTGTTAGTTGATGTGTGGCTATCTTTCGGATTTCGCAGGGTTCGAGAGCTCGAAAACATAGTGCAACGATTTTACAAGCAAAGAAGGACCCAAGTTCGGCTTTGGGGTTAGCGTATCAACTTCCTTAGGCAAAATAATTGGCCTATTGAAATACTGCTGGGTGGACCTTATACCACACTTCTCCCACTCAGGAGCTCAGCTATATGATCATAAAGTCACGACCATCCGGCTGCCGGAATAAACCTCGAGGGGCTTCTTTAACTCTTTTGTGCAGCACAGTTTGGGAAGATGTCATGTGTGTAGCAGAAGATATTTGTTTCTCATGTTTTTATAAAGTAAGGAATTTAGCGAAATGGCTAGAAAGAAGTTGAATTTGACTGAAGAGGAAATAAAAGAGAGCAAACGAGAACAGATGCATTAAGCATCAAAGAAGAGGTTTGAGAAGAATAAAGAAGTAATTTAATTTCAAATGGCCCCCCTGAGCAGAGAGAGGGAGGACAGAGGTTGGTGAGCGAAGCGAGCAGGGGGTCAGAGCCCCCTAGTTTGTAAATAAAAATTAACTTTCTATTTTTATTTCTAGGCTCACACTTTGCACTCAGCTAAGCAACTATCAACTCCGCGCTGCCAGCTCGCGAGCCTTGGATTATGAGCCGGCCATGCGTGCAATCTGCCGTAGTGAGAAACTGCGCGCTAGCACAGAACGACGCTCCAGTCGCTTTTATCATTATCTCCGCAATCATACTGTATGTCCAGGTAACTTCAGTACGGATGCATTCGATGCTGCTTCTGAAATATTTCAAGAGCACGTAACTGAAGATTTGAAAACTAACGAAAACAGCTGATTGCCAACGTAGCTCGTAAAATTAAAACTAAAACACAATTTTTGCACTATTTAAATATATACAATTTATTAAGTTGCGCATAGATTTTTTTATGCAATTCGTTATAAAAAAAAGTTTAACTTAAATGTACACTATTTATGAATTAACTCTCTTAATAATTGTAAAGATCTGGAAACGCGTGCATTACATATACGTGAATAGTTTATGAGTGGAAAACACGTTTTTTTATACAACTAGCAGTAATTTCCAAGGACCTTATGTTAATAATAAAAAAATGTTCACTGGACTTAACATTAAGCAAATTGAAATGTTTTTCAAGTCGAACTAGTATTTGTTATTTGTACACGTTGGAGTAATATTAAGTTTACATACAGCTCAGCAACAACAAAAACAGCCGGAACTTTGCTTCTCTGCTGGCGTTGCATTTGCTTCAGAGGCTTTCGCTTCCGCTGCTTTGGTTATAACTGCAATTGCTGGCTGCGGCGCTGGAGTTGGATCTAGCTCACCAATTTTGTACTGTTTCATTTCTTTAAGAGCATCCGAAGAATGTCCAGCACTATTAAATGCTTTTGTACAATCCTTGCCGCCATAATCCAGTATCAGATCTCCACCGCCTGGGTGACTGTCTAGAAATTTGGTCACATCGTAAACATTTCCTTTGAAAATAACCCAACAGGGTTTGCCCTTTTTGCCATTATTTTCCGCAACTTCTGTTAATTGATATAATTGTGACATTATGACAAGTTCTTATAAATTACGCGGAATCGTCTACAGAGAGCAACGTCTGGCTTCGTTATGACTAACTGGAACTTTTGGCACTAATTTTTGCTGTAAATTCTTGGCAATGTTATCTGCCAGCGATAAGTTTTTTTTTTTTTTGCCAATTTATGATGCTGATTGTTTAATTGGTTTTCTGTGTCAGACGGTTATAAATTGACTTGGTTGTAACTGAACTAGTTTCGACATGGACATGCTACCTTTGACTGGACGCGTGCGTTTGATGAGCTGGCGGCTCCAAAGCACGATTTTTATCAACGGGCGCATATTATCGACATACGTTTAAACGCGATAGAAGTTAAATACAAACGTTTTGGCGTTGTCTACAAGATTTGATAAGGAAGTACGTGAGTTTTTCACGTAGTCTACGGATTTAAGTTTGCAAGAGCGATTATTATGATGCATTATTTTGAATGATTATTTGTACTTACAAATTTTAATAATAATCATTAGATGCACTATAATAAATTTGAACTTATGAATGGTGCGCGTGGTAACATAGCTATATATGCGATTAGAGAACCACTTGAGATTATTTAAACTTATATGGTTATATGGCTAAAAGCTATTTTATGTATATAACTTTCGATTTCCCTTAATGAATGACTTGTAAGTTAGCTTTTTTGGACTTGATATTCACGGGGAAATCATTTATTTTTATGATTATGTCAGTCTGCTATTTACAGCGCTGTTTTAATGGGTGGGCCATCTGTTGGTTTGTTTTTGGGTAATTTTGTATACCCTGTACCGTATGGCTGGTTGTTGTAGGGCCAGCCCATTCTCTTTGCATGGTCTCCTAACGGCCAATGTCCGGTAATTGTCGATGCTATTCTGAAGATTATTGTTCTTGGCTTTCTTAGCAGTTCGGCCGTTCTACGCTTGTCGTATCGCGGCCAAATTTCCTTGCAATCTTGCAAGTGCCAATATTTTTCCATCTGGTTTCAGCCTTGTTCTGAGCTCGCAGAAGAAGTTCTCTCTTGATAGCGCTGAGTGGGTATTTGACAGCTACCTCCGCTGCGATTGGCGATTTGATCGCCAGAAAAGCTGCTTGACTGTCGGAGAATATACACACCTCCGCCAGCTGACTCGGATGATTATTCAACACCTTACATGCTTCTCTGATGCCAAAGACTTCCGCCCGGAAGATGCTGTTTCTGCTGCCTAGGCGATAGGAGAGAGATACTTCGAGTTCGTCCGAGTGGGCCCCTGCTCCTACCCCGCGATCCATCTTGGATCCGCCAGTATGGTTTGCAGCTGCATCTGCTCTCATCACCCTGTTCATGTCCCACTCCTTTCGCGTCGGGAATCTGACGTCGAACCTCTTCTTGAAGTCGTATGGTACAAAGGGTATATTAAGTTTGTGCAAGCCGAAAATATAAATAAACATAAATAAGTCGTCGTGGAAGACCCTCCAAAGTTAAATAAGTCGATATATCGATGTTAGCCAGTATGAACGTCAGTATTTGAATGATGTATGGATAATTTTATCAAATTTTGTTATTTTTTACACTGCACGAACTGAAAATAATATACAAATTAGATAAAAAATGTAGAATTAAAAACAATATAACAAAGATAAAACTGTACGCAGTGAGTGACTTTTAAGAAATTGTAAAGTAGAACTTAACATTTAAACGCAGGACGCCATAAAAATAGTAGCTAGTTGGGATGCAGTAATCTCCTTCGGGCATGGGTAAAATTTTCGTTAATTTATAGTTTATCGCACCAATAGGAAACTTTTCTAGAAAAAGATCGTTCTAAAAAGAAGTGATATTGTAAAATCAATTTTTACAGACGTTAATATTAAGTCGAACTTACTTCAAATGGACATGTATGGTTAAAATTCGAGTAATCAGCTATGATGCCAAAAAAAAAATCGTAATACCAAATTGGATTTCTGGTTTAATAAAAATTTGCAAGCGTCAACGGTTATGTTATAAAGAAAGGGTTTGTATCCATTGGCGTGTTTTAACAAAGCGAATACGACCTGGAATGTACTCGTTATTTACTTTTAAAAATATTACAATAAAGAAAGTTATAATATAGTTTACCGTCACATTATTAATAGGTACTTTATGCAGCTTGACTTTTAGAGAGAGATACTTGTAGGTACGGTTAATAGACTTGAGAAAGCAATAATCCAATTCCGCATATTCTTTATCCAACGATGTACATATTGCATTTGTAAACTCTAGCTTGGCCGTAATCTGGAAGAGAGCAGTTCATAATTATATTTTAAAGGACATAAAACTTCAGTTTTTATGCCTTTGTAATTGGCCATATTGTCACAATTAGTAGTTAAAGTTTGGTAAAAGTAATATATGTGTTCATTTTGCTATGAATTTACTAAAACTAAAATTATATTTTTAGACTTATAATTAAAAATAGTTACTTCAAAGAGGGATTACATTAGCTGCGCTATATTCTGTTTTTGTGATAAGAATTATAGTTTATATTTAAATGTAAAATTATATAGTCATTAATATAAAATAGCATTGAAGTATTCTAAATTTAGAGCACTTTGTTGTGGTTCACAATGAGTTTTTTACATAAAGCTATTTACAATTATCATCAAATAGGTTTATGGTTTAATTGATTTTTTGCCTTGTATTCAGGCCCTTCGTGAGAGGGGTGCAGGGAGGCCTCCCTTGGGGCCTGAGTTTTCTCAATGGCACGGTGACTCAATGATTTAAGCCAAAGGTGTAATAGAGGGGCAAGTACAGTTTCTCTCCGGCCCCGGATTTTCTCTCTGCGGCCCTGCCTGCATAAAAGTCCAAAGGGTATAGTGTAGTATATTTACCTCAAATCAAATACCATTTAGTAATTAAATAAGTGCTTATAATTTAGGGGAAGTGGTCTGGTTGTGGGTATTACCCAGTTGTGGGCTTTCCCCGATTGTGGGCACTAAAGACAAGAATTTATTATTCTCGCAGTGCGCGTTGTAAAAGGTAAGTGTAGGCTATGTCTCGAAATAAATAAAGAAGGTGATAAAGGTCTTTTGGATCAAAGCTTTCTAAAATAATTTGTTTTATATTTTATGCTTTTATAATTTTTTTTTAGATAAGAAAATGCTTTAGAAATTAGAAATTAATCAGAGAAATAGTTAAAACTCCCATGAATATTAAGTTGGTTTCAAACCAAGTTACAGCTCAAAAATTATTTAAATTTAATTAAAATTAAGTTAATCCATTTTTCACCAAAGCAGTGTTTAGTGTCTGTTAAAAAAAATTTAAAAATAAATTTATAACTATGTATATATGTACATAAAATTTCATTATAGACGGCAAATCACGATAATTACGTAGTAGCTTATATCATAAAGTTCCCGGAATTATTACCGAGAGAGTCACATTTCAGTCACACAATTTAATGTCTCTTTTATTTTTACTTAAATTGCCACATTCTACGAAATTTTACGCTTGATAGCTTGACAATTGTAAAAGTGACGTCGTGTTGAGTACATCTGCGATTTTACGTGTTTATGATTTTTTACAATTTTCAAAATGGAATTGAATTCGCAACGAGGTTTTATTAAATTTTGTGTTAAAAATGGTGCAACGACATTGGAAATGTTAGAAAAGTGTTTCGGCAATGATATTCTGAAGAAAACAGTCGTTTACCAGTGGCACGAATCACTCAGACGTGCCCGTGAGTCCTTCAACGACGATGAACGCAGTGGCAGGCCATCGACATCAAAAACCAATGAAAACATCAGCATAATCAAAGAATGGGTGACCAAAAACCGCAAATTGACCATTAGAAAGTTGGCAGAGAGTTGGGCATTGCTTTTGGATCCGCTCAAAGCATTTTGGTTAAAGATTTGGGACTCAGACGTGTGGCTATAAAGTTAGTGCCGAAAGACCTAATTTTCGTGCAAAAAAAGAACCGCGCAAAAAAAATGATTTACAAGACCATTTGCGTAAAAACGCAATGAACCCAACATCCACCGAATTCGCCGTGTTTTTCTTATTCGGTCGACATAAAAAAAAGTTCCGCGGAACGCGTTGCGAAACCGATTATAAAAAAAGGTTTCGAGGATTGGATCAAGCGCTGGCATAAGTGCGTTGCAATAGATGGGGAATTCTTTGAAGCGGCAATATCAATTGCAATGTGCAGAACACTCTCCAAGACCAAATCCTAAGCCCGCACGTGACTGCATGACAATGCTCGGCCTCACGTTGCCATACCTGTTAAAACTTACTTGAGAACGCTCAAAGAACATCTAGTGGAACTACTAGTGGGGAAGGGTGACGGAAAGTCAACCATCGCGGTTTCACAACCGGCTTATTTTTTGGCCTAAATGAGTTGGCCCTAACCCAATCTGGGATTGCTCAAATTGAAAGTTCTACCCCACCCGCCATATTCCCTAGATATCCGTTAATAACTTGCTCCGTTCGATTGCACTCATTTGAAGACATCACAAAATTCGTTATTCGAGCTCCGCCAGAAATATAGAATAAAAATAATTGTAGCTAACGATGGGCAATACTTCGAATATTTTTTTTACAATAAAGTTGAATTTTTATCAAAGCGAGAACTTAGTTGCTCCCTTAAAATGCTGGACAATCTTACTTCTTCTAATCCATTTCAATAGATGAAATAAATTTCTCAAGATCCGTATGAATTGTAGTCGGGATTTTCCGCTAATTAGTTTATTTGAATAATACAGAGATGAAATTATAATTGATATTGTTTATATTGTCATACATTAATTTGTAATAATAAATTTTGAAATTAAATACGAATGCCTGAGGCTTAACATCAAGTAGTTATAGCAGAAAATGTGTTACTTTAAATTGTATTAATTAAAAATTAATCATAATTTTGATGCTAGGACATATATTCCTGAAGTAGGAGCCACTTAGTGTTAGACTTGTGTTAGACAGAATGCCAAGTCTAGACTACCCAGACCAACCCAATGCGTAACCTAATGATGTCATCTAACATGTTATTTATGGCCGATCATTTGGCCTTGACTGTTCATGTACAGTCAGATTTTGATATGCATGAATCACGCAGACAACGTGGACTTAAAGTGCTGCACCATGGATGCAGCGAAGTGTGCAACCAAACTGTATGCCTTTTGGTTTATGACTTACGGTGACTGCCCCAAAAAAGCGTCCATACACATCCACTTCTATACAAAGGCACAGCGTACGCTGAAGTCAAGTCAGATGATCAGACATGAATAGAATATTTGATGGCAACATTAGGTTTCGCACGTGAGAAGGTAGGGGTAGTTAAGACCTGGCCGTCTGTGTTGCCAAGCCTAACACGTAGAGACAGAATACTCGCTCCGGTGTATAAAAAGCGAAGCTTTCCAGATGATAATGCTCCGATCAATGAAGACAGTGGTATGATACAAAGTGCGACATCATATTACATCCAATTTTAGTGCTTCAGTATCCTGTTTATATTTACGGGTTCAGGCTGGCGGCTATTGTTCCTTGTCCTGCTATAGACAGGCTGTCCAGCTCAAAATAAATGCGAAAGTCCTCTGTATGTGATATTTTTTGTATTTCAGCTGTATGGAAAATGCGTGTGATTAGTAAAGTTCAACAGATATTATTTAGGCAGTAAGTACGTAGTGGTGCGTCAAGGTCCAGCTGTATCGTAGCAGGATTCATGCTTAACCTTCTTTGTTAAGGTTGGATCCAAACGATAGCTTAGAAAATTAGTTAAAAAGCCGAATGCTTCTGGAATACTTGTATATCCCTTTTGACTGGATTTTCTCCTAGTAGCAAAGTCGACTCTACATCATAACTTTACTTCAGAACGCGGGAATGAAATTTGCGGGTATACTAAGAATTGATAACTATTGAAAGGTTGAGGGTGCTGAGGTCGATCTTTTAAAGTGGGCGAAGTTGCTTGGGCCGCAAGCAGTTGCAGCTGTTTCAACTCGGATCGTTTTAAGTTGCTGTTTCAGTAAATCACCATCGCCTTATGAAATTAGGGCGGCAATTAATAGTAATCAATAGCTTTTCTTAAATTTACGTACCACCTTGTCCCAGTATATATTTTGAATAGAGTTGAAAATTCTTCATGCATAGATGGTTCCTTGATTTTATCTCGAATTTCGGCAACGGGCAATTCTCAGGTAGCGCGAGGTAGCATTAATACGAATTGAATTCATCATCCATGTTTGAGCGTCAAGTAAAAAAAAAAAGGTTGACTAAAAAAATATTTGCAAAAAATTGTAAATTTATTTATTGTAATCTTTCGAGCCAAATAAGACTGAGAATGAAAAACGATTTTTGATATATCGTACATAAATTGTTTTTCAAAGCCAACTTTGTACATAATATACAGAACGTTTCTATGGTATTAATTATTATTAAATATTGAAAGGAAATATTTACCAAAGTAAATTCCAATAAAATTTGTTTTCACTTTTTTTTTCGAGTGCTTTGCCAAAAGACATACAAAAGGAACTTCTCGGGGTTATTCTTTTTGTCAAGTGATATGCAGAATTGCTGATAAATCTAAAGCAAAGCACAAAAAATAATTTTCCACGCATAATATTTTACAGAACACTAATTTTTTTTGGCGAAAAATTATAAATTTGTTTACTTGTAAAACATGCTCAGCGTTCGAGGCGAATATTCTTTGTATTTTTAGTGAAAATTATAAAATATTACCGCTTTAAATTTTTAAGGTTATGAACACACAATATGACTGCGATTAAAAAAATAATTCATCCACTTCGTCATTTAAAAATAAGCTATCTTAAAAGTACAAAAAATTTGGACTAAAAAAAATTTGCCAAAAATTATAAATTTATTTATAATTTATAACCTGCTGAGCGTTCGAGAGAAATAAGACTAAACTAACTAGATATAGTTACGCAGTACGTTACTACGATACGAAAATCTTGAAAAGAAATATTCACCAATTTAAAATTTAATATTATTCGTTTTCCTTTTTCTTTTGTGCGAATAGGAAAAAGCCAGACAAAGATATAAATTAACTTCACGTGCAGTTCTTTTTTGCCAAGTGCTTCGCAAAATGGCCGACGAAAGTAAAGCAAAGCACAAAAAAAAATGTTTCGCGCATAAAATTTCACAAAAAAATATTTTATTCGCGAAAAATTATAAATTTATTAACTTGTAACACGTGCCAACGCTGATCGAGACAAATATTCGTTGTATTTTTAGTGAAAATTGTAAAATATTTCCGCTTTTAATTTTTTAGGTTACGAACTTAAAATTTTCGTTTAAGACTGCGCGTAAAAACCAATTTTTCTTTTATCCTATAAATGTTTTTCATAGCCAACTATATTTATATAATAGTACTACGCCATTAAAATATTTAAAAGAAATTAAAAGATTAGATTTCAAAAGTTGAAACTACCGATAATATAAATAGATAGAACTATCAAACAAAGCAAAATATGGCACACAAAAAAGGGTCCATCCTTTAAATAAGTACCATAGAGCGAGTGGGGAAAATTCGAATGATTCAAAAGGAGTATATCAAAATTTTTAAAAGAAAAGTGATATCGCACGATCTTGGCGGCCAAGGTACGGGTCCCGTACGTGAAATTAATCGCTCACCAAATTGACCTCGCAATAGAGCCATTGTTTCATTGGCAATGTGGACCGGAGCGCCATCTTGTTGGAACCAAATGTCGTCGAGATCACGGGCAACAATATCAGGCAGCAAAAAGTCCGTTAACATGGTTCTCATTTTTAAAAAAAAAATTTGGACCAATGATTCCACCAGCTTACCGACCGCATCAAACCGTTGTTTTTCTTTGATGTAATGGCAGCTGGTGAACCTCTTCGGGTTGATCTTCTCCCCAAATACGGCAATTTTGCTTATTCATTAAACAAAATTTTGGTCGAAAACAACGGATCTTCATCGATCTTACCAAGAGCCCATTCACTAAAACGGCGACGTGCAGGAAGGTCATTCGGCTTCAATTCTTGCCTGAGTTGAATATTGTATGCTTTCAAACCGAGATCCAAATGTAAAATGCGCCAGGTGGTTGAATCAGACAGGCCAAGTTGTTTCGATCGGCGCCGAATCGATTCCTCGCTATATTCTCTTCACTACGTGCTGGATGTGGTCGATTTGGTCGTGTATTATCAAACAATGAATACATACTGGGTTTCAAATTTGGTGATGGTGTTACGAATTGTGGGTTCGGTGGGTCGATTATGTTGACCATAAGTCGATCTCAGCGCACGAAAAACATTCTTTGCAGAACGCTGATTTTCGTAGTACAATTGTACAATTTCTTGTTCTACAATTGTCTTTAACATAATTCAACAAACTTAATTCTTTGGTAAAGATTCGTGTCTCTAGCTCTTATAGTCTCCGAAATTTAGGCGTTCAATCAAACTGCGGATTTTACAATTTACGTCTCGATTTCGTTTCTAATCAAAACTATAGTTTTTGAGCTGAATTTAGAATAAATTGAGAAGGAACTTTTCGCGGTTTTAGAATGTTAAATGGGTAATTTTAAAAAATGGTCAATTTTGTTACATTTTTCTCATCGCACGAACTAAAAATAACATAAAAATTGTATACTTATTGGATACAAATTAAAAACAATAAAAAATACAGCCGCATGCAGTGAGAGATTTCTAAGAAATTGTAAAGTAGAGCTTTATATTTCCACGTAGGACGCCATATGAATACCAGCTAGTTGGGACGCAGTAATCTCCTTCGGGCATGGGTAAAATTTCCGTCAATTTATAGTTTACCACATCAATAGGAAACTTTTCCAGAAAAAGATCGTTCTAACAAAAAAAAAATTTTAGAGTCATTTTCTAAATTCCATTTATACAGACTGATAATCGTAAGTCGAACTCACTTCAAATGGGCATGGATGGTTAAGATTCGAGTAATTAGCTATGATGCCAAAGAAAAATTGTAATACCGAATTGGATTTCTGGTTTAGTAAAAATTTGCAAGCGTCAACGGTTATGTTATAAAGAAACGGTTTGTATCCATTGGCGCGTTGCAACAATTCGAAACCGACCTGTGAATGTACTCGTTGAATTATTTACTTTTAAAACTTATTAAAATATACAGTGAATTTCATAGCTATAGGACAGTCTGAAAATTTTTTGTTCAAATGTAGATGATGTATATTTTATGGAAAAACATATATTAGGCAGTTGTTTTTGTAAAGGAAGTTTTGCTGGATCGTGCTTATGAACCGAAATATTTACATTTGAACAACAAATTTTTAGACTGTCCTATAGCTATGAAATTCACTGTATATATGAATATAATATAATTTACCGTCACATTATTTATAGGTACTTTATGCATCTTAGCTTTTACAGAGAGGAACTTGTAGGTACGGTTGATAGACTTGAGAAAGCAATAATCAAATTCCGCATATTCTTTATCCAACGATGTACATATTATATTTGTAAACTCTAGCTTGGTCGTAATCTGGAACAGAGCAGACATAATTTTTTTTTTAAGGATGTAAAACTTTAGGTTTTATGCCTTTGTTATTGGCCATATTGTCACAATTAGTAGTAAAAGTTTGGCAAATGTAATACTTGTGTTCATTCTGCTATGAATTTACAAAAACTAAAATTAAATTTTTTAGACATCTAATTAAAAAGAGTTACTTTGAAGAGGCATTACATTAGATGCCCAAAATTCTGTTTAAGCGATAATAATAATAATAATAATTAATAAACTATAAAGTTTGCATTTAAATGTAAAATTAAATACTCATTAATATAAAACAGCATCGGAATATTCTAAATTTATAGCACTTTGTTGTGGTTTACACTAAATTGTTTTTCAAAAAGGTATTTACAATTATCATCAAATAGGTTTATATTTTACCTGCCTTTAATGCTTTGTATTCTGGCCTGTCCTAAGAGGGGTGAGGGAGGATTCGCCTAGGCTCGTGGCCTAGTGTAATTACTGTCGTACTTACATGATTTGAGCCACAGGTGTAATAGAGTGTCCAGTAAGTTTTCCTCTCGGCCCCGGATTTTCTCTGTTCGACCTTGCCTACACAAAAGTACAAAGGTTATAATATGGTATAGTTGAATGCTAACCTCAAATCAATTACCATAAGCAATACCAATTAGTCAATAAATAACTGATTATAATGTAAGAGCATTACCCGGTTTTATGCATTAAAAACAAGAATTCATTCTTCTCGCAATGCGCATTGTGAAAGGTAAGCGTAGGCAATGTTTCCAAATAAATAAATAAGGTGGCAATGGTCGCGATTGCCTTGGTTCGAAATGGGTATTTGAGATACATCACTAGGTAAAATTTGAGCCAGTCAAGGCAGAATGTGAAGAAGGGGTTCTATTATCACGTTTTTCTTCTGAAGTTTTCATTTGGTTTTAATAATTTTACGATATTATGCATATTAACAAGTTATTAAGTCTACGTCAAACGCGAAATTGTCCTTTGAAAAACAGGGCCACAAAATTTCGTTACGATATCTTTATAAACAAACGAATTATCATCTGAAACGCTTTTTTTTTAGTCGAGGTCGTCTCGGACGATCGGCCCCATGGGAGCTATATGATATAGTCAACCGATTTTATCAAATTTGACACAATGATAAATAAACTCTGAAACCTCCTATCGCGAATATAGTTATGGGTATCTTAATGTGAAAGTTCGAAACTCTAGCGCTTACCATCTCTGAGATCTATCTGGCGATCATCACCACGGACGCGACGTGACGTGATCCGACGGACGTGACGGATCGGACAGACGGATCGGAACAGGACAGACTGAGTGACAGATTCGGTACATGGCGTATATCTGACTATCTCTATTCACCCTGATCATATTTTACGGTAACTTTGGGTGTCTCCGACGTCTCCTTCGGTATGTTACATACATTTATCGGACTGATACACAAACATTAATATACAACTTAGCCTACCATACGGTACAGGGTCATATAAAATGTGGTGCAGTCGAGGCGGTGCCTCTACGGTGGAATACCCTGCACTTCTGCCTCGAACAAATCCAATCGGATTTTTCTTATTGTTGGTGAACATTCGATATTCATACCTATAAGTTCCGGGAACGGGCGGAACATATTGACATGACTCATACAAACTTTATCTTTTCATGAAATATGCGCACCTACGATGGTAATAGTTCTGATATTTCTAGCTTTTCTAGCTCTCCGAGATTGTATGGCGTTCTTTCGGTACGAATGGACGGACATGGCTCAATAGGCTACCCGACGGTTGTGAATACACTGCATTTTTGCATCAAACGGATCCTTGGGGTCTGCCGCGGACAGGTAGCAGCTGTCGATGTTACATACACTGCACAAGTCTCCGATGATCTTGGTGTACTTTTTAGTACAGGATATAACAAATATTTTTCATAGCTACCTGTACCGTATGGTACCAAGTTTGGTACATTAAGCTTTGTGTCTCCGAGATGTAGGTGTAACTATATACGAATGGACGGACGTCGGCTCAGTACTACCCAAAGTTACCTAAAATATTTGTATACCAGGACTGTGATCATGAGAGTGATAGACGCAGCTGTCGTCCGTCGCTGCACAATCTATCATCTTTTGTACTCCGTACGTCAGATATGAATATCTGATCTCTGTAGTATGGTATACTAAATTTACTAAGTTTTGAATTGTATGTAACATGACTCCATCGGAGACACCCAGAAGTTACCTAAAATATGATCAGGGTGTATGAGAAGTCGATATACCCATGTCCGGCTGTCCGTCCGTACTGTGACGTCAAATGTCCGTCACGTCCGTCCGATCCGTCCGTCCGTGTGAATATCGTAATCTCAGAGATGGTAGGCTAGGTTGCGAAAGTTTCACATTAGATCTCATAATTCACTGGAGGCAAGTTTATTTGATTTTTCGAAATCGGGTTGACTAATATCATATAGCTCCCATAGGACCGGTCGGCCAAGACATCTCGACTTAAAGAAAAAGCGTTTCGACTGAATAATTCGTTTGTTTATGAAGATATCGTACCCAGATTTGGCGTTCGGAAAGTTTTTTATAGTTTCTAATCACTGTACCAAATTTGATCGAAATCAGTTGAAGATATCGTACCCAGATTTGACGTTTGGAATCTCTTAGACCACTTAAGCAATGTGCCAAATTTGAACAAAATCGGTTGACTATATCTATAGCTCCCATAGGTCCGATCTTCCAAAAAATCGATTTTTTAACAAAATTTGTTGTGCTTCGTTTGTTTGTTAAGATATTGGGACCAAATTTGACATTAGTGAGTATTTTATAGTTCCTAAGCCCTGTACTAAATTTAATCCAAATCGTTTGACTAGATCATATAGCTCCCATAGGACCAATCGGTCCAAAAACACGTTTTTTATACAAAATTCGATGTGTTTTGTTTGTTTGTAAAGATATTTGAAATAAATTTGGCATTCATATCTTTTTTAGCGATATTTAAGCACTGTGTCAAATTTTATTGAAATCGGTTGACTATATCATATAGCTCCCAGCGATCGGTCAAAAAGGAATTTTTGCTTAAAAATTCTTCTGTTTTTGGTTTTTGTGAAGAAATCGGACTTTACAAGCTAGTGGTATCCCAAAGTCCGCGCAGCGATCGGTATCCTAAATCGTCCGCGCCCGACTTAACGTCCGCCATTTTTTAAATCTGTATATGTGATTTTATTAATAAATTTTATTATGAAAAATTCAAACAAAACCGAGTTACAGCTCAGATTTAAATATGTAAATCCACGACACGCTGTATAGTGTATGCCTTGCTTTAAGGTGGGATACTGTCGATAGTACCACCACTCGATATCTTAGACTTTGATAGTTGAAACTATCGATATTACTATCAAACAAAGTGAAATATGGCATACAAAAAAGGGCACATCCTTTAAATAAGTACCATTAAGTGGGAAAAATTCGAATACTTACAATAGGGAAATTTCAAAATTAAAAAAAAGGTATAATCCAGACATCACAACTCTTATTTATAGTACAGGGTATAAAGAAATAGCCAAATTATTATTCGCAACTAAAAGTATGCAACGCTTTTTGCTTAGTTTTGGCTGGAAAAAAATACTTAATGGATGAAAGTTTCAGGGATCGTAAATTACATATTTGTAGGTAGGGGGCGTGCCACCGCCCCCTGACAATATATGCTGTTAGACTGTTGCTGTACAATATTTTTTTACTACCAATTTTTGAGTCAAAATTCTTAGGTCCAAATTGCTACCAATAAAATTATCCATCTAAATCAAAGTTGTAGCTTAATCAACGTATCCGCTGAAAAAATGTTTAAGCCCTTGATTTTTTTTTAAATAGAGCTGTAAAAAATTGTTTAAATAAAAGCTTAAGTTGTTTTTTTTTTTATGTATGTATTATGTATTTATTGTTTCATTTTGAATTGTATTCAATGATTTTTGCTTCTTTACCATTTTATTATAGTTTTTGGCTTTTAAAGTTATATACCATATATAATATATATATTTTGGAAATATATTTAATTTGTTTTTTTTTTTTTTATATATGAGACAACAACAATAATAGGTATTAATTTAATATATGTATTTCGATTTTTATTTTTTTTATTCTTTATAATATTTTTGACGTTTGCTTAGTGCTTTTTAAAAAATTTCGCTAGTGTTTAATGCAACTTGCTTGCGGATATTTTTTATTTTTAATCTTTTATGTTATTTTTATGTTTTTTATTTTATTTTTTGCGTTTCTGCTACTGCGTTAATCATCACATGATTTGACAAATTGAAACGTTTAAAATTGAGAACTGAAACAATGTAACGGTGTACATATGGGAGGGCAAGTTCGGTATTGTGTGTCCTGTTTTTGTTTTTAATTTTAAAGATTATTTCTTATTGCAAAATATGTGCTTAAAGACAAGTTAAATATACAATATATATATGATATACATATATGTATAAACATAATGTTTGCTTCTCCCCAGAAATTTCCATATTTACAAATTAATGGAATTTATTAAACTCTTGTTATAATTATTAATTAATTATTTGTTATATGATTTGTGTTTTTTTTTGTTTTGTTTGTTTTAAATTTCATTAAAAATATCAGTCGACGGCTTCGCAATTTCGACGCAGCGCGTGTGCGTTATTTTTTGTAATTTGTTTTGTTTAATAATTAAGTATTTAATAATAATTTTAAAATGTAAATTTAAATATATAGAATTTATGCAGCAAAAATTAATTACTTTTCAATGATTGTTGGCTTGAATTTAGTTTAACTTTATCATTTGTCATTAATTTAAAACGTAATTGCTAAATTAATTTATTTAGTCACTTATCATAATTCGTAGACTCGTAGACTTCGTTTAGAATTTGTAATTTTTTTTTTTGTTAAAAAAACATTATGCTTGGAGGTAGTTTAAATTAGGCCTATGCATATAAACATGTAAATTATATAGAAGATTTCTTTGTTTACCCCTAATACCCCTTGGACTTTTTTTTTGCTGCTCTCTGCATCTTAACCCCAATCCCAAACCCTTTATGTAATTTCAATTTGTTGTTCTTTAAAGCAGTTTTGAATTTGAATTTTTGGTTATTACAAGTTTAATAATGTTTAGATAGGTTTTATCTAGTATGTTGGGCTACTTTTTTTTGTTTTTGTAAGTTATATTATGAGTTAGTTTTTGATAGACATCGAGATAGATTGAAATGGCGCTTAGGATTTGCTTTGCTGCTTAGCAATATTACTTTTAATTTTTGTTTAAATTTGTTAATTTCGCGTAAATGTTTAATTTATAGTCAACATATTTTGCAAAATGTTGCTTTGTTCCGTTTATGGATCGTTAGTTCTGAAACCATTCATTCGTTTTGCTTTTTTTTAAGACTAAAAATTGGCTGCATTTAGATCTTGTGGGTACTTACACAGTTAATTCACAAAATTCGTAAACAAAAATTGGTTCTTTAATGGTTTTAGGCATAGAAAACAAACGATTTATAAAAATTCTGTTGTAGCATTTCGTTTTTTTTTTAACGGCCTTTTATATTTCTGCATTTGCATGCTTTCATTACTCGTTTCCATAATTATTAATACTACTTATAGTATCAATAATAATAATAATAATAATATATATATAAAAAAAATAATGTGCCTTAAAAAATATGCATTGCTGTTTCTTTTCTGCGCTTAAACATTTACAATCGTTTAGCTATATACGTTATATATGTATAGTATATAGCGTTTTATTTATTTATGTTCCATAATTTGCGCTATTTGGCTAAACTAATAATTAAATACATACACACTCGGCTATACACAATTAGGGTTTGTATTTGTTTTGTTTTTTGTTTTTTTTAAATATACAATTACATATTATATGAAGAAAGTTTTTTGTGTGTGTGTTATAATTGCATTTATAAATTAGTTTAGAACATGCAAAATAATATAATTATATATATATTTAGCTGTGTGTGTGTAGCATATACTATGTACTATATAAGTTTGGGCTATATATCAAATAAATTACACTTGGCCAAAACAATTTCAATCAAATTAAAAACATAAATTTCCTTTTTTTCTTCCATATTTTGAATTTCAATTTGAACACAATGCTTAAAGGCAATTAAACAATAATTTGGCTAAAAATTTCATTACCAATGATTTTCTTAAATTTTATAATTAGGAAAGGGTTTAGTGTTTTTTTTTATGTAAAAAAAAAGAAACTACAACTATACCAAACTAAAATTGTGTTTTTTTTTCATATAACTAAGTTTATAACTAATTGCTAATTGTGGTTTGATTTAAATTATTCTCTCTCTCTCTCAGTGTGTTTTTCAAAACAAGCGTCAATGGAAATGATGTTCATGGGCTAATACAATATTTAAATTGCATTCATGTGTTTTTTTTTTGTGAGTGATAGCAGCAGCACAGCATTATTAATTATTATTAATTAGTTACATGCATACAGTTTCATTCATTCATTACTATTAGGCTCAATTCATTTACAAATTAAATTCTGACTAATAAACAGTCTTTTCGTACCAGCGCAGTGTACACAATAGACCTCTTAACTGGACCTCAAAAATTATAAATCGATCAACATATTGTAAACTAATATAATATATATGTATATGTAAAACTTAAGATGAGCTCAGTTATGAGTTGGCTGTATTTGCTGCACAGTTCGTACAATTTCTGCTATTGCAATTGCAATTGCAGGTCATGCTCATCATGCTGGAATTGGAATTGTTGCGGCTCATCGTTGTCGCGGGCGGCAAGATCTCATTGGACACAGCTAAGCTTTCACAGGCCGCAGGCAAATTGCAGCTGCTGCTCTTTAGAATCTGCAAACCGGCGCCAATTGGCACTGAGACGGACAATGGTGGCGTTGGTATGCGTTCGGACGTGCTGGCGCCGGCTGGTGTGCCCAGACTGGTCAACAGCTGGGTGCTGGGCGCCAAGCCAGCAGAGATATGATGGCTGGTTGCTGCATTGGCGCCAAAACTGCAAGCGGTGCTTTTTAATGTGGCAGCATTTGCTATGGGCAGCGTAGGCGCCGCTGCCAGTGATGAAGCCGATGAGGAATTGGACACACATGACGACATGCCCGCTGAAGAGGCCAATGAGGAAGCGGAAGAAGACATGGAGGCCGAGGAGGCTAACGATGAACCAGTTGTGCCACAGGCGCCCATTGTTGATGCCAGTGCTGTAGGCGATTTCGGCGAACTGATGCGTGAGAAGAACTTGGTTATGGCATTGGGTTTGGATTTTGTTGTTGTGGATGCTGCTGCTGCCGCTGCTGCGGCAGCTGATGGCGCATAGGGTGCGCCTGCTGCATGCAAAGTGGATGCACTTGAGCTGGTTAACCTATAACTGGAGCTAGCACATGATGCAGAGATTTGCTCGGGAACATCGCGTACCGTTTTGTTGGGTGGCGGTTTGGTATAGGAGCGTGTGATTTCCGATTGCTGCAAAATAAAAACGTGTATAAGCATGTGATACCATATTTAGGCAGACATTTAAAATGAATCAACGCACCTGATAACTGCTGCGTATTTGCAAATGACGATCTGGTCCGTACTCGCTGTCCGGCAGTGGTACATGATGTGGACAACGTGGCGTTTGCTGCTGTTGCAGCTGATATTGGTAATGTTGATGATGATCGTTGCTATGGCTATCTAATGAGCCACACGACGAAGTTGTCGATGTAGAGGAATTGAAACTATGTTCACCACCGCCGCCGCCACCGCCTTTATAGCTCCCACTGCCCGTATTGCCGTACTTAAGCGTTGTGGCTTCAATGCCGCCTCTTGCCACATTACTGCCAAAATGGTTAATACTATTGTTGTTGTTGTAGTTGTTGTTGCTGCTGCTGCTGCTGCTGCTACTGTTAGTTGTGCTGTTGCCAAGTTGCTGTTGTGAAACGCCACTTGCTCCTGAATTAAGCGGAGTTGTCATACGTTGATGTTGTTGCTGCTGCTGATATAGATGATGTTGATGGTGGGAATGTTGTTGCTTGTTATTGTGATGATGTTGTTGTTGTTGTTGCTGCTGATTGTTGCTGCTACTGCTGCTGTTGCTACGAATCACAGTTTCACCACGTACTGCCATAAGCTCACGTGCTTGAAGCGCATCAACGCGCATTCTACATCTAAATTGATCCCTATATAAGCAGAAAGTAGATCTTGATTAGTTGAAAAGTTCACAAAATATTTGTAAATCTAGCAAGGCTGCAAAGCGACAAAGAATTTGACTGCTTCCTTTACCGATTTACAGCCTTAACATATTTCACAACTTACCTATCATCGGGTGGTGTGTTTAATGATGTGCGGGTCGGAACGCCGAGCCGCTCCATTCCCGCGCAGCCGGCCGTCTGTACCGATAGCATCTGAAAAATACAAAAACATAAAATTAGTATCTTGCTCAAATTTTGGAAAAGCTAAACATGCTCTTACAAAATAAATAAAAACTTTGTAATTTATAAACACCCAGCTAGGCCTGCACATCTTGACAACTTTCGACTTCTGCGACAGTTTGATAACGTTGCAACATATTCCAAGATTTGTGCACCACCATTTTCTCCTTAAAGGCAGAACACTCATAAAATTCAATTTCAATATTCATTTCACAAGGATTAAAACGTTGCTCTTTGTTTATGCAAGAAAATGTTAGATGACCCATATATTTATTTTCTTGACGCATTATAAAAGGACGCTCTACAAAAAGCACCGTCTGCAACCAAGCTGATTTTAAGTTGCTTTTTAGACAAGGATTGCAGCTCAGTTTTAAGGGCCTGTGAGCAAGACTAAACTCCACATCAAAGTATAAGACAAAGCATTCCAGGTAATCGTCCTTGAGCAGCTTTAGCTGTATGGTGCGATCAATATAAAGATCACGCATGCTAATTTTATTCAAATCCAGCGTCATTATCTCGTGAGCTAGTGTTATCAAGCTCTTAGGTTGTATTTTGATATAACGCGGCTCGGCCAAGGCATAACGACGTAGTGCGTTCATTTTACAGCCATAGACATCCAGCCAGTAGTTGCAGCGTTCGTTTTTTAGCTGTATGGCCGATGAGCCCAACATATAAAGTGAAGCCAAGTCGGGCAATATGAAACCATCTTTTTTAAGCCAGCGATCACGTGCTTGTAAAACTTCTACAATTTCCGACTCATAAAGCAAACTGTGTCCCATCCAGTTGCATATAATGCCATCAACACCTTTCTTATTGGGCAGCTCTATATCGGCTACCTTGCCATGTATAACCTTGATGATGTGCTCATAATGATTGGCCTTTACTACCAACTCTGTATAGTTTGTCACATTGGAGTAATCTATGGCATAAACACGCGCGGCGCCCCAGCGTGCTGCCATCAAAGCTAGAACGCCCACTCCACAACGTAGCACCAATAAGGTTTTATTCTTAATTAGAATTTGATTTTCAATCATCACTGTTTCAAAATATTTCAAATGCTCCTGGTTCTTTAGTGAGGTGCGCATATACTCCAGGTGGGCAGCATAATCATGTCGAAAATCCGCCGAAGTCATTTGATCTACTTGGGCCAGCTCTGGCGGTACGTCACGCGTTGGCTTGAGTAAAGCGCGTACTTTTTTTTTCTGTTTGCGCTTAGGGTTTTTAATAGTCCAAGGTGCTATTAATGGTTTTGGAGCAGGGCATACCAAATTGATGTTGAGTTTGGAAAAGCCATGCAAGCCCTGAGGCTCCAAAGTTTTGTTATGATTTATTGGCACAGCAACAAGTTCAGCGCTGCTTGTGGGTTTCAACTGCGTTTTCTTTGAAAAGTTATTGGAAGCTGCGGCTACCTGAGAATATGTATTTGCTGTTCGATGGCCGCAAGTGTTTATAAAAAAATTATTTAAAGGTAATACGGTGCGTTTTTTTTGTTTTTGGGGCGCTCCATTTGGTACTTCATTTTCACGGTTCTTAGCAAGTACAACAGCCTCTTTATAATGATTCTCAAAGACATGCTGCTTTTGGTAAATAGTAAAATTATGTGGTAAATCATTTTTCCAATTTAATTTAGTTGCATTTTCTTGTTGCAATTGTTGCTTGTTTTTACGCGGGTTTTTGCTCATTGTTTTAAACAATCTTTAGTGCGCAATTTTTTTGCGAATATCAGAATAAAAGAAATTGAAAGCTAGCTTTTATCGATTAGCGATTGCTATTCTGATGCGCTCGATTATTGTAAATATTATAATGCAGCAGCCAGCTTTTGTGCATGTTTAGAATAGTTGCTTCATTTTAAACACTTTTTTTTTTACAGCATGTTGCTTAACATAGTTTGCAGTTACATTTTAAAATGTTAAAAATTGGGGTTTCTAGTGTCTTATGTGATTTTATTTATGTACGCTTTACATATATTTGTTTATAATTCTTGTAAAACAGCAACAAATTATGCTCTGAGAAATTAATAACAAATTAATGCAAATTATTTTAAAAATATGCATATATGTACATAATTTTGAAATACGCCGCAAAGCTGATGAAATTTTTCAGCATTTTCTATGTAGTGCCTACAACTCACACCCGCGCACACCTTGTGTTTGATGTGTTCAAGTGAACGTGACAAATGACAAATCTAGCAAATATTTGTGTAGCAGACTTTGTTGGTCAGCGTAAATTATAAAAAAAAAAAATATGCAGATGTAGACATTTATACAAATGTATGTATGTACGTGCATCAGTATTTATTATAGGTCTACGTGTGTGTATCTGTTTCTTGTTGTTAATTTATTTGGGTTAATTGCAAACAGTTTTAGAGTTTTGGCAACATAGTTTCCTAGATAATTATTTCTATTGTAAGCAGTTTTTTTTCTGAATAAAAATAATTTCTTATACTTTGATAGCGTTCAAAATTGGGCTAAAAAATATGTACGAGGTGTGTTAAAAAAGTAAGGTGACTTTGTATTTTTAAGAAAAAATATTTATTTATTCATCAATATTTATGTTGTCCACTTCAAATGAATCCCCCTCAGATACTATAAACTTATGCCAACGGTTTTTCCAATCCTCAAAGCACTTCTCATAAGCACTTTTCGGTATAGCCTTGAGCTCTTCCAGCGATGCAGTCTTTATCTCTTCAATCGTTGCAAATCTCCGTCCTTTCATAAGTCTCTTTAGTTTTGGGAACAAGAAAAAGTCACATGGGGCGAGACAAATCCGGTGAATATGATGGCTGAGGCATGATTGTGGTGTTGTTTTTGGCCAAAAATCTCTCACAAGCAAAGATGAGTGAGCAGGGGCATTATCGTGATGCAAAAGCCATGAATTGTTTTTCCACAGTTCTGGACGTTTTCTTCGTATTGCATTCCTCAAACGGCGCATAACTTCCAGATAAAACTGTTTATTGACCGTACGACCATATGGTAAGAACTCCTGATGCACCACGCCATGGTAATCGAAGAAAACAGTGAGCAAAACTTTGACATTTGATCGAACTTGGCGTGCTTTTTTTGGTCTCGGCTCTTCTGGCCGCTTCCATTGGGACGATTGGGCTTTGGTTTCGATATCATAACCATATACCCATAATTAGTCACCAGTTATGACCCTTTTGAGTAAATCTGGGTCGACGTTGACGTCATTCAACAGCTCTTGAGCGATGGTTCTTTTGGTCAAAATTTAGCAATTTCGGAACAAACTTTGACACACGTCTCATGCCCAAAACGTTAGTAAAAAATTTCATGGCACGAGCCAAGCAATATACCGACATCCTCAGCAACTTCTCTAATAGTGATTCGATGATTTTCCAAAACAATTTTCTTCACTGCTTGAACGTTTTCGTCAGTTTTTGACGTGCTTGGGCGTCCATAGCGAGGCTCGTCATTGGCATCTTCCCGGCCATCTTGGAATAGTTTATACCACTTATAAACATTTTTTTTACTCAGAACAGTTTCACCGTATGCTACTGTCAACATTTCAAGTGTTACGGAGCACTTAATTTAATTTTTACACAAAATTTGATGCAAATCCGTTGAACCATATTTTTCGATAGCAAAAAAATCGTCATGCACGCAAAACACTTATAACCTTTACGCCTCTCACAATCAAACAAAAAATGCCATTCACTTGAAATTTGGTACAAATGTTCGGGAAGAGTGTAACAACAACAACACAAAAAAAAATCGATTATCGAAAATACTTTGCCCGCGAAATTTGAAGTCACCTTACTTTTTGAACACACCTCGTATATTAAAAATATATTAAGCTAATTTTAAAAACAAAAAAAACTTATGACGTTGGTTTATTTATAGCTTCAAGGCTTGGCAACTTAGAAGTTCGTTTCGGATGTTTGGGCGAAACTCTGTAAGAAGTTTGTTGTTTGAGCCAAGTTTTCTTTTAAAATGTACAACAAATTAAAATAATACAAACTTTTAACAATTGTACATGGGTACGCTACTAAAAATGAATTTAATTATGAAAAGTAGCTAAAAAGTGGATCAAAACTTTTGCCTACCAATTTGGTGCGCTTAAAACAGAAAATTTTGTATTTTTTCAGTTCGCAGCGAAAAATTTAAAATGGTTTGATTTGAACTTGGCTCATAGCACTGAGATTTTTTCTGTATACTGCTTGTCATGCTTACTTCCTGTTAAACATTTGGTTCTGTTGCTGTTGCTGTTACTGGCCGTCGCACATCTGTTACTACTATGTACATATGTATGTATGTATGTATCTTTATCTTAGTTTGTTTCGGTGCTTGAGTGACATAATATGCAGGGCCAGCAACGTTGACGTCGGCAGTGACGCCCACATTGATGTCGACTTTTGTTTGTTTGTTTGCCTGGCTTTGCATGTTTACTCAGTCCTTCAGGCCAGTGTTGTACACACAGCAACAGACACATTCAAACAATACACAAAAACTACCAGCAGAAAACTCATTGCCAAAAAAATAAAAAAAAAATTAAGAGATAGAGAGAGTAGAAAGTAGAACAAAAACTCGAAACTAAATAAATGTCGCCGTAGAGCAGCAAAGAGTAAACACAAACTTGACTTAGTTAACTTGTGGCAATACAAAGTGCATGTTTATTTATGCTAATTAGAGAGCAGTACAATTGAGTGTGTGAGTGAAATGGTAGCAACAGCTGTTAATGTTATTGTTGTTGTTGTGCATTAAACAAGTGTTGCAAAATGTCGAAAATCAGCATATGTAGCACGTACGTGTGTATGTGTGTGTGTGCGTTTTATATTAATTAATTTATGCGTGTCTGTGTCGGTGCGTGCGTCTGGCATAGATAACGGTTAATAAAGCCCCTGCCTCTAAAGCTCTTAACGCCTACAGCTGCAGCGAATTTAATGTCGAAACAAACGCGCGAAAGCGCCTGATTTGCTTGCGCGTGTGTGTGTGTGTCTCGAGACTCACGCACACATTTAATAATCAAATTGAATTATTCATTGACTAGCGGCGGCAAATAAAATTCGATTAAAACATGCCGACGTCGAAAGTCTGCTACTTACAAACACAAACACATTCATAAACACATATCGTACATAAAATGAATATTGTTTTTTTTTTGAATATGCAGACGCCTTGGGTTATTAGCCACAATTGTATCTTTATTACGTTGGCTGCCATCAAAGTGGCCCACGCAATTGCGCACTGTTCTAAATGTTTAATTCACTGCCAAGATGATGGAAAAATAAAGAGCCGAACAATGCAGCTTTAAACACAAATATGTGTGTGTTGTCTGTGTGTGTGTATGTGTGTGCTTGTAATTATTAAGTTTAACAACAACAGCAAAATTATGGAAAATGAAAAATGAGCACCGTGTCAACGCAGAAACCAACAATTTGTCAAAGTCTTTGCATGCTGTTGAATGCCTATGCTATGTTCACACTACATATATTGCATACATTGCGGCATATTTTCTTCAAATAGTTGCTGATGTTGCGGCAGTAGCTGGCAAGGAAGCAGCAGCAGTTGACAAAATTTTATATAAATTAATTAACTTGATTAACTTTACAATCAGCTCTGAAATGCTATTGCAGACCGTAACATAACGTTGAACTTGAAAACTTGATTTCTCCTAATTTATTTTTATATATGAAAATATGAAATTTCGAGCAAACTTATTGCAAGTGTTTAGATTTCTGATACTAGATGTAGTGCTTACAAATATCTAAAAGCAACCTAACCCTATATTGACAAAAGAAATGTGTAGATTTAGGTCTGTCTGTCCCTATTGTCTGTTTCTCAAAAACCAAAACAGCTAGGCGCAGAAAAATTTGCCACAAGATGTGCCTTATGGTCAAGTTCTTTAACTGCATTCTGTTTTTTGCTCTTGGCTCGTCTTACAGTTTTCAAGCTCTAATATTGAAAGTCAACACTTGTTTTTTTGAGAACCCTTATGTGGCTGCTAATTAATAACCAGAAATGAACTACATTTAAATTATTTATGAACTAGCTCTGCGTTTATATTTGTTATTTATTATTAACCACTGCGTTCAGCGTCTTCGGTGTCAGTACGACCACGTATAAATTCATTGTACCAGTCTTTTATGGTTGATTTCCCTGGAGCAGAGTCCGAGTAATATTTATCAAGCCAAAGTTTAGCTTCTACCGTATTTTTTCCGGTTAAAAAGCAATGCTTAATTAGCGCACGAAATTCTTGTTTTTCCATTTTTAATAACAACACTGAGGTAGCTTCACATTGACGCGTATAACGCGTTAACCAAATTACATGAAATTTTTACACATATCTTATGAAAGATGGCGCTATCGAACCCCATAAAAGAATTTTCGTTGTGGCCGTCGGTGGTGTAAGTGGTAGCGTACTCGCCTCTAAAACCGA
This sequence comes from Chymomyza amoena, assembly GCA_037043745.1. Classification (NCBI taxonomy): domain Eukaryota; kingdom Metazoa; phylum Arthropoda; class Insecta; order Diptera; family Drosophilidae; genus Chymomyza; species Chymomyza amoena. Next base: position 105,681 of record JBAMAX010002295.1, on the reverse strand, counting down.
ATGTCGGTGGTTCAATTTTCCGCAGTAGCACTGGTGCATTTGCCTAGCACTGGGATCGCTAGCTCAAAGACGCTATTTGCCATGAAAGTCTCTATTAATTAAAGACACCGCCGTTCGGATTCGGCTATAAACTGTAGGTCCCTGTTCTGTTCTGTTCGAACAGTTATTAATAGAGATCCCCTATGCCCTATGCGTCTAAGGGGTCACACGGGGAATTATTTCTTTTATTTATTTATATATTTTACCCACTTTTCTGCCTATGGAATTTCGCTACAGTCACTAAAATTGGTGTGCTGACATAGTCTTGCGGGCTTTAATATAAATATCTTTTGATTTATTTTTTTCAAGATTAAGCCTTTCTCCACAAAATATAAAACTCAACAAAGAGCTTTCGTTTAACATAAACCATCAAACAATGACTATAGTTTTCAAAATTGGATATTTAATGTAGAAATGAAGAAAATTACTGGGTATAATAAAATCTTGACTTTTGGACTGGAACCATCGCCCGCTGGCTCGCATGCAAAATACCTATTTACTACAATATTTTTATGTTTTTAATTTTTTTTTTTTTTTCTTGCGATAGTTGTAGCCTAAAATAAAAAAGTTCCATAGCTACCAAAAACAGTTTGTGCTTTAAAATTAAATGCACCTCAAAATTGAATATAATGTAGAAATTAAGGAAATTGCTGTGTATAGTAAAATCTTTTTTTTTTTTTGGCAATTTTAATAGTTGAAAAAGTCTTATAGCTACCTCAAAATTGAATATGCAATGTAGAAATTAAGGAAATTACTGGGTATAGTCATGGCTTTTCGACTGTAACCTCATTCGCTGGCTCGCATGTAAAGTACTTATTTGCTACAATATTGTTGTGTTTTTAATAAAATAACATTGTATATAATTTTATTTTGAGAAATGTACTAAATGTATTGACAATAACAAATGATATCTAGTATTTTCAAAAGATTTTGGCCTATTTTCTTTTGCTATAATGCTTTGGCGCCCAAAATGTATTAATCTGTTAAAACTGTTTACTCTGTTTTTAATGCTTGCACTGGTAATTGTTGTTGTATTATCTTTCAAATTTATTCCGAAAGTCATTCTAACATTAAAATTATCCAGCAGTATCAGTTCAGGACCGTAAGAATATGTAAATGGCGACGCCCCTGGTTTGAATTTAATGCGAAAATTCTTAAGGATCTGCATATTCCATACGTTTAAGAATAAAGACGAAGACTTAGCACAAGTTACATGGAAAGGCTAAATAATCATTCGAATGCTTTGGCAATAGACCGTTTTGATGATAGCGATACAACAATAAGATTAAAACGTAATTATGTTTTAAATTTATATTTGCAAATTGAGTTTACAACATTAAATTAAATTCAATTTCCAAAACATTTACTTTTTGTCGAAGATTTTTTTCTTCACGTTTTATTTACATTTGTCTCCAGACAATAATATTTACTTAAACAATTATCATTGAAATAAAAGTATAACAGCAAGATTGTCCAAGTAATAGAATGTAAATAAATTATCTAAAAAAAAGGCATTTCTAATTGCATTTTTCTAAAAAAACTTTTGTAAAATTAACAAGCACAACGCTTTCAGACACTAATTTTTAATTTAATTAGCCAAATTGTGTGGCAGTCTGAACGCAGCATTGCTTGATGACCAACCCAGACTATGCTTCTAATTGTCATTTACACACTCACACACGCATACACTCCAGCGCATTTAAATTCGCCTTAATGGATTTGCCGCAAAAGACCAGGCTGCGGTTTTATGTAATGAGCTTGAGTCAAGCTTAACCGCAGCGGCAGAGAAGCGAAGAGAAAGCGCAGCGGGCAAAATAGACAAGAGAGAGAGAGAGGCGGCAGACTGAGTCAATGTGTGGGCGTGCAAAAGCAAAGCCGCAAAGCGCTTCACATACACACACACACATACACACGCATGTGTACTATGCGCACAGGTGTATTGGAATTTTGCGGTAGTATGTAAGCATCATCAAAGCAAATTATGCGATTTTATTTGAAAATCTTGCCTTAAAAGCTTGCCCAAGGCCAGGTGGGGCGCACTTAAGTCCAAAAGCAATACAGTAAATGCAAAGATAAATAAATAATAAATAAATACAATTTTTAAAAAGCCAACAAATAAGGCGGACTTTGTTTTTACTTAGGCATTGCTATTATCTCTATTATTATTGTTATTGTTAATATTATTGTTGTTTTGCTTATTTTGGAAATGGCTCACTGACTGACTGCGAGAAAAAATTGAATTTGCGCTGCCATTAAAATGAAAGAAGACATGATGGGAAATCAGCCAGGCGCAGGCAGGCAGCACAGACTGTAATAAAAATTTAATGCCAAATGCCACTCACGCACACACAAACACACACAGGCAGACAGACGGAGGAGAGAGAGAGCGAGAGGAAAAGCCCCAACATAGACACAGACGTCGACTGCAAGTAGGCGCCATTCTCATATTACATAATGGTAAAAGGCATAGGATCCCTGCCATTACATAACGGATAGCAAAGGAGACGACGAGGACCAGGACGACGATGACGAACGTCGGTCGACGCCAAGAACGCGGGGCACAACGCAGTCAAAGCAATTTAAACATGTCTGCAATGCGTGTGTGTGTGTGTGTGTGCGTGTGTATGAGAGAGAGTGTATTGTGCTTCAAGGACTTTGGCTGCCACCTCCAACTGCACAAATGAGACTTTATGTCTGTCTGTGTCTGCCTCCTGGCTGCTTAAGGGACGACAAAAAGCGAAAAAGCTCTGTAGGCGTTTTGCCAAGAACAAGAAGAACAAAACGCAGAAAAAAAAAACGGAAACAACGTAGGGACACAGACATAGAGAGAGAGAGTACGAGCGCGAAGAGAGAGAGTAAGTAAGTGCAAGAGAGCGTGAGACAGCTGGAAAGGGTGAAAGCATGGCTCAGCAACTTTCGACACGTGTAGGATTTGTCTCTCTGTGTAAAAGTATTTGTATTGCATATAGTAGGTATGTTTAATTAATTAAGGATCTAACAAGTAAACAAGCTGATGCTTTAATTTTTAAGGAATATAATGGCGTAGGAGTCGCAATTAATATTGCATTGGGCTAAAAGCAGCTGGCAAATGTGCGAAAAAAAAGTTAGATATAAGTTAGTATACAAGTTCTCGATTTAATTAATGCTGGTCTTATTTAACTTTTATTTGTTTAGCCTGCATCCGTAACAGTCTGGCTACGGCTCTCAGGGGGCGCTCAACGCCCTTTAACGCCTACCTGGCTACGGCCCTACTAGGCGCCCTGCTAAGTTGTGGGGGCGCTCAGCGACCCTCGGGCCTACCTGGCTACGGCCCTGATCCGCAAGGTAAGCAGTACTAACGTTTTTTTTTCGAGCAAAATGGGTCTTCGGAAAGTTATCCAAATTTGTGTTTTTTCTCATCTCTTGCATTCAGTTTTTCGATATTCAACATCCTTGGCGCTACAGCTATAGTTTAGGTTTGGTCTTTCGAAAAATATTTCTCCAATAATCCCTTTCCTTTGCAGCTTCATCAAAATTTAGGACGTTTAATTTTATCAAATCATCTATCACAACATTTATCCAATGAGCTCGGGGTCGCTCAACTGTTCTTCTTCCGTCTGGATTATTTAAGAAGGTAGCATCATCCTTGGCGCTACAGCTATAGTCAAGCTTTGGCTTTTCGAACAATATTTCTCCAATAAACCTTATCCTTTGCGGCTTTCTCCCAATTTAGAACGTTGTATTTTACCAAATCATCTTTTACTCCATTTATCCAACGAGCTCGGGATCGCCCAACTACTCTTTTTTCATTAGGTTTATTGAAGAAGGTAACATCATTCTTGGCGAAAAAGCTATAGTTGGGCTTTGGGCTTTCAATCAATTCTCTTACTCCAATAATCCCTATCCTTTACACCTTTCTCCCAATTTTACTTGTTTTATTTCACCAAATCATCTATCACTCCATTTATCCAACATGCTGCGGTCGCTCAACTACTCTTCTACCATCTAGTTTATTGAAGAAGGTAGGTAGTTGGAGCGAACGCGATAATTAGCAGCATCTATCCTTTTCGGACAACGAATTCTATGTAAAAATTTGCTCTCTGTCCTTCCTAGGATATCTATATCTGATTTCCTCAGAGTCCACATGGCACATCCATACGTTAATATTAGTGGGATCATTGTTTTATGGGATCATTCACGCGTCACGGGACACCAAAAACAAACAAAATATCTTCAAAAATTTTCCATACTGTATCACAAGGGGGAGGAGGGAAGTTTATTTTGACGAAAATCAATGTCACTTGATTTATGGATGATCCCTTATATAGCCGGAGCTTTAGGGTTCTGTTGAGAAGGCGTGACTTGAGGAACGTTGAAAGCGAGAAAAATGTTGAGTGCGCAGATTTAATTATTTTAGTTCGATATTAGCCCATACTTTTCTATACTCAAATTTTATGAACATTTCCTAGACTCAAAGTGTCACGATTGCTGCGGAATCGAGATTTAAAGAAAACATTTTATAAATAGAATCAGGCGTAGCAGATCTTAGGGTTCTTTTCTCTAAGCCCATCAGAACCACTAGATCTCATAGTCTATTGACGCTGGAAACACCAGAAGAATCGCATTATTCCGATATTGAAAGCTAACCCTTTTCAGCTTAGGAGTATTTCGATTTAGATCCTATGTTCCAGAAAAAGTGGACTTTCCAAAATTGGGTAAATGTTTCGACCATTATTATTTTACACTTATTATGACTTTTGAATGACAACTAGGGAGTTAAGGAGTCTTCGCATATACTACAGTTGGTCACCAAGGGAGTGGGAGGGGAAGTGTTCAAAATTACAAAAATTGGGTCACGTAATTTGGGTACGGCCCCTTATCTCCTCTTTGTTTTCGAACATTTACTAACACTAGTATATTAGGAAAGCTAGCCCTTGAACAGTCCTCATAAATTCAATGAATTCCACCGATAGCCCGATTTATACCCACCCTATAAGACCTTTTTTTACTGTGTATTATGCTGCCGAAGCCATTTCAAATTTCAGCTATTTTCTAGTCGTAATTATAGCTTAACAAGAGATCTTTATATAGATGTAATTGCTACTTACGGGTACAGAATGTTCCGGCTCGGTTGGCAAAAGTGTTGTTCTTGTTATTGCTGCTGCTGTTTGGGATTGTGTTGTTATTGCTGTTGTTGTTGTTGCTAATGGTGCTGCTGCACTGGCTGCTGCTGGATGATCCTCTTGCGCTAACGTTAGTGGCAGGGCCAGAGCAGCGGCACAACACCCAACAGTTGTTGTTGCTGCTGTTGGGATTCTTGATGTTGATGATGATGGTGATGATGATGCTGCCGACTCGCTGTTGGCAACAATGTTGATGCCACTTTGCTGCTGGCTGCGCTGCCGGCGCGTCGAACGTCGCTTGGAGCGTATGCGTCGCGTTGTTGTTGTTTCTGTTGCCGCCGCCGTAGCACGACAACGATGGGCAATAAAAGCAATAATAATGCTGCTACATGCAACACAAACAGTTATGCCACTGATAATTAACAAAATGCGGCCTGAAACAATAGAAAGCAAAGAATTACAAAATTGATACAAAAAAAGAGAGTGGAGGGAATATTATAGTAATATATGAGACTGAAAAGTAAGCGATGAAAGCTACAGAAGTTTGCCAAGTTCATTGGCATTCAAAGTAGATAGATCTGGTTCAGATCGCAGTGCTCAGTCGGAATCGCGCTACTAAATGTTTGCTTACCCCCATTTTTTTTTATGTTCCTCATTATATATATTAGCGCTCTAAGCTATCTCCGGAACTCACGTGAAAAAAAACTATGATTTACGATTAATAATATTATATTTTTATTGAGACTACGCTTTGATACGTTCCGACACGCACTAGTCACAAGCACGAACTGCCGATCGCAATGACTATCATACTGTTAAAGCGCTGTCATGCTACCGCTACTGATAACAGCGCTCTGTTAATTAACAGACTGTCTGTCGAAAACTGAAAGTGAATTGTAAGCATCAGACTAGAAAAAAAAATCAAAAAAACAAGTACAACACAAAAAAAAAAAATAAAATATAGCAAATATGTAATAAGTATAAAGCAAAAATTATTTTTGTTTAAACTATTTTTAGCTACCATACAATACACAAAAGATCGCAAATACCATAACAATGAAATAAACTATGTGTAAATACGCTGCCTAGTTGCCCTATAGATATAAACGGGGCAGACTCATACGTAAATAATAGTATATGTGGGTAGCACACACTATAATGTATATAGTATAAGTATGTAGCTAGCTATATACCGTGTCTATACTCATGCGTCTAGACTAGATAGCAGACTACTTAAGTAATATAGGCATATATGTTCATGCATATAAGTATTTGTATCTATACTATATAGATAGACAGTCGTAGCGATAAACAAGCGCTTACAGGCCAGACAAACAGAGGCCACAGCCCCTCCTCATGGAAAACTTGTGCAATATTTTTTTTTTTTTATCAAGTATGCTTAAAGAGTTGAGACTCTGATAATTCAGTTACAATTATAGCAAACAAATGATAAACTAGAAAAAGTTTTTTGTTACGGCAATCAAGTTGTATCCAAGTCCAAAGCAGTCTGACTACTACATAAATATTTAAGAGTGACTTGCTTAGCTTTCGATTTTAGTTTTTTTTTTATGGCGGGGCTATGAATGAGTTTGATCATTTGGAAAATCCCCGCTTTTTAAATGTATCTTTAACTACAATCAAAAACGCAAATCGAATCGTAGACGTAGACTCAGTCACTGTAGACTAAGGCCTTGAGCATTGCTACTAGAGCTGGATAATTTGGGTTTGGGTCTACATTCTGACATCATTATTAGACGAAACGCTTTCAAATAAAAGTTTTTTATTATATCCGTACATCTTTTTAAAAAGCTGCACCCTCAAATTTTGTCCAAAGTACAATAATAACCATAGAATAACCAAAGAATTTATAGAATGAAGTATCTTTTTGCAAAACTTTAGAGATTTTACAATATACACCGGCGAAAATAAGTCCACTTTTCGCTCTATCTCTGGAATTTTAATGATTTTTTCATATTTGGTGGAGCTACTAGGCAATGGTAACCAAGCCAAATTTTTAAGCAAAAATTCCACTTATTTTCGAGTTGTGTATAACTAAAAAAAATGTCTTAATTCCTGCAAATATTTTCGGGATGGATGTAGAGGAGAACATGTGATTGTAAAATTGTGTTTCGTTCTAACACCATAAGCTACGGCACAGTGTTACCCTTTATGGACAAGTCTAACTTCGATGGAATGGTTAATCTACTTTGTAGTAGAGGTAGAGAACTATCGATAGCGCTATCGGCACTATCGATGGTTGGGCGCTATCAAGCTACCATCGATAGCAGCCAGGCGTCTTCGATGGTGCACGACGTACTATCGATAGTACAGGCGATAGTTACAAAGTTTGTAGATCCTTAGTCCTAGAAACATCAACTTTATGTGCAGAACGTGCGTCTTCTAGAACTCACTTTCCGCGATCCCCAATGCCAGTAGAGGTTTACCTGTAGTTTCTGCTTGGGCCGAGGAAAAAAGGAAGATACTGGCAGTGCCAGATCTGGTCTGCAGGACTACGTGGCAACCTTATGGTAGCCAGAAACTTCCGCACGACAAATCCATGCAAAATCTGACATTTACAGCTGTTCCAAGGGCTACAATCTCCCTCTGAACTATACCATGGCGGAGTGTGCCACTCGACGCTCTGGCGTCTGGCCTTCGACGCGCTGGTCGACAATTTTCTCCATCTTTGATTGAGGTGAAATTCTCTCAACAGAAATTCATGGAAATCGAGCTGCTTGTTCTTTCCCTATACATGGTGCCCTATATTGTATGTCAGCATTGAATATCTTTTAGAAGAATATTAAGAATTTTGAGGATTTGTGTTGCGGTTTGGTTTATTCTCATATCTGAACCTAAATTCATTTAAATGTAAGCTAGCCCCACTGCTCGGAACCAACTTATTTTCTTAACATGAAGCTGCCCTGCTAACTTATTTTCGGAAAATAAAATTCAAAAGTGATCTCCCACTTTAAAAAAGGGGTAATGTCATTTTATGCGAGTAACCTACAGCGAAAAACAAAAAAATTTGTAACTCGTAGAATTGTAGAAGTTATGCAAATTTTTTTATGGCACCTCGAATGTTTGCAGTAATAAACAGTACCTCCCAAAAAGACAAATAAGCATAACTCCTCGGAATTGAAAAATAAAAAGTTTAAATTAGACATGATTAATGACGATTTGACATTTAAAGATCAATCTTAAAAGTAACAATGCATATCATGACCCTGTCTCCAGATATTTAATATTAAAGGTTACAAAATTCGGTTTTTGCAAATAACATATCTGTAAAAAGTTGTAGGTCATAAAATTCTCTACAAAATCGGTATTCAACATTATTTCAGACAACTAACCCATCAAGAGATAAAGTGTTCAGAGTGCAAAGCCAAAAGACGCATTTTTATGGAATTTTCCCATCAAAGGATTCCACCCTTTCCAAGCTGTATCTCAAGAACAATTATCTGTAGAATATTATCCCCAATATCAATTTTGAAGAGGATTTTACGCCTTACAATTTTTGAAGGTGTTTACTATACGTCCAATAGGAGGAAGAAAAAGAGTCCGGCCAAAAAGATGAAGAAGCAGACCTCAATATGATGCACATTCGCAATTGGAAAGATGAAGCGAGAGAGAGAGAGTGAACTGAAGGAAGATTGTAGATAAAGCTACGATCTACCCCGGACTGTAAAGCAAAGATCAAGAAGCACCAGATTTACTTTGCTTTTGTTGTTCGTCTTACATTTTTAACTTGAAGCTCTTAGTAAGAGTTATTCTCTACGTTACTCGGGTATTTTTGCCTTTATGCATGACAAAGTGAACAGTTTTCTAGGGAAAGATGATATATAACATTCATGGGCGTAGCGAGGTGGGGGTGTGGGGGGTATGACACCCATCACCCATCATCATCCATCAGTTAGCAAATCTCGGATATTTCACGCAATATTCGAGAAATAAAAATTCAGAATCGGTTATTTGTCGGCAATTTGTTGAATCGAGTCGGCATTTTGAGGCTCACCCCCCCACATTCAACGCTCTCGCTTCGCCACTGATTACATTGGACTTTCTTGGATCTAATATTTAAAGTACTTTAAGCTAAAATTAATAAATATATAATGTTCGTCATTAGAGCTATTCACTATGTTACTCGGGTATTTTTGCCTTTTTGCACGACAAATTTAACACTTCAAACGTTTTCTATGGAAATATGGCTATATATATAAAATTGGAGCTAACGTTTAAAGCAATTAAAGCACAAAATCAATAGATGAATTATGTTCGTTATTAGAGCTATTTGCGATGTTACTCGGGTATTTTTGCCTTTATGCATTTATGCACAACAAAGTGAATAGATCAATAATTTTCCATGGAAAGATGATATATAGCATTGGACTCTCTTTCTTGCATATAACGTTAAAGTATTTAAAGCAAAAATCAATAGGTCTATAATGCTCGCAGTTAGAGCTATTTTATTCAAGAAGTTACTCGGGTATTTTTGCCTTTATGCATTTATGCAGACAAAGAGAACGCTTAAATAATACTATGGAAAGATGATGTATAACATTGCACTCTCTTGGATCTAACGTTACAGTATTTAAAGCAAAAATCAATAGGTCGATAATGCTCGTTGTTAGAGATATGATATTCACGTTAAAAGTATTTAAAGCATAAAATCAACAGATGGATAATGCTCGTTTTTAAAGTAAATAACTCGTTAGACGTTATTTTTGCCATTATGCGCGACAAATTGAACACCCCAATAGTTTCTATGGAAAAATGAATAAACCTTAAGATCAAAAAGTTTCCGGAAAGGCGTTTTTTAAAAGGCGCGCGCAAAATGAATCGGAATATTTCTTTTTTTGGTAGAACTGTTTTTGACATCTTGCCATAATTTGAGCTTGATCCAATCATCCATACACTTCTGGTAGGCCTGGGCAGGTATGGCTTTGAGTTCCTTTTTCGAATTTTGTTTGATGATCTCAATGGGGTCAAAACGCTTCCCTCTTAATGGCAATTTGAGTTTGGGGAACAGGAAAAAATCACACGATGCCATATCTGACGAATACGGAGCCTGAACGACCACATTCGTTAAGTGTTTGGCCAAAAATTTCAGAAACTTTTTGATCAAAAGGTATATAACATTGGACTATCTTGGATCTACTGTTTAAAGATGGATGATATAGTATGGAAAGTCTTGTTTTGTTTTCAAGATAGTAACTTAAAAAATAAAATAAAATAAAATAATGAAAAACAATAGAATTCGAGGTAATACCAAATCAAAAGTTACCAGTAGGAACTCTTTTTCAATGAAAGGTTATTTTCAACTTTATCAATTATTTCCAGACAACATTTTTTGCACTATCAAATTAAATCCATTACTCATAGTGCATAAAAAAAGAATTCACACAGCTGATACCGTTGCAAAAAACTGTCACACACACACATATACACACACAGAATACATTTAACCGTGTCAAAAGATCGTCGATTGTGAAATGAAAACTGAAAAGTTTGCCACATTGGGAAACACTCAAAGCGATTAATTTATATATATTTACGATTAAATATACAAAGTAAAATAAAAAAAAAAACGAGAGAGAAAAAGTTTTTGCGACAAATAAAATGACATGAACAAATTATACAGGTTTCAAATGCCAGACAGAGTTGATGTTTGTTTCTCCTGTTGTGGTGGTTGTTGCAAAAAAAAAAAAAAGTTAATCAACTAAAATTTAAAAAAAAAAAACAATACAACAACACAAAAAATGTCAACAATGTCTGTTTGCGCATGTGTGTCAGTGTGTGTGTTGGTGTGTGCTGCGTGTGCGCGTGTATGTGTTTACTGTCTGGCTTCGACTTTACAGCTACAACAACAAAGCGACAACGACAACAACAATACCAACAACAACAACAAGTGGCACTTTAGACTTTTGCGCGCTGATAGCCGCACGAACAACCGTTGTCGTTGTTGGTGTTGCTGTTGTTGTGGTTGTTGTTATTTGCCCAGACCAGGCCAGACCAGACCCGCAACAGTCCACCAGACAGGTGACTCAACCGGCTCAACGCAGTTGTCGTCGTCTGCCTTTATTTTTTTTTTATTATTTTTTATAAATATCTACTTTGTTTAATTTTTTATCTTTTTTTTTTTTTTAATTGTGTGCTGTTTTTTGTTGTTGCTGTAATTTTTATCGCAGGTGAATGATTGAGTGCGTCTGCGCTGTTGGCATATAGACGAGTATATACAAACACGCAGCCAACTATTTACATACAAACTTGTAAGTAACTATGTTTGTAGGAATATCTATAATGGCTGTAGCTATACTCTATAATTTGTACCGAGCTTAAGTAGTAACTGTGGTAACATGGTTTTTTTAAAATTAATTTTAAAAAAAACATTGTGTGGAAGTTTGGTCTTAAAAATTGATTCTTCAAGAATATTATTTATATTTATTCTTCAATTAGTATATAAATATATTATTAACCCCTTAAGGCCCACTGTTGCGAACATTTCTTTGGGGTCAAATTAGTACCTACCCCAGGAGCTTGAAATTTTTTTCTGCGACTATTTGCGGCTATTTTAAAATTATTTAAAGGTCAAATATTTTTTAATAATAATATACTAGTGGGCTCGGCAGACGTCGTCCTGCCCAAACTTTTTGAATACTCTTAAAGTGTATAAACATCGTAAGACTCTCTAGTTAGCTTATCTAGACCATCATAAGACTTTTGGATTAGTTGATTAGTCATGAAGACTCTGTAAAAAGCCGTATGGACGAACTTAAGTATTCCTAAGAGAGCTCGCATCTGTAATAAATTCATGCCCCACAGAAACTACATTTCAACCCCTTTGCGACTAAGCTTCTGTCTGCATTTAATTTCCAATACCCGGCGTTGAACAATTTTCTACTATGCTACATTGACGATATTCACAAAAATACGTATATCTCACGAACCAATACACACAATCACATTGCAATAGGCGTAAAACCTCCGTAGTGACAACTTCTAACACACGCCAAAATCATAATTCAAATTCTTCAACGCGTTTATGAGAACACCCGTAACACGTAAGATATTAACATTAGTTAATCTACAATAAAAAATTAAGTATACGTAGTATGACTTAAAATAGTAGTAAGGGCTTAAAATAGCCATGGATGGATCGATAAACAATTATGCACAAACGAATATTGTCCTTTCTTCGTTTTATATTTAAATTCATGTATTTCTACATTTTGGTAATTTTTGAAGAGCGCCACCTGTCGGACATTGTTCAAACTAGGCTAAGAACCTTCCACACGGTGCCCGTAAACACACAAGTAATATTTTATTAAATTAGGTCTGGTCGTTTGGGAGTCTATAGAGGACATACGAAATTTATTTGATTTTTATAAATATAATAATACTTAAAAAAAAAGGTCTGAAACATGTACAAAAGTATTTTTAGCACATTGTGTGTAAGCGTGAAAAATTTGTCTAAAAAATTAATTCTTCAAAACTATACTAATTCTTTAATTATATATTAATATATTATTAATTATTCAAATATATTAATAAAGGTCTAAAACATATAAAAACGAATCTGTTTTTAGCACATTGTGTGTAAGTTTAAATAAGCGTCAAAAATTGGTCTAAAAAATTAATTCTTCAAAAATATATTAATCATACGTAAAAAAATGTAAAAAATAATTTTGATGTGCTTTGGTTGGCTTTAAGAAGTTAATAAAATTGGAAATAAAAAATAATTTGATGTGGTTTGGTTGGTTTTTAGAAGTTACTAAAATTTTAAAAAATAATATATAGATTAACAAAATCTGTAAAGGCCTAAAAAATTTGCTATGTTCTAATGTCGATTTCCTTCAAATTGAAGTCACTTTTTTTATCTTTAACTGCGTAGATCTCTACAATATTTGTATTTGTTTTTGCTTTTGATGGTTGCTTATAAACAGACTGTTTAATTTTCTAACACAAGCAGCACTTAAAAATAGGAAGTAGAGTAATAAAAACCTGGTCACACTTGTAAATATTGGCGTATTTTACAGCACTCTTTTGAGCAAGCATGCCATACGTACTCTCTCTCTCTGTCTATGTTAGGCGTTAAGGACTCAACGGATACAACAAAAAAGCCACCTAGCAAAAAGTGCGACCTATTTTGGTCACTAAATGAACAGTGTGTCTCTATTAACAAAACGTGCAATTTATCGAAATAATTAGCAATAATCTAATTATAACTGCTTTCTGTCTAAAAATAGCAAAACTTTAAAAGCGTGAAATAAAACATAAAAACATGAATTATCGTTAATGTTAATTACTAATTCTATTTGGTATAAACAATGCTATAATAATGACTTGCATTTCAACAGAAATGTTGGATGAGGTAAAAAGCGACGAGAGTTGGAAAAATCCAGAAAAAGGCGGAGTGTTTGGATGAATCCATATTTGATACACAGAGCTTAGTGTGGTCTATTTTAAATAGACATGTTCTTAAGCAAATTAATGTTACAATTGAATTATTTTTATTATTATAACTATTTTCTAAAAATTCCCAACGTTCCGCAACGGTTTTGTAGACCAGCCATAAATTTTGAGTACAATATAATTAGCAAGGCATAAGTTTTGTTTGTGGCGCCAAAACCGAATAGCTGACTTTGCCGATGGCGCCATCTATAGGTTAGTATTGACATCCACAAATAAAAAACAAACAACACTGGTGCTGCATTCCACCTACAAGAAAATTTCGTGACCAAACGTTTGGAAGGGCTTTTTTCATATGAAGTTTTGTTTATTTTTCGTGTCTGCATCAAGCCCTTCATGCACGACACAGTGAATACCCCTATTATATTAACATGATACAATATTATAAGGTCACGCAATGCTTAGGTTTGTTCTGCGTGACTCTCTGAAAAAGCGAGCACAGACTCAATTTTCTTTAAGGCACTTATTTGAAATAGTGTTGTAATTTTGTTTAAAGCTAAGGACATATAAGAAATTTATTTTTATTTTTTTTAAGAACAGCCAATTCTGTTTTTACACTTTTTTTTGAATAACACAGCCTAGGAAAAAATTGTTTACACAGTTTCACTCAATTTAGCACGTTTAAAAAAAGCTATTTGATTGCAATTTTAATGATAAGTATTTCTATTAACTAATAAACTATAAAAATAAATAAACTATTAAACTAAAAAAAAATTATGAAATTTCTCTTGCTAATTTGTTTTCATTGCAGCTTAAGGACTTATTTTTATACCCTGTACCGTATGGTACCAAGGGTATATTAAGTTTGTGCAAGCCGAAAATATATGTAACATATAGAAGGAGTCGTGGAGATACCCCAAAGTTACCTAAAATATAATCAGGGTGAATAGAGAAGTCGATATACCCATGTCCGTCTGTCCGTTTGAACGCCTAGATCTCAGAGATGGTAAGAGCTAGAGTTACCAAACTTTCACATTAGATCCCATATTATTCCATAGGAGACAAGTCTTATTTTATTTTTTTGATATCGGGGATAAATTATATAGCTCCCATGGGGGTGTTTGAGACCACCTCGACAAAAAAAAGTTTGATAGATAATTCCTTAGTTTATGAAGATATCATAATCAAATTTGTATTCGAAAGTTTTTTATAGTTCACTGTACCAAATTTGAACAAAATCGGTTGACTATATCATATAGCTCCCATAGGTCCGATCTTCCAAAAAATCAATTTTTTAACAAAATTTGTGTTTCGTTTGTTTGTTAAGATATTGGGACCAAATTTGACATTCGTGAGTATTTTATAGTTCCTAAGCACTGTACTAAATTTAATCCAAATCGGTTGACTAGAGCATATAGCTGCCATAGGACCAATCGGTCCAAAATCACGTTTTTCATACAAAATTCGATGTGTTTCGTTTGTTTGTAAAGATATTTGAATTAAATTCGGCATTCAGATCTTTTTTAAGGTATTTAAGAACTGTGTCAAATTTTATTGAAATCGGTTAACTATATCATATAGCTCCCATAGGAACGATAGGTCAAAAAAAAATTTTTGCTTAAAAATTCTTCTGTTTTTGGTTTTTTGTGAAGGAACCGGATTTTATTGCAAGCTAGTGGTACAGGGTATACTAAAGTCGTCCGCGCCCGACATTACGTACGCCATTTTTTTTTTTTATTTGCATTAAACTATCTTATAGAAATTATTTAGGAAATTCCTATTTCTAATTTATTTGCTTTAGGTATTTTTTTTTCACGGTTTTTCCTGGACTGTTTAAAAATAGAATAAAATGTATTTATATAATATTTTTGGCTGTTAAATTTGGTTTTAGACTAGGCACTTGGATAAAGTTTAATCAACTTGCTAAATTAAACTATTTTTATAAAATTTGCGATATCATTTAGAGTCTATTGTATGAAAAAAGAAATTAAACATATGTTGGTCCACAAAAACCAGATGTAAGAAAAACCAGTTTTTGCTTTAAATAATTTAAGTTGTAAGTATTAGAGATGTTCAAGAATTAAACGACCTTACCTAGCAGTGTTGGAAAATGTAAAAAAAATAAGAGGAAAGCTTTAGTGTTGCAAAATTATCTTAACAGCAACGATTTAAGATATGTCTCCTATTTCGTATTTCGAATTTTTTAATTTTTCTTGCAGGTATGAGAAGGTAATTCACTGATCCTTATCTACCAATATTGGTAAAAGTGTGGAAAGAAAATTAAATAAAAAAGGGAAAGCTGAAGTGTTGCAAAATTTTTTTAACAGCAACGATTTAAGAGGTTTCTTATTAAGAATTTGCTTTTATTTTTCTTACAAGTATGAGGGCGTTCTGGAATTAATCGACCTTATTCACCAGTGTTGGTAAATGTTTGAAAAAAAAATTAAATTAAAAAGTGAAAGCTAAAGTTTTGAAAATTTTGCTTAACAGCAACGTTTTAAGAGATGTTTCTTATTAAGAATTTGATTTTATTTTTAAATTCTGCTGGCCAGCTATCTGTAGGGAAAAAACTATAATGATAACTATACAAATGGTGGACGTAAAGTCGAGCGCAAATGACATTAGGATACCTCCATACAACTAACTTGTCATAAAGTCCTATTTCTTCACAAATAAACTAAAAATTGTAAGAATTCTCTAAGCAATAGCTTTTTTTGGACCGATCATTCCTATGGGAGCTATATGATATAGTTTGCAGCTCGATTTCAATAAATTGACACAATGCTTAAATACTTAAAAAGATCTAAATGCCGAATTTATTTCAAATATCTGTACAAATAAATAAAACACATCGAATTCTGTATCAAAAACGTGTCATTGCGAACTGATACGGTCCTATGGGTAGAACGATATAGTCAATTGATATGGATTAATTTTATTCGTTACAGTGCTTCCGAACTATGAAATACATCATGCATTGATCGAATTAGGAGATCGCAATATCCTGATTGACAAACGATGTTTTGGAAGTTCGAACCTATGGGAGCTATACGACAATAGTCAACTGATTTTGTACATATTTGGCACATTGCTTATACTCCACAAAAATTCCGATATTCACAAAACTGCGTTACGATATCTTCACTAGAAACCAATACATGGCAATATGGCTTTAAAACAGTCTATTTTGACCGATCGGTCCTATGGGAGCTATATGATATAGTCAACCGATTTCGATCAAATTCTGGTACGAAGCGATTGGGAACTATAAGAACTTCGAACACCAAATTTGGATACAATATCATCGTAAACAAAATATCCATCTAAAGCTTTTCTTTGTCGATGTAGTCTCAAACATACGATATCAAAAGAATAATTTTACAAGCGCTGTCTCGGTATGCAAGCAACTACAGGATCTAATGTGAATAGTTTGGCTACTCTAGCTCGTACCATCTCTGAGATCTAGACGTTCATACGGACAGACTGACGGACATGTGTATATCGACATTCTATGCACCCTGATCATATTTTAGGTAACTTTTGAAGAGTCGCCGACCTATCGGACATATGTTACATACACTTTCGGCTTACAGAACCTTCCACATAGTGCCCGTTAACACATACGGTACAGGGTATTAAAATTAAAATAGGTAAAGCTAAGGTGGTTTGCGGATTTGTCTATGACAGGACATACGAAATTTATGAGATGTTTATATATATAGAAGTAGATTATAGTTATAGATAACAGTTCGAAAGCTCTCAGTTGGGCAAAAGCCTATAATTGTAGAAACAAAACAAATACCAGAAAATTACTAGAATTCCTATTTTCGGGGTCAAGATCATATATACTTTAGGTCATTTATGCCAGGTGTACATACGGTTAGAAATACCCGCTCAATTGTAGTTGTCTGCCGATTGCTAGACAGCATCTATTAAAATAGATAATTATAGCATGCAGTTTATAATGTTTATCAATAGCAATAGTGTGTGAAAACATTTAAAAAAAAATCAATATTCTTTTTTATTATATTTATTTAACAAGTTAACAACAACTGTTTGGTGGAGCACACGCGTGTCAGACATGCTGCTGGCTCAGACCAGTTGTTGGCCAAGACTACAGCAGCTGGTGGAAAACTGTTTACTCAGGGGGGCACTTCAGGCTCCTGGGGGGATCTTGTAGAGCTGACAACTTGCTGACCTGTTGCTGTCGTTGCTATTTGCATAATTTGAAACTATTTTATGGCTATTTTTAGTTACAGGCGATTTAAAGTGGGCAAACTTGCAGGTGAGCCTTAATGTAAGTGGGCAAACTTGTTTCAAACAGACAAACAATTTCTCAAAAAAATAATATACAAGTTCCTTGACCGCAAGAGATAATAAGCGTATAAATTAAATTTTTATTGCAACAACAATTTTTTGCAATTGCAGTTGATTAAGTGAAAGAAGCCAAAAAGCTATAGTAGGTACATATATAGTACTATACTTGATCACTCTTGAATGCTCAGAAAAACGCAATAAATGACTTGATACTTTGCTCAAATATATAAAAGTACTTATGTACTATATACGAGTAGATGACAGTATCTGTATCTGTAGCTATACATCAGAATTTGAATGCGTATGAAATTCTTCAAGTTATTAACTTAATGATTATGATGGCATTGCTAATGAGTGTCAAGTGCATTGTCACATACACAAAAAGCATCTAAGCTAGTGAAAGATACAAAGCATGAGTATCTCAGTATCTGTGTATCTGTTTATCTGTGTGTATGCCCCTTACACCCACACAACAGCAACACAACAATTTTTAAGTCACTTTAGTCAAGATCATTGACACTTTAATTGATGTCAAGGTTAGTCGAAGTTTAGCTTTCATCTTTCATCTCAATGGCAATGGCGCTTGATCTCTTGATCAACTGAACTGCAACTGAAAGTAAATAACTAAACTTGACTAAAAGTCAAAATCTTAAAGCTTATCATCAAAATCAACGCAAATTACAAATTTGCCCTGACAGTTCAACGGCAGCAAGTCCAAGTCACAAATACGAGTACTTAATGGCATTATCAACATGACAATGATCCTCCTCCTCTCAATCCGAAGCGACATTGAACTTGAGGCAATCTCCAACTGTGCACGAAAACATGTGCGAATAAGTAAATGAACAAGTAAATAAGAAAGTAACTAACTGAAACGAGTCATTTTCAATGTGCGAGTGCGAGTAAGTAAGCAAGTACATAGTAAGCGAAGTAAGTGAACTTGTAAATGCACTGAACTGAACTGAACTGAACTGCTGCACAGTGTTGCATATGTAAACGTGTTATTAAAGTGTGGCTACACTGAAAATAAAATTGTTTTATAGAAACAATTAGCGAGCGCGGCAGATGTTGTCCTGCCCAAACTTTTTGAATACTTTTAAAGTGTATAAACATTGTAAGATTCTCTAGTTAGCTTATTTAGACAATCATAAGATTTTTGGATTACTTGACTTTCATGACTCTCTAAATAGCCGTATGGGCGAACTTAAGTAATCTTAAGAGAGCTCGCACACTAATAAATTCATGCCTACGCTTCTGTCTGCACTTAATGTCCAATACCCGGTATTGAACAATTTTCTACTATGTTATATTCACGATATTCACAAAAATGCGTATATCTCACGAATCAATACACACAAACACATTGCAATAGAGGTTTAAAACCTCCGTATTGACAACTTCTAAGACACACAAAAATCTGATTTGAAATTCATCCGCACGTTCATGAGAACACCCGTTACACGTAAAACATAAGTTTTTATATATATATATAGATATATGCAAAAAGTGTAGTAGTTGCTTATTAAAATATTAAAAAACTATTGCTAATTAAAACAGGCAAACTATTCATAAGTTGCTGATTATTACAAAATTGGTAAGGAATTTTTTCAAGTGCGAGTTTGCGGGATTAAAGGATCGAAATGTTTTTTCTTTCAATCTAATGAACAGCGCAAGATATTTAAGTAATTAAGTGTTCACTAAGGTGTCTATTCGTCATCTCACTATATATATAATTGCATTTTTTTACGTTCTAAAATTAGCCAACTTTACCTACCAGTGTTGGTAAATATTTGAACAAAATAATTAAAAAGGGAAAGCTAGCTAGGAAAGTGTTGCAAGTTTTATTAAAAACTTAAAAAGGTTCTTTCTTTCTTTCTTATTTCGAGTTTGATTGAATATTTTTGCAATTCCATAAGCTTTCTGTTACCGAAACCATCAATTGTAGAAAAAAGCTACCGGAAAACGGCTAAAGTTAACCGATTTTTGGTCAAGAGCATGTATAAGTGAAGGCTATTTACACATTTAATTCACTTTAAGGGGCACACATCTAGTGTGAAATTTTCAAACAAATTTCTGGCTTTGTTTCCCATATTTGACGATAGGATTATACCTTTGAAAAATAACTATACAAAAATTTTAAAAATCGATATCTTAAATAGTTTTTGAGTTACAGCCATTTCAAAAGTAGTAGCACACTCTGCAGTTAGATAGTTGGTATATACCTCTGAGATCGCGTGTCTATTTCAAAGCAATATTTAATATTTGATAAATTTCAAAAAATTTTACTGTGTATTCTCAAAACAATGTATAAATATACACTCAAAATTTTAAATTAGATGGATTCACTAGCATATTTTTTTGTGTTTAAATTCCATACAAAATTGACAACTTTTGTATTTAAAAGGCACACTTGAGTGTAATTTTATATTTGTTAAGTTTCAAATATATAATACATTAAATATAACAGGCAACTTACTTCACAGTTGAAAAATAACAGTTAAGGTACTATGAAATCATCGTCATACGAGTCATCCTAGTAGTGCTATAGTTGAAAAGCTGAAAAAAAAAAAACAAACTGAAGCATGAACGCTCTTTTTGTTGCACGAGTTGATTAGCGTATTTTGCAACACTTTTTCTGAACGAATCAGTCAAAAGTTAGGAGGTAGTGTCTAGGTTGAGAAAAATTTCAGCCCCTATAAATTTTGTTTGTGTAAAAGTTATCGCAAATTCACTAACAATGTTCCAAAAAAGAGTTTTTTATTAGACAAGTGTTGGAAAATTACAAATAATGTGGGCTTTAAAAATCATCGGCACAAAATTAATCCCCTTTTTTCTTGAGCACCGTTTTCGGATTTTTTTGGGAAATTTTTTCATTTATTTCAGACATGAAAAACGATTAGATCGAGAGATATTGATGCGGTCTTTCCAGTGATTATGATATGTACGGAAGTGACAAGCAACCAATATCGAAAAAACATTTAATTTTCGACCTTTTTTTAAATTATAAATTTTGGGTTTTTTTTAAATAAATTTAAAGGCAAAAATGTTTATAAAATTATGTTAAGCTTTAAGATGACAGATAATTCCTTTACGAACATTTCGAGTCTAAGATTTTAGTAATCATGTTAGGATTGTAGAGGCTATGGAAACATGTAAGGAAGTTTCTCTCGATTTAGTCGTCTTTCATATCGATCCAAAATTTTGTTCACGAGGTACTGACGGATAACTGAAAAAAGCGACCACGAAAAATTCTTTTTGAAGAAATCTCGAAAACGGTGCTTGTAAAAAACACTATAATTTTCGTGTTCTCGATCCAAAATTATCCTAAAAAGTTTTTTGTACGAATGTTTAGTCAGGTTTAGTCGAATGTTTAGTCGGAAAATCGAATATGTTCACGATAATCGGTATATTTTAAATTCTTCACAATAATCGTCATATTCTAAATTCAGGTTTTTGTTAAAATGTCGATTCTCGCTTTTTTAAATATTTTGTTATATTTTGGGTAGAATCTTGCTGTTATACTTTTATATATTTTTTATTACTATTTAATTTACTTATTTTATTAAAGACATTTTGTAAATTAAATAAGAAAAAACAAAATTTTTTTTAAATCTAATCTATCATCAGCTTATCTATTTGGTATGTTTAAATTTTTGTATTTGCGTTTTTATTCGAAAGATTATTTAAATCTTTCTTAAGTTCAAAAGGAAAAATAACTTGCGATGAAAAAATTTGTAAAGCTAGCTACAAGATTCGTGACAAAAAATATGACATCGGTTAAGGTTCAAGGCTGGTGATACGCTTTACATGTAAATCTTTGAACGATCTGTCTAGAAATCCAAAGAAATTTACATTCTAGATTAAAAACTGCTATATAGAGATATTCGTTATAGTAGTGAATACTTTAAATTATTATGAAATACTTTTAGTGAATTACAAACTATTCTGATTTGTTTTGAGATTGATAAATTTATTTATTTATATAAGCATACTCTACGTACATGTACTATAAGTACTATATGCTGTCTAGTCAAAATTGACGTCTGATGCAATTTGTGTACAATTATTATAATCATTTAGCATATATGTGCTCTAGACAAACAAAACTTTGCCCGATTCAGGCAAACATTTTTGTTTGCTCAAAAAGGAAAAAAAAATTAGAAAAAAATGAAATGAAATTAAGTCGCCAGCTTGGCAACCGCAGCAACGGCGGTTGCAATTAATCGTATCTAGACACGTCTATATAATTTGTAAGCAAACTCAGCAGCAGCAGCAGCAACAGCAAAGCAGAGCAGCAGCAGAGCAGAGCAAGAGCCATCCCAGAGGTAGAGCAAAGAGGAGGAGCAGCTGGCTGTCTGGCCGCACGTATGTACATACAAAGTATTTGATAAACACAGAAAGCCAGACCAACAACAAGAAAAACCCAAGTACAAAATAAGATGAAAAAAAAAAAAGAGAAGCAAAAAGCAAAAACAAATAGCAACAACTGACGTCAGTTCAATGCCAGACAGCCGAACAACAGTGTAAACTGGCAAACTAATAGCACACGAATACAATTGCAATTTCGAACACGCACGAACACATAGATACACAATACAAAGGCGATTTCAATGAAATCTCTTTATTTGTTGTAAAAATTTTTACTCTTGTGCAACACAAAATAAGGTGCACAAACATATCTCTGACAAACGTACTCTATATAAATTATATAGTACGATATACTCAGATATAGTATTTTACATACTTTGTATGATTTTTGCATAATTTCTTGTTTTGATTGTGTTATTTTTTTTTTGGTAAATCGCGACAGAATGCCTCGAATTCTTTCGCAATAACAAGAAAATAGTGAAAAAATCTTGTAAATGCTCAAAAGTTTCAACAACCGCATATGTGCTTGGTACTCGTAATGGAAATGGAGAAATGTGATGCTTAAAAGTCGAACTATGGATACACTTTAAAAGCTGTCGCTAGAAATTGTATTTGTTAGGTTCATAGACACTTTGTGTTAAAGATCTTCGGTTTACTATTTCAAAGATTGTTCTAGCTATAAACTTAGTTTGTTTTTAAGCATTAATTATAATGTTTTTTGTTAACGTATTTTTATTGGCAATTTGTCTGATGATAATCAGTTTATGAGTTAAACAAAAATAGCAGAATTGATTATGCTTCAGTGAACCCAATCTATATATACACTATACTATGTGCTAAAGGTTTTTTATACAATTATTATACAAAACGATCTTGAAGGTCCCAAATGCGAAATCTTTTCATTCGTCTCACGTCATAATACTGTCTAGTCGCAAATATGCTTTCATGATTAGACTGTCGCTTCAGTATCTTCGCGATGATTTTCCTAATTCGTTTTTGACGTTAGGAACATTCAAGGCTTTGCGTATTTCTCTATTGCTAGGCTAGGTTAGTAAAAAGTGGCAGTTAAGACTGACGTCCCAACTCACTTAGGCCAAGAATAGGCCCGTTGTGATACCGCTACAGTGAGCCATTTCACCACTATTCCCCACTTAAGATGTCTCCTATATGAGTTGAGCCTGAATAAACCTTAAAAGGCATTTTGGAATCTGTTCGAAGAGCTGAGATAATTCATCAACAAAATGTGTCTTTAGGAATCGAAATATTCTACTGCCCAGCCCTGGGTAATGACAGAAATAGTGTTCCACTGTCTCCAGCTCCTTCTCATCGCCACAGCTTCTATAAAAGTCATGTTGGGGAGCATCAACCTGGATGCGTGATTTCCCACCAGCCAGTGTCGTGTGATAGCACAGATAACAGCTGAGCACTGGGCTCTATTCAGACAGCAAAGTTCTTTAGTTCTTTTACTAAAAAATGTCAGCGATATTTACCGCGAGATCCTACACGTGTTCGATGTCCCATTCCGCGTTTTGTTTGCACAGAGAACGAAACAAATTTCGTATTCTCAGTTTATAGCTGGCCATGGGTATACCCAGGCCCTCTTTGTCTTGAAGGAGGTTGCTGGTCGTTCCTTGTCTAGACAGTTCATCCGCAATGCAGTTACCCTCGAAGTCCCTATATCCTGGGACCTATATGAGGTGAATTGAAAACTGCTCAGCCATTTCCCCTAGAGACATGCGGCAGTTATTCACTGACTTCATGCACGAAGTCATCGAAACTAGGGACTTAATAGACGCCTGGCTGTCCTAGTAGATACAGATGCTCTTATTCCGAACTTGTAGGTTGCTTATTGTTATCAAAACCTCTTGAACTGCAGTGACCACTGCCAGAAAAACACTGCAGTGATCCGGGAGTCGAAATAGCAGTTCTAACGTTGAGTTCCTCAATGTAAACGCCTCCGCCTACACGGTCGACTAGCTTGAAACCGTCCGTGTATATCTTTGTCGACCCAGCTGGACCTGGTACATTTCTATTACACTCCTCCCTGGTTGGAATATGAGCTTTGAATTTGGTTGTGAAATGTTCCTGCGATATGCAGTAGTTTGTACTTTCGGAAATAAGTGGATTACTCTTAAGAATTTTTGCAGGACCAATATCTTGGTCTATTCCATTTTTTCGCCACTCTCATGCGTCAAGCTGACAGAACAGCTTTTTGTTTCCCCACTTTGTTCAGCGGTGGGAGATTTAGTCTATCATCTAGTGCTTCGTTTGGGGTGGAGCGTAGAGCACCACTAATGTTAAGTTTGGCAGTCCACTGAACCTTACTTAACTTTTTAAGGTTGGTCCGCTTATCTAAGGTTGGCCACCAGATCAAGACTTCATACAGTAGTAAAGGTCTGACAATGGCAAGTGGAACCAGGGAACTATGTTTGGGGACATGCCCCATTTAAGTCCAATGCCTTTCTCTTTTGCTAACAAACCTAACATTTTTTTGTGGTTTCTCTACACCAAAAAATGTACCCTAACTAAGCTTGTATAGAATACATGTGGTACGATCCTTTGCTACGATTACCTTTGTGAACGATTACGCTTATAATTTGTTTAAATTATGAATATGTTCTTACTAATAATAAAATCTGCTTACAAATCCCCAGCCGCACACCTTCACTCCCACATAGCTAATGTACCTTACGAAAGGGCAACCAAAAAGGTTCAACAGAATATTACAAAGTTGTTTGATAGCAATGAAACGCAACCGCACGAGTCTTGATGCCAACAGCAGTCAGGCAGACAGTCAGGCCTCACATACACACACACTCGAGACATACACAGACATAAAGACACACATACCAGACAGTCACCCACTCGTTGGTCGTTGTTTTTGTTGTTGTCAGCGAGTAACCCTTTGAAAATGCACTCACTCACACATAGGCTGGCCACACAGAGACTGAGAGAGCGCGCACACACACACAAGAGTAAGGGCCAGGGAGACCGCAAGAGTATTAGTGTTTGCATACATAGACAGGCGCAAGAGCAAGCGAGATGCAAAAAGTGTTGCAAAGAAACAGACAGAAACACTTTGACAAAGAAAAACGTACGAAAACATGGCAAAGCAAAATATGTAAATGAATGGAAAATGCAAAAAAAACGTTGCGACAGAGCAAAAAAAAAAAACAACGAAAATGAAAAGGCAAAGGCAAAACAAAAAGTAAAGGCATACAAAAAAAATTTGTGATAGATTCGAGGCTGTAAACGACAGCGACATACTCTATAGTTTATTTATTATGGCAACTTATGGAACACCTTACGCTTTTTTGCAAGCTTTATAATTTTTATAAAGAAAACTTTTTTTTTTATACTCTTGACAATATTTAAGTGCATTGCTTTTCCATATAAAGTGGTTTTACTCTTAATAAGTTTATGCTGCTGCCTCCTCCTACATATCCCCATGTACTCTTTTGTAGAGTGCATACCAATGCTAACCGCAGACATCGTTCGACGTTGATGCTGACGCTGGGCGAGGTCTGAGCTTTGCTAACTGCCGAACGTGACGCCGACGACGACGTCGACGTTGCCTGCCTGCTGATGACTTGGCGTTGCCTTTACCGTTTGACCTTTGGCGCAGCAAAATGCATTTCCAAAAAATATAAAAAATGTCCAACAAGCAAAAACAAAATGTACATGAACAATTTTTTTATTTTTTTTATATAGTATAATCGGCTTTGGCGCGACGTAACGTCATCAAGCGTGATGCGCTGACGTCGACGGCGTTGATTGCAAGTGAACTTGAAAAGATTGCGGGGCTGGCGGCGCTTGAGGGCGGTGCTATACGAGGCATTGGGCAGGCTTAAGTAGAGGCTTTATTCCCATATTGATTTGCCGTAGCACAACTTTTAATTAATAGCGGAAAGTTTTTTTTGCCACAGTAAAAAAAAAAAGTTTCAAAGAGTAATATTAAATAATACATGAGCACAAAAGGTAAACTTTGCACCGACGAAACTTGTATACTCTTATCGCTAAAATCAAAAAGATAGTTTGGAAATTTATAGCGATAACAAATTGCAGCGAAACTTTGAGTAGAACTTCAATATGGAGGTTATTGTAAACAATTTTGCGCTGGACCGCATAGAGATGAATCTTAAAATATTGGAGCTGTATAAAATCGGCAATGATAGGTAAACTTATAGACAGCTCTACTTTGAATAAAATTTAATTAAAAAAAATAAAAGTTTTAAACAATTAAAAGGTTGGGAAGGGTATTGGAAACTGTCCCTTACGATTTTTGAAAACTAATAATGCAGTTCAATGCATACGGCACAAAAAAAAATGGCGCTAAATTTCTGTTTTTAAACTTAACACGTTGCGGGTGTTTTTTATTAAAAAAAAAATCGTGTTTAACCTTTTAATTTATTTGAATTTTATTTAATGAATGTTTTTAAATCATTTTTTTAATCTGTCAACTTGACAACAGGGGATTTAAAAAAAAAAAAAATTATATTAATTTTTTATTTTTAAATTTCAATTTTTAAACTTAACGCATTGCACTAAATTAAAAAAAAATGTGTTTGACGTTTTTACTTATTTGTGACCCAACTAATAAATATCTTTTAACAATTTTCTTTTTTTTTTTAAAATCTGATTTGGCAAAAGGATTATTTAAAAAAAAAATTTAATTCAATTTTTATTTTCAAATTTTTAGTTTTTAAACTTAACGCACCTTAATTAAAATAAAAAAACGAACTTATCGTTTTTATTTAATTGTGGCTAAACTAATGCATATTTTTTAACCATTTATTAAATATAAGTTGGCAGCAGGACTATATAAAAAAAAATATAGGTAATTCAATTGTTATTTTCAAATTTTCAGTTTTTAAATTTAACGTGTTGCACTTAATTAAAAAAAAAAACAAAAACGTATTTTTTATTTAATTGTGACTAAACTAAGGAATATTTTTGAACCATTTTTTAAAATTTAAGTTGGCAACAGGGCTATTTAAAAAAAATATAATTACATTTTTATTTTATTTTTTTTTAGTTTTTAAACTTAAAGCGTTAAATGTGTTTTACGTTTTTATTTAATTGTGACTCAATTAATTAATATTTTTAAGCACATTTTTTTTTTTAAATCTAAGTTGGCAAAAGAGCTCTTATAAAAAATATGTACAATTTATTTTTATTTTCACGTGTTGCATTTCATTTAAAAACAAAAAGGAATATTTCGATTTTATTTCATAGTTATGAAATATTTTTTAAAATCTAAGTTGGCAACACGGCTCTAAAAAAAAATATTGAATTTTTTTTTATTAAAAAATATTTGATTTTTTTTTATTAAATATATTTGATTTTTTTTATTAAAAAATAGTTAATTTTTTAAATTTATAAATATTTGTTTATTCTATTAAAAACAAATTATTTTAAATTTAAACAACACTGTTTCTTAAAAAAAAAATGAATATAATATGTCATTTTTTATTTTCTTATTTTTTATTAATTAAAAAAATATTGGATTTTTTTATTATTTATTAAAAAATATTGGATTTTTTTTATTATAAAATTTTAGATTTTTTTTTATTAATAAATATTGGATTTTCCTATTAAAAAAATAATTGTTTTAATTTAAACAACACAGTTTCCTAAAAAAATGAATATAATATATATTTTTTTTTTATTTATTTTGTTTTTAATCTAAGTTGGCATCAGCGTTCTATTTGATTTTTTTTTAAATATTTTTTTTATTGTTTAAAAATATTAGTTTATTTTTATTAAAAAATTTTAGATTTTTTTAATTAATAAATATTTGATTTTCCCATTAAAAAAATAATTTATTTTAATTTAAACAGCACAGTTTCTTAAAAAAATGAATATAATATAAAATATTTTCTTTTTTTTTTTTTAAATCTAAGTTGGCAACAGGGTTCCATTTGATTTTTTAAAAATATTTTTTTTATCATTTAATTTTTATAAAAAAATATTTTATTTTAATTATGTTCCATAATTTTTTTTTTTTACAAAGACGTGTTTTTATAATATTTTTTATTTGGCGTGAATTTCAATCAAATCGATTTGGTGGAACATTATTGCATTGTTTTATTTTAATATTTTTGTTTTTTAATTTATTTTTTAATATTTTATTTTTTATAAAATAGTTATTTCATTTTAATTAAGCTCCATCATGGGACTAACGGCAAGCGAATCATGCAGGATCTGCAGGGATCCAGAAGTCCCTGAGACCCTAGCACACGTACTCTGCGACTGCCCAGCCATCTCTAGACATCGTCTGACCACCCTAGGAGAACCAGCGTTTGTCGGTCTAGAAGAGGTGGCCAGGCTACAAGTTGGGCGGATGCTTAATTTCGCTAAAAAAGTAAAATTTTTAACTGACCATAACGTTGCGTAATAACCTCGAATCTGGCACAGCTAAGGACCAAAAGGTCTATGCTAGGCTGAACTCTGTTGTGGCCGGCCAGCGTAACCTAACCTAACCTAAGCTCCATCATCATTTTTTTACAAAGACGAGTTCTTAAACATTTTTTATTTGGCGTGAATATGAATCAAATCGATTTGGTGGGAACTATTAAAAATTTTTAATATAACGCATATTTTTTAATGTTTTTTTTTTTTAATGTATAAAAAAATACATTTATTTCTTCATCAAAAGATGACACAAATTTCACTATATTTTTGTAACTCGGAATACCTTTTCGAAGTTTCATTTAATTTTCAGCTGCCAATTTAAAGTTTACTTAAAAAATTAATGCCATAAAAAAAATACCCTAGGCACAAAAGCTGCTTTAAATCGCATCAATACTACTAAATGCGCTACAGACTTAATTAAATTATCCATGTGCTATAAATATTTATCAAAATTGCCGCTGCAATATGGCGGCACAGAGTACTAAAAAATGCACAACGCGGCGTATGAGCAATATAATGATTACATTACGTATACGTCTAGTAAGATATGCAAAGCACGTATAGCTCATATTATCATCATGACTCACGTGGTCAACGTTGCGTTGTGCTACTTATTTGCCATTTCTGTGCCGCACCCACCGCCCCTCGAAAGTTGCAACAAGTCTAGACTTAAATTTGTTTCCATCCGCTGATAAGTAGAGTAAGCAGCAGACTTTATCATAAGTAAGTAGTAAATATGTACATGTTGGTATTTAGTTTTAAGAGCGACTTGGCGGCGGAGTTCGGTCAAAGGCTGCCATTTTGTTTGTGTACTATTGTCTAACTGCTGCTCTGCTGCTCTTCTGCTTTTGTCTTGCAGTCTGTCTGTCTGGCCATCACTTCATCATTGCAACATTGTGTGTCATATTTTTGTTGATTTTTCGCTGTTTGTTTGCTATTGGACTTGGCCAGAGATTTGTTCTGGCTGGCTGGCTGCTACTGCTGTTTGTTTGTTTGAGTTTCAGTTGCAGCTGCAGGCAAATATTGACTGAGTTATAAAAAAATGCTCTCTTTTTTTTGAATACTTATTTGTCAGTGTCTAAAATTGTGGACGTAACGTATTGATTCAATATTTTGTGTTTTTTTGTCATTTAAGCTGAGCTTTGTTTGATTCATGCCCCAAAAAACAGCTGTTGGCTTTACTATATACATAGAGCTCAAATATATATGTATAAGCGGCCAATGACTCATTGACCTGGTTGTTCTACTCGATGGCTTTTGGCCCCTATAACTTATGTGTGTCAATTCTAGTTAAGGCGTTGTGGGTGTGTATGACTTGAAGTGTTGCCAGGCTTGAATTAAAATCTGTGTTAAGCACTTAAAATAAATTTTTGCATTTTAGTTAAGACTAAAAATATATACGTAAGAGATAAAATTGTTATAGCAGCTGGAAATAGAAATAGGACCTAATCTTTGAGATAACGAAAAGGCAGCAATAGTTTATGAGCTTTGAAACATGTAGAACTATTTTTATTAGACATTTGGGAGTTTCCCAATTATCAGCATATTGAGGCCATTTTCAAAACGGGCATATAAGCTTTTTTCTTGCCCCTACTGACTGACCCATTCCGTGCCGCTTTTATGTAAAGTGCATCGATTAAAATGTCGGTTCAAAAACCTTTACAAAAGTAAAACAATTTCTTTTATATCTTCTACTTCGTCTTGGTTTTAAATTTACTTTACTCGGTTATATTATACATACACGTATGTATATGACAAAAGCAGATAGAGTAAGAAAACGCCTCTTAGTTGCATATATATATAAGCACATGGTATATAGCAAGACATTGCAACTATTATGTGTTGCTATGCACGCACACCTACCCACACACACGCATACACACATTTTTAGCGTCTCTCAAATGCATTTTTATATATATACTACATATTACATATGTAGTACAAAGCTGCCCCTTAGTGTATGCAACAACATATGTGCAACTTGCAGCAAGTTGCAGACCAACGCTCTTACTCTTACTCTTCTTCTTGCCCTCCCTCCTTTGCTTTTAGTTATGCATGTCAACTAAAAAAGCGTTTTGCAACACTGGCAACGACTACGTTGCGCTGCTTCCCCGGCCAACAACACACCACTTCACCCATTTGTTGTGCCATTTCGCACACTTGCTTTGGCTTTTGCCTTCTTCTTCTTCACACTAACACACGCACATGCGTTCCGTGTTTTGAGCCGTACTTTGACTGTTAACCTGAATTTAGGTTGACATGCCCCAATAGCTGCCGCTGCCCTGTCACATCATGCCACAAAAAATATCATGTATACGCAGCGTTTCTCATCACATGTCATTTGCCTGTCAATTTACTTTTTGCAGCGTGACAATATTTTCTTGATATTTTTGCTGCGTATACGTAATGTCAGCAGACCCAACAAATATTACGCATACGCCGTGTTGCGCGTAGTTGCTAAATTGCGTTTCAATTTGACTTAATATTTTTATACGCAGCAGCCTATGACCAAACATATATTGTAAATTGTGATAAATAATAGGCGGCTCGGTAGGCGTGGTTGTCTGCGTAAACAAGCTGTAGTCAACAAATACTACAACTTTTACAATTGTCAGTAAATATTTTTGATGAAAAGTGCTTGCAGTGTATCTGACTGTGTCAACTGACTCACTTGATTTTTTTTTTGTCATATCTGTCAATGAATTGCGTTCTTCTTTCTGAGATACTTTATGGCATGTATTTCTTTCATTTGCAGCCTTGATAAGCATTATCAGTCGCACGTCAATGAGTTTATGAACAAATGTATATAGGATATATTTGTTTCTTGGCTTGGATTGTAAAGCATTTGATCAGCAGCCGAATTGTACTATAAACGTGCAAATTATTAGGTCTACAACTTTGCTCCCGCCGTTTTTTGGTATCTTATTTATGTTTCAAAGTATTGTCCGTCACTTTCCACTACTTTGGCCCATCTTTCAGGCAACAAACGAATCCCGCGTCGGAAAAATTCTTCATCCTTTGATAAGATCCAAGAAACGATCCATTCTTTCACTTTTTCAAAAGAATCGAAGCACTGGCCCGCCAGGCCGTGTGCCAACGACCTAAATAAATGGTAATCAGATGGAGCAACATCTGGAGAGTATGGCGGGTGAGGTACGTCTTGACTACTTTCGCCACGTGAGGTCGAGCATTGTCGTGTTGCAAAATTACTTTCAGCGTATTGCGGCCGTTTTGCCTTTAATGCCCGACTCAAACGCATTAATTGCGTTCGATAAAGTGCACCAGTAATTTTTTCAGAAGGTTTTAGCAGCTCATAATAAATTACGCCAAGCTGATCCCACCAAATACACAACATGACCTTGGATCCGTGAATATTCTGTCGAGGTGTCGCCGTAGGAGTGTGGCCGGGCAATCCCCATGATGTGCGTCGCTTAGGGTTGTCGTAGTGCACCCATTTTTCGTCCCCAGTAACAATACGACATAGAAATCCTTTTCGTTTTTGTCTTTCATGCAGCTGTTCACAAGCCAATAAACGTCGCTCAACATCTCTTGGTTTCAACTGATACGGTACCCAGTATCCTTGTTTTTGAATCATCCCCAGCTTTTACAGGCATTTTGATACTGCTTGCTGAGTTACTCCCAATGATTTTGCTAGCTGTTCTTGAGTTTGGCACGAGTCTTCATTAAGTAAAGCCAAACTCGAGAACAGCTTGCAAAATCATTGGGAGTCTTCATCATCTTCAAAAGTTTTTTCTTTGCCACCGCTATGCCGATCTTCAACAACAAAATCACCGCTTTTAAAGCGCTGGAACCACTCGCGACACGTTCTTTTACTAATAGTATCATCACCATAAGTACTTGAAATAACCCGATGAGCCTCAGCCGCCGATTTTTTCATGTTGAAATGAAAAAGTAAAATCTCCCGCAAATGACGTGAATTCGGTTCATAAGTTGACATATGTAATTAAGTGTAACTATATGACGCAAAAAAATTTAACTAATATCGATGTAAGGTTATATTTATCGATGTCAAAACTGATGGAAAACAGCTGTGATTTATTTATTTGAACTATTACTGGCTACTAGCGCCATCTTTTGGAAAACGGGTGCAAAGTTGTAGACCTAATAAAAAGCACGCGTCCAACTAATTAATATATAATATGTTTTGCGTTTTTCAACCAAACAAAATAATTAGTGAAAGCTTATTAATAGTTGTCTAATATAACTAATTAGTAAAAATTTAAGAAATGTTTGTTAAAATGTTTTGAAAAACTTGGCAATCTGCAAAAATTTGGTTTGAGCTTGAGAAATGTTATTTCTTCATATTTTATTTATAATCTGTCTGTTATTAGACAAGAAGTACTAAATAACAATAAAAAAATATAAGTATAAATGAAAGTTTCCATTAAAAACTACTAATGTGTAGATAGGTAGAAGTGGTTGTCATTCCGACACACCTAGGCCTATGAAGGGCCCGTTGTGATGCCACTTGAGTTAGTCCTCTATTCTCCTGTATCCTCTTTGAACCAACCTGTCGATTTAATAAACGAATTAATCTTATTTATTCTGATTTCTGCGAATTCGGTAATATTCCCAAAAGTTTCGGAACCCAGTGTATTCAGCCTTCTCCGGCATAGTGCCATGCATCCACACAGGAGGTGCTTCCACACAGGAGGTGCTCTACTCTTCTTCTACCTCCTGACAGCTTCTACAGTGTTCAAAATGCGGCACTCCCAATCTATGGGCGTGTCTTCCAATAAAACAATGCTGCCCCTATCGTGTCTCTTACGTCTAGTCTGCTGAGTTTTATGAGTTGCTTAATTCTATTCAAGCTCCAGTGCGGCTAAGTTATCCTACTAATAAGACAGGTACTAGTTTGCTCCCATCTATAGTTTGCATCATTAATGATACTTCTCTCCATTAACAATTTGCTGGTGGCTAGTGGTATAGGTAGCAATCCCTTATTCGGCTGAAGTGGTACTGTTGTACCCCGCCTAGCTAGTACATCTGCCTTGCAATTGCCAACGAAGTCCCGGTGGCCTGGTACCCATAGCAGATTTATGATGAAGTATTTAGTACTATCTCGTAAAAGCTCGCAACATTTCATGATCTTAAAGCAGCCTGACTGTCAGAACAGCTCAAAGTTTCCCTTTCGGTTAAAACACGATTCTTAATTATGAGAATACTTTCCATTATAGCCATGACTTCTGCTTGGAAAACACTACAATGATCTGGTAAGCGGATGGATTCGTTAATGCCCAAAGATTCCGAATAGACACACATCCCACTTGATCATTGCGTTTAGATCCGTACGTAATAATGGTAATCTTGCTATTGCAGTCTGGTATACCATTGTCCCAATCTTCACGATATGGGAAACTTAAACTGAACTGTTTGTCTAAAAATAACTCCAATGAGTTAGAAAAGTCAGTGGTTCCAGGAATTTGCGGAAATTGGCGTAGAATAGTCGAGTGTCCTCTAGAACTTATGGCTAGGTCCGAAGATTCTCTTAGCTTTAAGGCCAATTTCACTGCTATTTGCTTACTATATAGATCTTTTGGCAGTAGATGCAGCATGGCGTTTAATGCTGCTGTGGGGGTCCTTCCTAAGTGCGCCGCTGATACTCAAGCTGGCCGCTCTTTGAATGGAATTTATGCATTAAGCGCCGGCCACCATAGCAGAACTTCGTAGGTTAGGATTGGCCTTGCTATTGCTGTGTAAATCCAGTGAACAACATGGCGTTTTAGACCCAATCTTGCTCCTACTGCTCTTTTGCATGAGTATAGGGCTATTGCCGCTTTTCTTTTTCTATCTTCAACATTTAGGATCCACAGCAGTTTCCTTAAAAATCCTCTAAAATCAGTTCTAGGGAACGAGCTTTTTCGCAAAATGTTCAGAGGGTGTTCGGAAATTTCCCCTTTACAACCAAGGCAACTTCATCCGTATAGGCGACAACTTTATGTCTACACTCTTCTAGGTTTCGCAAGAGCTTGATCATCGCTAGAACCCACAAGAGAGGAAATAGGCCCCCCTCCTTGAGGGGTACCTCTTGTGAACGATCTGCGCACCTCCGAATCTCCCATCGTTCAATTCCCCCTTACAACCAAGGCAACATCATCCGTATAGGCGACAACTTTATGTCTACACTTTTCTAGGTTCCGCAAGAGCTTGTTCATCGCTAGAGCCCACAAGAGAGGATATAGGACCCCTCCTTGAGGGGTACCTCTTGTCATCGATCTGCGCACCTCCGAATCTCCCAACGTTGAACTCACGAATCTGCTTAGCAGCATAGGTTCGATGAGATTCACCAGAGATTTAGAGATGCCCAGTTCTGTCAACGCATTCGTAATCGCCTTAGGCTGGATGTTATCAATATCTAGAAAAGCTACTAAGGAAAATTCTTTCTCTTCTAATGATTTTTCAATTTCTGTGACAAGTGTGTTTTTTAAATTATTAAAATTCTATTCGGAAATTAAAACCGAAAATTTTATTATATTTTTGTTTATTTATTTTTTGAACCTAGCTTTGCCTAACTTCGAGGCGAATAGCTTTCATAGTATATATAGATATAGCTGCTAATAAATATTTAATTTTTTTAATTTCATTTATACGCTTAGTTGTAGTAAATTTTTCTATATATATACACTTCTCGCAAAAATTAAGGGAACAGTAAAAATTTTAAAATTTTTGGGAGATTTTCAACA
Organism: Chymomyza amoena; assembly: GCA_037043745.1. NCBI lineage: Eukaryota > Metazoa > Arthropoda > Insecta > Diptera > Drosophilidae > Chymomyza > Chymomyza amoena. The sequence continues at coordinate 70,331 of JBAMAX010002295.1, read as the reverse complement.
GGCTGTATTTCAGTGAAAAATGGTCGGACAGGAAATAAAAAATTAAGCTTTTAAAGCTTGAAAACTCTAGTTTTCAGATTATTTTGGGAAAAGTTTTTAGGAGTTCCGGTTCTCATGCAATCTTTACATGAAGCGCAAAGAAAATTTTTTCTAAATTTTGTACATTTTGTTTTTAACTCTACGGCAATGGGAAAATTTTTTTGAGCTACACCAATGCATGGATCACAAAGCCCGATTATTCAGCTTCAAGATGCTTTTTTCAGGACCCCGATACGACCATTTCTCTCTGAGATATTGAATTTTGAACACTAAAGGATCCTTTTTCACTTAACTACCGATATCTCTATAACTACTGATCGCACAGCAATCGGACTGGGAATTTCATTATCTGTGGAAAATTTCCTAAAAAAAACAGTCAAGAGTTAGTGGAGAAACATTTTTTTTTTACTTCTAACATTTCATTGAAAAAAGTAAAAAAAAATGACTTTTTCCCAATTTTTGGTTAATTAACTGTATCTTCACTGATATGGGTTCAAAAGCTAAGATAAAAGTGAAATTTTTATTTCCTGTCCGACCATTTTTCACTGAAATACAGCCTGTTGAAAATCACCCAAAAATTTTAAAATTTTTACTGTTCCCTTAATTTTTGCGAGAAGTGTATTATATTTTTTTTGCATTTTTTAGCTTGATTAAAAAGTCACACCTAAAGACTTAATTATTGAGCATGCAAGAAAAACTACGGAAAGAAATACGAACGAAGAAAAAAAAATTTACTTGGCTAGTAAATAAAATATGAGACTTCAAGGCGGCGGCAAACTTCTTTGATGTTTTACTTAGCCTTTACTTAGCTGTTGTTATTGTTTTTGTTGTAGTTGTCGTCAAGTTGTAATTTAAGATGCCCAAAGTCGGCAAAACATGAAAAACAATTACAAAGTGAAACCTATTGCGGAAATAGTTGCAAAAAAAAAACTCAGAGCATATATTTACTATAATTTGCATGTTGCCCCTCTCTGCCTAAGTTTAAATATAATAAACGAATACTTTATATATAAAAAAATGTCTGGTATTCTGTTTACGCTGATTTATTTTCGATTCAAAATGTCGTCTGTATGCAAATTTATGCATTCAATGCGTCACAGTTCAGAGCTTAATCGATTTATTTGCCTTGCTAAATTAGCAGACTACTTAATGGGTTCTGTATAAAAAATTTTTATACTCTGCTCTCTGCACATTTCACGATAAACTTGTTTAACCATTTGTTGCAACTTTTTCGTCAAAAGGCTAATGCAATAAAAATAAAATAAAATACACAGCAAATACAATAAATTTTTATTGCAACAATTTAAGTTTATTTTGGCTTAAGGCTAAATTTAAAAATCGAGGGGGAATAACAAAAACAATTTAAAGTAGAAAGCAAAAAAAAAAGAGCAGACAAAATAAAAACACAGTACACAAGCCAGACGCCGACAATGCAAATTTTTTTTGGGTTTTATTTTTTGTTTTTGTATTTTATTTTAGAAAGAAACAACAACAACTACAGCATTCGAAAGAACAACAAATAACGTAGAAGTCTGGGTAGCCATTATTTTTCGTTAGACATTTTGATTTTATAGACTTTGAGTATAGTAGGGTGTTTCCTGTTAGGAAGTGGGCTAAAGGGCAATCTAATATACATTTTTGTTGTAGAAAATCTTTTACGATATAGTACTTAGAGAGATATGATATATCCGGAGCGGATAAGGTGGTTAATTTTCACTCTTTTAAAAGCAAGCGAAACATATTAGAGATATGCCTTATACTAAATCCGCTCCTGTGCCAGATGAATTTTATTCCAGAGTAATAGAAGATTGGTAACAGAAAGTTGAGCCCAACTAAATCCGCTCCTGTGCCAGATGAATTTAATTCCAGAACAATAGAAGATTGGTATAAGAAAGTCGTGCCCAACTAAATCCGCTCCTGTGCCAGATGAATTTAATTCCAGAACAATAGAAGGTTGGTAACAGAAAGTTGAGCCCAACTAAATCCGGTTATAGTCTCTATAAAAATTATGCCGTCAAAACGAACAAGAAAGACTGAAAACTATACTTGTAGATATAGCTAGTAATCTATCGAGTATAATCTTCAATGCCTTAAGAAGAAGTGGAGAAGAGAGAGAGGAAGAAGAAGCAGGGAGAAGGCGTGAGAGGAAGGCCTAAACAATTCCAGAGCACAGCTGGATTCCTGTCCTGTTTAAAACATAATAAATTGGGGCTTCAGATATCTGGTCTTCTTTTACCAACTCTTAGTTTGCATTCGATTACTAATATTAATAAAGGGTGATTTTTTTGCTGGTATCTTTTTGGCGACACTGTTTTTGGCAGATCACGCGTGATTCGTGTCTTGTGTTATTGTGAAACATGTTCAGTTTGGTCTATCATTTGACCATGAATCGACTTACGAGCCAACATCGCTTGCAAATTATTGAAGAGCCGCCTTCGGTGAACAGTTTATCTCACGTTTGGGACCCGTCAACTGGCCGCCCGGATCGTGTGATTTAACGCCTTTGGATTATCACTTGTGGGGCCATATCTACAGGCTCATGTCTACAGGGCTAAACCAGCTACGATTGCCGCACTGGAAGCCAATATTGAAGCTTTTATTCGTGAAATGCCGGTCGATATGTTGGAAAGAGTGTGCCAAAATTGGCCCTTGCGCATGGGACATCTAAAGCGGAGCCGCGGCCAACATGTGCAAAATTACATGTGCTTGAAATCATCTTTAAACAATAAATCATATCTATCAATATCGATTCCAAAAAGATTTTTAAATTTTTTGCTTTTTTTTTAAATCAAATACTATACCACTTAAAAAATCACTCTTTATTATTAGGGACTTAGTGGGATTAAGGATTAAAGGATATCAAACGGCTGATTCCTCTCACCCAGCGAAGCTACTTTGGAGCACTCTCACCAGTCAAAAAAACACTTTCCTCATTATTTTATGGCACTGAAACAAAGATGAAGGTCTACTCCGTTGCTGATAAGCATTTTAAGTGTCTGGTAGAAAAATTAAAAAACAAACTCTGTTATCTACACAAAATTTAAAGCCATCGTATCCGGCTGTAATCTTATGTGAGCCTTATAAACAGCCATCTTCTTTTATTATCTTCCTTAGGACCATAGGCACTTTCCTAAAATACTCTCATACCTTTTAAAGCATAGAGAAATTTACTGATTTTTTGGACAAAAATGATTCTCCTCACTGTCAAAATTTTTATTGCTTGCAAATAATTAAAAAAATATTCCGAACTTCCTTTTAAATACACTTAAACTTTAAAAAAGTTTGCAACAATTCATCGTAAATGCTAACCACAATAAAACGCCTAAAACTAAGGGGCTCCACAACCTGCGTGCTTTGCATGCCAAACCCTGTAAGGTTTTCTTCAATCATTTTAAGAATGCTACACTCGTGTGTGCCCGACTCTTAAATACTCTATATCAATACATTTCATATAGTTTTTTAAAGAATCTTCTAGGCAAACGGGTTACATTTTCTTAATATTTACCTTTAACTTCCAAACTAAAATGGTTGGCGAATTGAAGTGGATGGCGAATAATAGATGGGAATAGAGAAAGATCACAGTGGTCACCCCTACGCTGTAATGACACACAGGGGTTTTTGTCAAAGAAGAAGAAAAGTTTCTATTAAATTTGAAGAAAACTTGCATTTTAACCAAGAGTCAGGTAGTGGGCTAAGCAGCTGAAGAACCCTGTAATTTAAAAAATGAAGTACATGAGTGTACACACCGGTTTTTGACATGACAAAACAGAACTGCCCGACAAATTTGGGCTCCATAGCTCCATTGTCTCTGAGATACATTCGTTCTTACGTGCGGGCAGAAAGATATGGCTTTATTGGTAGGGCTATTCATGGTGATCAAGAATATATATACTTAAAGTGTCTTCCAAATCTTCTTCTTCCATTGGATGAACTTATTATACCTTTGTTCAAGAATAATGTCATTTAAACTGAAAGAATCGGAAGCTTCTTTTCTTCCCCAAAAGTACGTTTTTAAAATACGTTTTAGTTCCATTCGGGTATTGACTGAGTTAGCATGGAGTGGTATGAAACTAGTGGAATATCTTATCTAATGCAACCAAGTTGATAAACATTCTCTACGTAGTGTCTTATCTTCAGCATCTAAAAGTGCAGTACAAAGGTCCCTAGACTTCATGACTCAGCCTAGAAACCTTATCAAGCTACTATTTCAATATGTTGATATATTCAAAGCGTATCTAATAGTCGTCATATTCTTGACAGCTGCATAAACTTCTCGTCTTGGCTCAAAAACTTTTTCAAATATCTAGTTACAGTCAAAGGTTATTTTCAAGTCGGCATATTCCCAAATAAACTAGACTTCTTGACTCGGTTCGAAATCTTTCCCAAATGGAGTGGTATGGAACCAGTGGGATATCTTATTTAATGTAACCAAGTTGACACTCAATATCTACGGAGTCTCTTCTCGTCAGCATCTAAAATTACAGCCCAAAGGTCCATAGGTCAACTTTATCAAGCTACTATTTCAATATGTTGATATCTTTTAGTCGTCATATTCTTAAAAGCTTCATAAACTTCTCGTCTCAGCTTATAAGCTTGCTCAGAAAAATTGCCAAATATCCAGATATCGTCAGAGAGTATCTTATAGTCGGCATATTCCAAAATATACCCAAATATCTAGTTCAATATGTTATGCTATCGTAAAGCTAGGTACACACGATGCAAACAATTTGAAGCAAGTTGATTGCTGCAATCAAATTTGCGCGTGTAAACACGAGTGCAACCATTTTGCTGCAAACAAAGAACTTGCAAAATTTTATTGCAGCAATATTTTTTGCTTGTCGTCTGTACACACTATTTTACCGTTATCTTGGTTGCGTCAGTTGCTTGCTTGTTTGCATGTGCTGTTTGCTTTCAGTCGCAATATTGCAGCAAGCAAAGCAACATGTGGGATCGCGAGAAAACGATAAAATTAATTGAATTGTACGAGAATTATTCTGTTTTATGGGATGTCTCGTCAGCAGACTATAAAAATAAGCATAAAAAGCAAAATGCTTATCGCGAAATTGCTGAAAAATTAGACAAAAGTGATGATGAAATAAAAACAAAAATTCATCATTTGCGCACTCAATTTTTGCAAGAGGTGCGCAGAGTGAAGCAAAAAAAGAGTGGCCAGGGTACATCGGACAACTATACCAGCAAATGGGAGTTTTTCGATGCCCTTAAATTTATTAAAAATGACGACGGAAATAATTATAAAATTCAAAATTTGGTAAGTAGTACAGTTTATTGAACATATCGTAGTAATTACTTATTTTATATATGTTTATATTGCCATGAAACTTCACCATCAGGCAAAACAAAAAAATTTTTAAATTCTTCACGTATATCTTTTGCTTCAGTAGAGTTTTGCGTACTTCTTTGAACTGGTATACAGTTTCCTTCTAACGTCAGATCGTTACGCCAAGTACCTGGTACCACTTCTCCATCAACTTCATTATCGAATGTTCCATTCGGAGCATATTTTTGTTTTGACTCTTTCTTGGCCATCAACCAGTTATGTAATGCGCAAACTGCAGAGACAACATCTATTGTCTTTTCTGGCCCAAGTTCCAATGGCTTTCTTAAAACCCGAAATCTATTTGCCATTATGCCAAAAACATTTTCTACCACTCTTCTTGCTCTGGAAAGACGGTAGTTAAAAACACGATTTGGAGCTGGTTGATTTCTGAATGGATATGGTTTCATTACGTATCTTTTCAATGCGAAAGCATCATCCGCTACAAGTACATAGGGCACCTTTAGATCTCGACCTGGAAGTGGCTGCTCTTCAGGAACATTAAGTTGTTCATTTTGTAACGCATATGATAGACTACATGCGTTAAAAATTCCTCCATCAGAAATTCTTCCTCTGCCTCCTACATCGAAGTAAATTATTTTATAGTTTGCATCTGCTAACACCATTAGCACAACACTATGCGTGCCCTTATAGTTGAAGTAGGTACTACCACTGTTAGACGGAGCTTTCATAACTACGTGTTTTCCGTCTAATGCACCGATACAATGAGGAAAGTTCCAAATACTTTCAAAATCGGATGAAATTTTAAGCCACTCGGTTGTAGAGTTGGGAACCTAAGAAAATTCAAATAAATTATTAATATATTGTTTACATTTTCAATTTATACTTTTTCACATATATTTAGGATCTAAGTGAAAGCGCCGTTAACACAATATTCTTAGGAGAGGCACCATGTTCAGCTAATTCGTCAATAACAACAGATGACGTACCAACTACATCCAAAGCAAAAAAAAGAAAACGTGACGAGATACAATTTAAGGACGAAGATCTGCTTATTAAAAAGGCAAGCGCTTTACTCGATAAGCCAGCGGATGATAATCAGGTGTTCGGTGATTTCGTTGCATCTGAGCTCAGATTGTTGAAATCACACCAAAATAGACTTCTGCTTCGCAGAAAAATTCAAAGAGCTATTTTGGAAGTATCGGAAATCGATAGCGAGGGCACTTTAACTTGTTCCACACCTAATATCGTGTACTCGTCTACCAATTCTCCAGTTTTTGGCTTTTCAGATGGTAAAAAAGTAAATGCATATATAATTTACATACTTACTTTAAGATATTCCCTTCTCAGGCAATTATATACAGCTCGGCAACACTCCGGCACAATGCTTGCAACCGTACTCACAGGAATGCGAAAAAGAAACATCAGAGAATGATATGAATCACCTGTAAAAAATTAAATTACATCAATAAACATATTACTTAAAAGTTCATAAAAATGTTAATTATATTTAATACATACCCGTGGCTAAAAAACGCAATGTCAGGGCTAATCGCTCATTTGGTGGAATCGCAGGACGCATTACAGTGTCTTGTTTAGTTATGTAGTTTTTTACTTTTTCTAATAAAAAATTGAAATCACTGACTGACATGCGAAAAAAATTGTAATAGTTTGTTTCATCGCCATTTTGCAGCTCTTTTAAAAGGTTCTGATGCACTCCTTTTTCATCTCTTTTGGAAATCCACTCTTTCACCCAGCACTTTCTTTTTTTTGCAGACTCTAATCTTCTCACTTTTTTACGTTTAATTATAATTGCTAATATAGCAATAGCAGCAACTCTCGATTTTTGTGCCGACATAATATAAACACGTCGTTATTTCTTGACTTTCACAAAACAACAGAACTGGCAAATGAGTGTCACTTGCAAGCACTGCAAACAAAAAATGAAAACACGTGTAGACATTAACGCAATGTATTGCACGAAATAGCCATGCAAAAGTTTGCGTGCAAAACAAAAATTGATTGAAGCAAGAAATTTTCTTGCAATATTTGCATAGGTGTAAACATTTGTGCAAACTTTTGCTGCAAATTATTTTCAACTTGCTGCAAATTGTTTGCATCGTGTGTACCTAGCTTTAAAGCCCATCTTATTGATGTCACATTCCCAAATCTGTCCTAGACTTCCTGCCTCGATTTAGAATCGTACCCACATATCTAGTTCAATGTTGGTTTCGTTAAAGCGCATCTAATAGTCGCCATATTCTTCCGATTATCGTAATCCACAACATTTTTATTTTTTTTGGTTTTTGTATGCAATTGGGTTTTTGTTTTGTCGTTGGATTTCTACATGACGCGACAATTTGTCTATCTATTTTTAAATAGTGTCTTCCCGCTCTAGCATATAGTACAAAAACAACAACATACCCCTACATATATATAAAAAGAATTATTCGTAAATAAAAAAAAAAAATGTTTTTAAATTTATACGTTCTTGTTGTTCTATGACAATTTATTTTCGAGGCCTATGTGGGAATCTATTTCTATCTCTGTCGGCGCTTCTATCTCTCCTATATACAGATACAATGTTTAAGAATTTTATTTTGATTTTTATGAGTTGTTATTGTTGTTGTTTTCTTTTTTCTTTTTGTAATTGTTGTTGTTGTCGCTAGCTGTATCTGGCACAACAGCCAGACGACAATTTGAATTTGTAGACTCTGCTGTTGTTGGTTTTATTCGATTTCCATTCGTTTGAAATCATTTCTTATATCGCTCTTGCGGTTGGCCAATGACCACTAAATTATTCAAACCCATTATTCTCCATACACGTATGTACTATATGCAAAAAAAACTATCCATATATTATGTATAATGGCTAAGCTGCTGTCGTCAACCGCGCCAGACATTTGTACATGCCGGTCATTATCAGCAGACTTTATAATCTGCCATAATTGCGACAGCCAACAAAAATCGATTTATTTTTTACATTTTTTTTGACTAACAAAACACGTGCGGTTTATGGAGCTCCAAAAAGAAATAAATCGAAACTAGAAAATCCTACGCCAACGCTTTACTTACGATAGTGTCTATATCTAAGAGCTTAGGGACAGACAGCAGACCTTTGAGCAGACCAATCTAACATGACGTGATTTTTTTATTTTTTTTTTCTAACCAACTGTCGGCGCTTTTGGGGGATTTCCCTGAAAATGATTGAACACTTTAATTTGCTTGGTAATCAACCATTTGCCGCTTTGAAATTGTATGTGGGTAAATAGACTGTGACCGGATGGTTAATAATTGGTATATTATGCGGTTAGATTAAGGGAAATATTTATAGATATTGTAATAATAAAAGCCCGGCCAAATGCTCAAATTTTGATGTAACGCGAACGAGTATTTTTTGAAGGGAATTTGGTGCTAGGGGAAAAAAAAAAAATATATCCAATATACGTTTTCGTTTTGAGTTCACATGTTTGGTGCAACCAATTTCATCAAGATGAATTTTTTAATGTGATTCCCTTGTTGCAAGAGAAATTAAAACGGATTCAAAAAAAAATTGGTTCAAAAGTGTGCATACTTTAAAATAAAATAATTTTTTTAATATTCTTTGATAGTTCTAGTATCTAAACTAATTTATCCCAATTTCACCAAAATGCATTTTTCGACTAAATAAATAAAGTTGCAAAGAAATTAAAACGAATTGGATGAAATTGATTCAAAAATTCATAATTTGGAGTTAAATATTTAAAAAAATATTCTTTGATATTTTTAGTGTCTAGACTAATTTATCCCAATTTCACCAAAATGAATTTTGCAAACATTCGACTACCTTGTTGCAAAGAAATTAAAGCGAATTTGATGAAATTGGTTCAAAAGTCCATAATCTGAAATAAAATATTTTTTTAGGTATTCTTTGAAATTTTTTGTATCTTAACTAATTTATCCTAATTTCACCAAAAGGATTTTTTCAAAATTTTGACTACTTTGTTGCAAAAGAAATTAAAACAACTTGGATGAAACAGTTTCAAATATTTTTTTGAATATTCTTTGATATTTTGAGTATCTAATAATAATAATCTCAAGTCAGATATTAAATTACCCAAAAAATTTCTTGACAACGAATTTTTGGCATACATTCTCATATGTATATAAAAAATACCATATCAATATCAGGGTTATCGTGTTGTACAAATAAAATTTCCCTTTTAATAAAAATACTTACTTTGTAAGTAAAACAAATCCTGCCATTCGTGCAATGTTTAAGAATTTTTTCTAAAACTCAATGAGCAATAAAATTACGAGAATTCGAGAAAAAAGAATAAGGGAAATATTTGAGTTTATAGAAAAGAGCTAGGGAAAAATATGAAATTATTGTTAATAAAAAATACCATATCAAAACCAGGATTGCCGAGTTGCACAACCAAAATGTTCTCTTTTAAAAACGATACTTAAATCGAATAATAAGTAAAAAAGACGGTCATTTGTGCAATGTTTAAGATTTTTTTCCAAGGCTCAACTGCTTTGAGCAAGGAAATTATGAGAAATATTTCTTTCAATTTAACTGAAAGAATAAGGGAAATATTTGAATTTATAAAAAAGAAAAAAATTCAAAATTTGCAGCAGTGGAAAATACAAGATCGTATTACTAACAATCCTAACTTGAATTTTTTCTTAACGTTGAGCAAATTAACATAGATCATGAAGCAGTATCTATTTTTTTGAAATAAAAAAACCCAACTATAGAAAATCTTTCTGAAATTAAGCATATATTGAATTCACAGATTATACAGTGTATTTGAGCAAAAAAAAACCCTGATTTGGAAAATTAGTTTCAGAAGATTTAAGATAGATTTTAAGTTATAGGCAGATCATAAAAATATTGTATTTGAACAAAAAAAAAACGTAATTTGTAAAAATAGGTTTAAGAGGATTTCCCTATATCGAAAGTTACAAAATACTTGGTATGGAAAATTCGTTATAGGAAGATCATTAGAACAGTGAACTTAAACAAATCAGAAGAATTGTGGAAGAATTGCATGCAGAAATTTTGGCTTGAAGGACTGTTGCCAATTTCATATTATCTAATTTGAAAACACTCCAACATTTTTTGATTTATTTAAAACATCTCATCAAAATTTACAGATTGTTGCTAAATATAAACTAATTATCTTGTGTTTCAAGGTTGAGCTTCCATTTAAAAGGAATATAATTTTAGAATGCTCAGAAGACCCATTGTTACAATAAAAAAGAAACGTTAAAAATGAAGAGTTTTATAACTATATTTAAAAAAATTAAATTAAAAATTTAAAAAACCCCCGAAACAAAAACTTAAGTAATTTTCATTTAAAAAGTAAAAAATAATAAAAGAAATTTAATGTTAAAGTACCTAAGAATCTATTAATAATTCTAAAAAAAATACGTCGCGTTGGGGGACACGCGAGGGCAGACGTCGTTGACGGTCGTATCTTACATGCAAATTTTTTGAAGTAATTCTATGAAAGTTTTTGAAGTATTTTCTAAATTTGGTTTTTTAGTTAATCTTTGTTGCTTAATTAGACAATTTGTATTTAAATTGTTAGCTTAGGAGCGGTCCCCCAACGCGACGTATTTTTTTTAGAATTATTAATAGATTCTTAGGTACTTTAACATTAAGTTTCTTTTATTATTTTTTACTTTTTAAATGAAAATTACTTAAGTTTTTGTTTCGGGGGTTTTTTAAATTTTTAATTTAATTTTTTATTTCATACTTTTTATAGGTACGTTAGGTTAAGTTAGACTTTAGTATATTATAATATACTTACTATAATTTAGATTCTTGTTAAGGTATACATTACATTTAAGGTCAAGCTCGTTTGCTTTTTTTTTACGCATTCTCCCCACTTTCACTCCCCACAACTTTTAAACGGCTTAACCGATTTTCATCAAACACGTCTAGGAACACTCGCACATAAGTCACCTTTAATACAAAAATAAACTAAATTGAAATCACTGCATGCGTTCGGGAGCTAGGATGCCATAGACAGACAGACAAACAGACAGACAGACACGTCAAACTTATAACACCCCTCTTTTTGCGTCGGGGGTTAAAAATAACCTCAAATTCGAATCAGTGGCGTCGTCAGCTGCAATGGGACCAAATTTTAAGCCAATCGGACAAAGTTGATGTTTTTAACTTCAAATGGCCATAACTTCTAAACGAGAAGAGATAGAGCAAAAATAACCTCAGATTCGAATTAGTGACGTCGTCAGCTACAATGGGACCAAATTTTAAGCCAATCGGACAAAGTTGATGTTTTTCTCCCCACTTTCACTCCCCACAACTTCTAAACGGCTCAACCGATTTTCATCAAACGTGTCTAACAACACTCGCACATAAGTCACCTTTAATACAAAAAAAACTAAATTGAAATCACTGCATGCGTTCGGGAGCTAGGATGCCATAGACAGACAGACAAACAGACAGACAGACACGTCAAACTTATAACACCCCTCTTTTTGCGTCGGGGGTTAAAAAATTTTAGTAAATCAGCTAGTTTTTGATTACAAGAATATCCCTTTTTATCAGGAGCATGCCCTTGAATCAATACTATTTCCGTATATACACACATTAAAAACGGTACAAAAATAGAGCTTCATTTTCCTGTTCACTGCCTCAATATATAGTTCAATTTATATAATTCTATCTTAGTCCTTCAATTTCAAAAGTTCTTTCCAGGCACTTTTTCATGCTTACTAACTTAAAAAAAATATAAGTTACAATACTGCTTCTACCTACACTCAAAACTTTTCTCATTTCCCAACACTCTACATTTCAACAACCAAACAAAACAAAATAAATATATATTTTCAATTTAAATTTGCATACTCTAAATAAATTCATTAGCAATCAATCAACCAAAAAATATATAAATGTGCTCAATTTTCATAAATGTCAAGTGTAAGTAAGTATCTCAAAGATACACACACATAAAATGCTCTTTCACAGATACAGATACAAACAAACTCGCCGACTCGCAACACAAGCACGCATAAAAATTCCAAGAAACAATATTACGCAATAAAAATTCTATTGACCTACATTTCTTATGCTTTTTATACTGCGTTTTTTTTTCGTCGTCGTCTCTTTTTCGTGCTTTTTTGGCAATCAAGGATGTCTGGAGGTTTTTGCGGATAAGAAACAAGGCAAAGCAGAGACTACGAAAACCAATAAAAAGCAAACGAAGCGCATACCAAAGACAACGAGTAGGACAAAAAGAAAAAAAAAACAAAATACAGGCAGGAAGTTGCGCATTTTATGTGCCAAACCCAAGTCGAAGCTGCCAAAAAGGACAAACCCACACATACAAACACACATATATACACGTTTATATATGCCATATATGCACATATATACTAACACATGCTGTGCGCACACGCGATACGCAAATAAATCATTGATGAGGCAACGCCATAAAATAGGATACCCAAAGCCAGCCGGCGTATTATAATCAGAGCGGGCGCAGAGAGACGTCAGGAGCCGGCTCCGACTCCGGCTTTTGTATTGATAAATGTAGGCCACAGGCAACAGCACAGCGCAGCGCACAATGGAGGCTTCTAATAAATTTTGGCCCACAAAAAAAGCAGACCAACAGAATTTGGCCATAATAGCGTCCGTGTGCAGAGTCTTGGTCAGATTTGGGCAAGTTTATGGTAATTTGAGCGAGTGCATAGGGCTTCCTCTTCTTCTTGTTGTTGTTGTTATTGCACGATATAAAGCTACAAAAAAAAAGCCAACTGCAAAATTGCAAAATACAAAAACAACTACAACAACGTTAGCGCTGTCTGCTGATGTCCCAGACAAATTTCTAAGAAATTTACGCCATTGTTTGCACTGTTACTAGTAGAGGAGAGCGCAAGACAACGCGGTAAATGTAGTGAGAACTTGGCTTATATATGTATGTACATTGTATGTATATATGTATGCAAGCAGCCAGACCTGCATACTATATAAAAACAATGCTCTTGGTCTGTTTCGAGTGATTGAAAAGCCAACTGTAGAAACTGTAGTCGACCATTATTGACTTTATTTTATGTGTCCTTATAGAGCGTATATTAACTTGGTTATAAAAAGTGGCTGCTGGGCATGGCGGTGAGAGCTTTAGAAGCTACATAAATGGACTCAGAAAGCTTATTACAAAAAGATACCCGCCTTTGATGAGGGTAGCTTAAAGTTGTCAGATACCGGAGCCCTTTTATATTTTAGACAAACCAGTAAAGAGCGTATACTAACTTGGTTATGAAATTTGGTACTGAGCATTGCAGTGAGAGTTTTAAAAGCTACATAAATGGAATCAGAAAGCTTACTAGAACTAAAGTTTACAGGTCGCGGAGCCCCCTTATTGACTCTTTTTATGTGTCCTAATAGAGCGTATATTAACCTTTCTATAAAAGTTGCTACTGAGTATTGCAGTGTGCGATTTAGAAGCTACATAAATGGACTCAGAAAGCTTTCTAGTACAAAAGTTTACAGGTAGCGGAGACCTCTTATTGACTCTTTTTATGTGTCCTTATAGAGCGTGTATTAACTTGGTTATAAAAAGTGGCTACTGAGCATGGCAGTGAGAGCTTTAGAAGCTACATAAATGGAATCAGAAAGCTTACTAGCTAAAAAGTTTGCAGGTAGCGGAGACCCCTTATTGAATTTCGCTTATGTGTTCTAAATAATAGAGCGTATATTAACTTGGCTATAAAGGTACTGAGTATTGCAATGAGAGTGTTAGAAGCTACATAAACGGGCTCACAAAGCTTACTAGAAAAAAAATGTACAGGTAGCAGAGCCCCCTTTTTTATGTGTATAGCGCGAATATTAATTTGGTTATAAAATATGCTACTGAGAATTGCAGTAAAAGTTTTAGAAGCTACATTAATTGACACAGAAAGCTTACTAGAACTAAAGTTAGAAAGGTTACTACTGAGCTTTAGAAGCTACATAAATGCATTCTGAAAGCTTACTAAAAATAAGTTTACAGATAGCGGAGCCCCTTATAGAGCTTATATTAACTTCATAGTAAAAATTGCTACTTAATATTGCAGTGAGAGCATTAGCAGCTACTTAAATGGACTTAGAAAGCTTAGTACACAAAAAGTTGTGCCTTTAAAGCGCATAGCTTGAAGTTTACTGGTAGTGGAGCCCCTTTATATTTTTTAGACAAGGCATTGTTGACTTTATTTTATATGCTACTGAGTATTGCAGTGACATTTTTAAAAGGTTAGGCTCAGAAAGTTTATAGAAAAAGCTTACAGCTAGCGGAACCCTTTTATTGACTTTTTATTTTATATGTGCTTATAGACGATACATACGAGGTGTGTTCAAAAAGTAAGGTCACTTTTCAAATTTCGCGGGCAACGTATTTTCAATTATCGATTTTTTTGTTTTGAACATCTGTACCAAATTTCAAGTGAATGGCATACCAACACAACGAAACAAAAAAATCGATAATCGAAAATACGTCAATTTGAAAAGTCACATTATTTTTTGAGCACACCTCGTATATTAACTTGGTTATAAAACTTGCTATTGAGATTTTTAGAAGGTAGAAAATGGACTCAATAAGCTTATTGCACAAAACTTTGCGTCTTTAATGCGTACGGCTTGAAATGTACAGGTATCGAAGCCCCCTAATATTTTAGACAAACTTCTTGACATTTAAACTGTGCAAATTGCTAGCTTAATATTCAGAAGTCTGGGAAAAACATGATTTTAGCTCAAGCAAGTATGAAAACGTTAGTCTAGTAGGCTTTTAACCTGGTCAGGCATTACCAGGAATAAGCTTTTTTAGGCTCTCTATTCAGAGACGTTAGAAACGCAGGAATTCTCTTTTAATTAATTCTGGAACGGCATAGGACATCCAACCAACTGGGTAAGGTCAAAGCAATAAAGTTATTTTTAGATGGCCCCGTGGGAAGCCAATCGATAGCGTCTGAAAGTATAGGGTGGGCCATCTTCTGCTTTGCTAAATTAGTTCTAAGTACATAACAGAAAATCAAACCTACTAGGTCAATGCAATAAAGCTATTTTTAGATGGCCCCTGTATATCCGCCGGTAGGAACTCGCTATGAAGATGGCGCTCGAAACTATAGGGTGGGCTATCTATTGATTTAGTAAATTTGTTCTAAGAACAGTACAGAAAATCAAACCTACTGGGACAAAGCGATAAAGTTATTTTTATATGGCCCCCGTGTGTCCGCCGGAAGGTTTTCGCTGCGAAGATGGTGCCTGAAAGTATAGAGTGGGCCAACTGTTGGGTTAGTTGGTAAATACTCATAATTTGGTACACGTCTGTCCATATCAGTTCAAACTTTTTCTTTTGAGTCATGGATAGCTTAACAATCGAAAAACGGGCAAAAGTGACAAAGGCGTATATCAAAGGATAATGGTCATTCTGCGAAAAAATATTGTTCGCCAAAATTACACCTTCTTTAAACCTCTTTGCGTCGAAAATTACAATGCTTGTAAAGTCAGCCGTGAAAGATTAGCCTCTTTGAAATAAAAAGCTGTTGTTTAAGATGTAAAAATTTGTGCACATTTTACAGATATAGAAAAAATGTTTTTAAGAGTTTTTTGACAGGGTGGGTCATCTTTTGTTGGTTTGTTTGATAATCATATTCCGGAAAAAGCGGATGCTGGTAGTTTGAAACTTGCATTTGGTACAAATGTTGTTTGGCCAATTTTGTTGGAAAATATGCAAACAAACCGACAGATGGCCCATCCTATATTAAGATTAAAAAAGAGTCAGCCGTTTGAGTCATAATGACAGTTTCTTTAAGGCCTATGCTTTTACTCTCTAAATGGATTTAAAAGAATAAAATGCAATTAATAAAGAAAGCAACCGACAGCTGAGCCACCCTATATAAAGATAGAAAAGAGTCAGCCGTCTGAATCATAACGGCAGTTTCCTGAAGACCTAAACTAATACTCTATAAATAGGCTTAAAAGAATAAAATGTAATTAAGAAACAAACCGACAGCTGGCCTACCCAATATATAAAGATAAAAAAGAGTCAGCCGATTGGATCATATCGGCAGTTTCCTGAAGGCCCCAGCTAATACTCTCTAAATTGGTTTAAAAGAATAAAATGCAATTAACAATCAATCCGACAGCTGACCCATCCTATATAAAGATAAAAAAGTGACAGCCGATTGAATCATAGCGGCAGTTTCCTGAGGGCCCAAGCTAATACTCTCTAAATTGGTTCATATAAATCTGCCCTTATCTAAACTGGGTTGCTTAAAAAGCTTCAACGGAACGCTACTCATTAGACTTCAAGTTTTACAGCGTAATATTACCCGATAGCATTATAATGATAGTGAAGAATGATATGTGACATGAATAAGCTAATCTAAGTGAAAGAAGAAAAAGTTCCAAAGTCCAGAAAAGTTAATTCTATGGAAATTGTTTTGTTGCTTCAAAAAATATAGAAATAGAAATTGAAATACGTAAAAGTTTGGAATTTTAAGAGTATTTAAACTTTCATGCACTATTTTCAGTTTTTCGTACTGATTTTCCTGAAACAGTCCCCAATATTCGAAAAATATATTCAACTCAAGTGCGTTCCAAGGGTATTTCAGTTTTTCGTTCTGATTTTCCTTACTAAAGCACTTGAGTAAAACAAAAACTAGAACTCTGAGCTGGCGCACAAGTTAAGGCTTAGTTGTGTCTACTATCAAGAGCTGTTTGCTTGCTCATTTCCGTTTTCTAGGCCCCTATAAGCTTTATCAGCTTAAACAGCTGCTACTGCTGCTGCTGCTGATTCCGCTGCTGTCTGATGTCTGAGTAGCTCCGTTTCTCGTCTTTGGTGTCCCTCAGCCCCGACAGACGTCAGAGCTTGAACGATGTCTCCCAAGTTGTTAATCAAAACTTTACAACGTACGTGTGAATATATAGCACAATAATGTAAACCACATAAAAAGTATACTATATACAGTAGAGTACAGTACATAGGGGACAAAGTGAGTGAGTGTAGAAGGGGCAGGGGGCAGCAGGCATTGTAACTTGGTTGACAATAGATTTGACTTGCACATGCCCAGACATCATCAATGGTAACAGCAACAACAAAGACAGAGCCGTCGACATGGCAGATTTGCTAATCATTGTGACGCCTACGCGTCGAATATATTATATACTAGTATATCTGCTTGCATATAGATTATGTATAACGAAAGAGTATTAAGGAGTATTATGACTGACAAAAGATATTTGTAACATATTTGCAGAAAATCGTTGAAGTAGATGATAAAAAGTCGAAAATATGACGTCTGCGATGATTATTATTTATCGATAAATTTTGCAGCGAACTGCGTCATTTAGTTTAACAATGTGACGGAGTTGTATTTAAAGTTAGATCGTAATAATTTTATTGACATACAATCTACATTTTATAATAAATTTAGCGTTTTAATGAATTATTATAATAATATTATTCATGTCTAACTGATTTGAACTAGTTTATGCAAAAATAATTGGTATCATAGAAAAATTCCAATATTTAGCCAATTAATAGCTTAAAATTCAAGCTAGAAATAAAATACATAAATAATTTGTCATTCCTAATGTTAGTCGATAAATATTGTATAGATTTTGCATCGTTTTGCTATTTTTTTCAATGAAAAATTCATTTATTTACAAAAAGATCTAAGATCTAATAATATATAAAAACAGGAAATTTTGTAAAGAGAGTAGAACAAAAATAAAATATTCGCAGTTGGATGCATTTTTGAACGATAAACATCGTGAATTGGCTATAGACTATCAGAATTGCATGTTTCATAGGAAAGAGGCAAAAGTGCATCTTTACTCAGAAGTGTGTCTGTTCCGAATTTGTCTAAGATACTCAAAGAGAAGTAATATACAAAGTTCGCAGCTGGATGCATCATGAATTGTTTAGAGACAACGATTTAGACTAACAAAGTAGAATAAAACACTCTACAAGACACTCATCTTGCCCGTGCTCTTAAACGGCGCAGAAGCATGGGTTGTGTCACCGACAGATGCAGCTGCTCTTGGGGTGTTTGAGAGGAAAATTCTACGCAAAATCTTCGGTCCCGTACGTTTTGAGGAAGGCTATCGCATACGGATGAACCACGAGCTGTACGAGCTCTACGACGACATGGATGTTGTCCAGCGTATCACAATACAACTTCTGCGCTGGCTAATGATGCTCCAGCGAAAAATGTATTCGAAGCGAAAGCCGACGAAGGAAGACGGAGGGGACGACCACGACTCCGATGGAGAGATCAAGTGGAGGAGAACCTATCCTCCCTTGGTATTTCTAATTGGAGAAGGCGCGCGCAAAGCAGAGGCGCTTGGCGAGAGCTGCTTAGGTCGGCCGTAACCCGAGAGCGGGTTGTAATGGCCATATGATGATGACGATGAAGTAGAAAAAAAAACACATTTTCAAAAGGGAAGAGGCAAAAGCGCATCTTTGCCCAAGAGTGTGTCTGACAGTTCAGAATTTGTCAAAGATGCTCAAAAAGAAGTAATATGTAAAAAAATTCGCAGCTGAATCATAAATTGGCTAGAGACTACGATCTAGAATATCAAAGTTGAAAAAAGAAATGCAAATAACAATTACACATTTTCAAAGGAAAGAGGCAAAGGCGCACCTTTTCCCAAAAGTGTGCCTGGCCGTTCAGAATTTGTCAAAGATGCTCAAAAAGAAGTAATATTTAAAAAAAATCATGAAATGGCTGGAGACTACGATTTAGATTAAAAAAGTTTAAAGAAGGAAATGCAAATAAGAATTACAAAAAAAAGAGGCAAAAGTGCATCTTTGCCCAAAAGTGTTTCTATAGCTCAGTATTTGCTAAGGATGCTCTAATAATGAACTTATAGCTAAAAACTAATTGTTAGAGCATAAGACCCAAAAAGCAGAAATATTCGAGGCTAAATTTATTCTACGAGCCCCTCAGTTCCCTTGTCTTCCATTTTAAATATCTTTAAAACTTACAAAAAATCTTCTTTAAAGCGTATTGTAGTAAAAAATGTATTTCTGATAAAAAAAATGCAAAATTTATTCTACGAGCCCCTTAGTTACCTTGTAGGAATTCCCAAGCCCGCTATCGACAAATCTTCTATTTCAAAAATCTTTAAAACTTACAAAAAATCTTCTTTAAATCGTATCGTTGCAAAATAATGTATTCCCGATAAAAACAACATCAAAAATGTCTAAAATGCCATGTTCCCAAGACCCTGACTCATTTTTTGTAACCTACTATTATGGCAAGCATCTTATAATGACAGCTGATCAACAGCATTATGACTAGGTTGCACCCCATAATTATAGTAATATGCCCAACTAAAGAATCCGCTTCAAAACTGCTCACCAAATGGCTTGACTGACATGTGGCCTTTGTGTGATTTGGTTTGTGAGCATGTGACGTCTCAAGAAAGCAAAAAAAAATTAATACCAGATAACAATCTAATATATAGTTACTGAACATTGTATTAGTCACCTAACGTCGAGAATCTAGAATCCAATTTAATTTCAAAAGTGAAATTAAAATTGCAAGTCAAAATAAAATTTTTAACAACTACAACAACCATAAAAAAATTCGCAAATGTTCATTGATAAATACACACATACACACATAGATACAGCCAGACATTAGACATTCCTATAAAAGTCAAATGCTAGATAGAAACAACAACAATAACAGTCGCAACAACAACAACTTTTATTACACGCGCCTTGTCTGTGGATTATGTAATGTTATAAAGGCCGGCGAAAATTCGTTCGCATTGTTGGCATGTAAAAATTAATGAATGTCTCTCTGGATTTAATATTGACTGTATATATAGTACATAGATGAGCCAGTTTTCAATGCCGAAATTTGAATACTCTTGTAATGCCAAAAGATGTCGACAATTTGGGCTAGTTTAGGGGCCGTAACCAAATTATAAGACCCGTTCAGGGGGAGTGTCCTTGGTTATGCCACGTAATCAATAATATAATTTTCGAATCCAGAAATGGGCTTTTTTTTTCTACTTATATCTGAATTCTTCTACCTTTTTTTAAATTTGCCAGGACTTACAAATGACTATGTGACAACCTTCGGTGGGGTTCTTCGCATGTACTAAGGTTGGTCACCGAAGGGAGTAGGGTACAAAAATTGTAAAAAATTGGATTACATATTTGGATAAGGCTTCTTATCTTGCATAGCCATTGATATTGTTTAAAAAAGAATACGGTCGCACTTGCAAATGGCGGCAAGGGAATGAATATGAACCTAGCTCCGCTTAACGAATCTGCGGCTGTAAAATTTTTTTTTTTAAATTGAAGTTTCACTTGGGATCCCTATGAAAGGATACTCAATATCTATGTTGACAGGAATAGGTTGTAAGTCGACTAGCTAACTTTGGTAACAAGGAGTTCAGAAAGCATGCTTAAAGCGAAGCTGCTCCGACAACTGAACTGGTTCTTTTTATTGGTAACGAAAACAATGTTCAAAAGTTTTACTTTTGATTTTAATCGCTCAGCTGCTATGGTCTATATTAAAAAAGATTGGATTCTTGTTGCGCAACTTTTTTTTGGAACTTGTGGTCTCTGCGAAAGGGTATTCCATTGAAGGGATCTGGTATTGCTGACTAGCTCCATAATATATACTAAGTAATAGAAGAAATGCGTGAAGCAGAGCTTTATCTAAAACCGTTCTGATTGGTTTCAAAACTATTGTAATATAGAAAAATGTCAGAGGAAAAGTCCAGGCGAGAAAGGGACTGGACCGGCACGGCTCCTAACTGGACAGGAATTGTCTTGGGATACTAGCTGGGTTACTGACGGGATATTGGCTCGTTAAACAGAACAAAACATAAAAGTTGAACAGGCGTAAAAAAAATGTTGGTTTTGTGAAAAAAAAAAAAATAATTGAATCCAAAGTTGACGAGTCGCAAGGAATATCGACCTTACTAGGACCACTTTGTGACCTTTGACCACTTGTGTTGCTTTAAATGGCGCAACAATTGAATTCCATGGACCATTATAAGAGTTCAATGAATGCGAGAACAGCCAGATGAGATTTGATCATAAAAAATAATCAAAAAATTCTCCGTTTACATAAGGGCCTGTAAAGATAATTGCGGCTGCTATTTGGTATATTGATTTGCCAAATTCTCTTGGAAACCTGTCCCAAGCGTAGAAAAGAAGATATCGAAGATCCCAGAACGTTAGTGCTTTATAAAAAAAGTTTTGAGCTAGTTGATCCTTAGTAGAAGTCCCCATAATCTATATATATAAAAGAAACTTATATTTTACGTGTTACGGAGGTTCTCATGAACGCGTCGATTAATTTCAAATCTGATTTCTGCGTGTGTTAGAGGTTGTCAGTACGGAGGTTTTAAGCCTATTGCGATGTGTTTGTGTGTATTGATTCGTGGGATATACGCATTTTGTGAATATCGTGAATATAGCATAGTAGAAAATTGTTCAACACCGGGTATTGGACATTAAGTGTCGCAAAGGGGTTTAAATGTAGTTTCTCTGGGGCATAAATTTATTACAGATGCGAGCTCTCTTAAGAATACTTAAGTTCGCCCATACTGCTTTTTATAGCTTCATGAAAGTCAACTAATTCAAAAATCTCATGATTGTCTAGATAAGCTAACTAGAGAATCTTATGATGATTATACACTTTAAGAGTATTCAAAAAGTTTGCGCAGGACAACGTCTGCCGGGCTGACTAGTTTTATTATAATCGGTAATTACTTTAAGTTTTACCGTGTTTTTAAAACCAGTAGCAAAGGTTCGGGGTATATCACTTAGAAATGAGGATATCGAAGACCCCCAAACATTACCTCTAATCTATATTAAAGAAATTGATCTTGAAGACTCCATCCGTCTATCTTCTTGATCTTGGATATGGTAAGAGCTTAAGCAATATGAATAAAATGAAACCAGTGGCAAAGCGAGAGCGTTGAATGTGGGGGGGTGATGAGCCTCAAAATGCCGACTCGATTCAACAAATTAGCGACAAATAACCGATTCTGAATTTTTATTTCTCGAATATTGCGTGAAATACCCGAGATTGGCCAACTGATGGATGTTTGGGGGGTGTCACACCCCCATACCACCACCTCTCTACGCCCCTGAATGCAATTAACAAACAACCAACAGATGACCCACCCTATACATTGAATTTAAAGCAATACCTTAAATACTAACTGAAAATTCGTTTCCTTACAGCTCAGTTTAATTTAAAGTTTTAAAATCACTCAAAAATCGCTTAGTCGCAAATGTTCTAATAATATTTCGTTTAAAGAATTATTACTTTCTGTAAAATATTTATGTTGTTTAGCATGTTTTTTGGGAGTTTCCCACAATAAAGCTTATCTGTGGCAACAAAATAGTGGGCATGTAAGTGAG
This sequence comes from Chymomyza amoena, assembly GCA_037043745.1. NCBI lineage: Eukaryota > Metazoa > Arthropoda > Insecta > Diptera > Drosophilidae > Chymomyza > Chymomyza amoena. Next base: position 47,603 of record JBAMAX010002295.1, on the reverse strand, counting down.
ATAGAACGGCGCTACAGGCCATACCGCACATGAATATATTTCCTGACATTAATTGAGATTGCGTTTAAACACCTGTGGGTAATTCTTTTTTTATTTTTGGTACTGTTTAAAATATGTACTCTGCTATGCTGATAATTTACTATCAATAGCAGCAAAGTAAAAAGCAAAGTCATGCATGAAATTCGTGATCTTCAATTGATAATGGAAAGTTTGAACAGTTTGGTAAAACCAATTGTATCTTTGTTTTAACTAAATATAACTTAGAAGACAGTTCGTTTGCACCTAAAAACTAAAACAATTTCTTTGACACAATTTTAGACTTTGCTATGTCATTGTATATTTTTTTGAGTTTTTATGCTAGACACAAAATAAATTAGCATTTCCAAATACGCAAATAAATTTTTTCGGCTATTCGGAAAGATAACTTTTTGAGTCTACACAGACAACGCAAATAAAACCAATTCTAGACGCATACCTATCGGGTCACCTGGATTGGAGCTGATCCAAGCCAAACGACGTACTACATTTTAATAATAATAAAATAAATAAAACAAAAGCTAATATTTTTTGATCAGGCTTTTTGTTAGCTTCAAAATGCGCAAAAAGTAGCTTAAAAGCAACAATAAAAACAATAGGCAACAGTAAATCAAATAAAAAACAAAAGCAAAAAGTATATAAAAGAATTTTTTAGACTTTGAACCAGTGCAGTCTATTGGTATTAATATTTATATTAAGCTGTCTTTGTTTGTATCTGTGTGTTTGACTAAGTGTGTCTGTGTATTGTGCTACTCAAAGTTTTGACCATATTATCTGACGTTACTGGTTTTTTTGTTATTGTTGTTGTTGTTAGGGTAGAATCTCAGACGTTTTATCTAGACTTTGATTAGAAAAAAAAAAAAACAAAACTATAGTCAGGCTAGCAGTTCGAACTAAGCGCTATGGACTTTCATAAAGATAAGCGCACTATATTTTTAGTTTTACCACGACATTTTTGCTCATGGCTAATGGCCTTGCCAAGTGTTTATAAACTGATTGGGGAAACCACATCATAACGCTGTACATGAAATGCATTCCAGTCAGTTCCAGTATTAGCTAATTGCAGCAAAGGGGCGCCCTTTTGGCATTAGTTTAGTTGCTGTTAACGTTTACTATATATATATATGTATATGCTATCTATGAGCATGCAACAGTATTTGTAGTAGACAATATGTAAATACTGTTGTGTCTGTATGAGTTTAAACTTAATTTTGTTTCATTGATAAGCACGCAACTGGGCAAAAATAAAGCTAGACGCTTGATAAGCATTCAGCAAAAACAACATCAGTATCAAAAAAAAAAAAATAAAAACGGCAAGAACAACTTTGGCCAGCCCCAAAAGACCTTGGTCTGATAAATACATATATACATATGCACATAGACAAGACACACATGTGTATGCGTTTGTATACATATATGTATGTGTATATACTCTAGCATGGAGTCTCAGCGTGACGAGTCAGCTGTTTAATTAGCTTTTGATTAATATATTGATCAACTAACTGAAATAATATTACAGTATTACTTCCCTATAAGACAAAGTGCATTCATTTTTTATGGACCTATTGCTATAAGTTATACGTTTAAATACGCCCACTTTATTTAATTTACAGCCTTCTGCCACTATTGATAGTTTTGATAGTTGAAACTGATTTCGTTTCGAGTTTCTTTTTATTTATTGGTATTTCCAAGACCTAATCTTAGAAGAAGTGTGCTCAAATTTACACACAGCTGACAATAATGGTAACATTTTTAAACACTAATACCAGCACAATTTTTAAGTATTTAGGCCGTTTTATAAATTTCTCAAATATATCAAAACTTGTTTATTAGCATTTTATTTTTTTATTATATTTTTAGGTGTAATCATTAAGGACTTTTGGAAAATATTTCAAAATTTGTATTCTCAACACAGTTTTTAGTTTCAATTACTTAAGCTTATTTTGAAATTTCGAAAAAGATTTAAAATTTGATCTTGATTTGACACCTTTAGGGTTTTCATTGTGCTATTATGTTTTAAAATCCTCTTTTTTAAAATTATAAATGATTCAAAAACAAACTTCTTAGTTTCTTATGTTCTAAAACTAACGAAAATGGTAAAATTGTTAAAGACTAATATAATAACACTCTAACATAGTTTTTAAGCATTTAAAATATTTAAAAAATGTCGAAAATGTTTCAAAACTTTATTAGTTAAAATTGTATTCTTTTAAAAAATATGCCCAACACACTTTTTTTAGTTTAATTCCTAATATTAATTCACAAAATTTTTATTCTTAATAATGTTTTCAGTTGCACATATTTCCGATTATTTGAAAATTAAAAATTTGTCTCAAAATTTGATCTTTAAGGAGTTTTGCCACAACTTTCGGTTCTTCATTTTGTAATTATATTCTAAAATCCTAAATATTTAACAAGTTCATTCGAAACTTTTATTCTCAACATACCTTTTAGTTTCGATTATTTAAGATTTTTTGGAAATTTTTAAGAACAACAAAACTTTGCGCAAAATTGCAGATGGTGCAATTGGTATATCCAAAATCGAAACCTTCACAAGGATCTAGGCATTCCCCATGTGGGTGATGTATTGAATAAACTTAGCGACCGTTACGCTGATCGCATAAGGAACCATCCGAACTCGCTTGCATGGGCCCTGGCCGGTCATAGTCCAAGAAGACGCCTAAAACGCCTTCATCCAAAAGACCTCAGAAGGCGTTTCATTTCTTGATTTTTTAAATATTGTATATATATAGAGTAATCTAAATGATACCACATAAAAGGTTTTTAAGTGTATAGTGACTTACTATTTCATAAATGTTGGTTTATAACCCATAAAATTAAGGGTTGATTTCCAATAATAAATATTCGAGAAAAAAAGAACAACTTCTTAGATGAGTCATTGTGAAATTGTGTTCTAAAATTCTTTAATAAAGAATTAAAAGCACAATTGTTAACAAATATAATCTATTTCAGTGGCGTAAGCTTTTTTGAAGTTTCTTTATATTTATTTGTGTTTTAAATACATAATTTTAGAAGATTTGATATATTCAAGTTTTGTACAGGGTGCGCCATTTGAATGTGGTCGATGGAAATATTGAATAACTTTGACAGATTTCAACCGATTGACGTCGTCGAACACATTTTGGAAAGGTTATTGCATTACAATTTTAACCATGAATCGATTCACGCCCAAAGAACGCGCGGAAATAGTGACAATGTTCATTAAATGTAATTGCCCGATTTTTGGGAGCGAATTTTAATGACTGATGAGGCCCATTTCACGCTATTTGGCACAGTAAATAAACAAAACTGTTGCATTTGGGGAAAGAAAATCCTCATACTATCCATCAAACTCCACTGCATGATCAGAAAGTGACTGTTTGGGCCGGTGTCTGCTTCAATATTTCCATCGACCACATTCAAATGGCGCACCCTGTAGTTAAAAGAATCAATATTTTTCCAGCAGTGATTTCATTAATGTAAAATAATCTTTTTTCGTACTATATTTTATTAACAATATGAACATCATTTATTCAAGGAATATTAGAAAATAGTGATTTTTGGAAAAAAAGAACGATGAAAAATAGCTATGACCTAATAGGCATCTCTAGGCCGAATTTCAGACGATATGAATAGCCTAACATTATAAATTGGTCATGGACTTGGATTTAAAGTTGAAAAAAGCAAGTGAAACTTGATTTTTTTAAATTATATTAACAATATGAACATAATTTATTCAAAGGGTATCAAAAAATAGTGATTTAAAAAAAAAAAATGATAAAAAACTAGCTATCTAGCCGGATTGGTAAAATTTATAAAATATTTAAAATTATATTAACAATATGAACCAAGTTTATTCAAAGGGTATTAAAAAATAGTGATTTGAAAAAAAAAACCATTAATAAAAGCTACATTACCCGATGGGTAACATTTTAAACGATATTGCTCATTAATGAATGAATTATGAATTGGCAAAAGACTTGGATGTACAATAACAAAGTTGAAAAAAGGAAGTGAAAATAAGAAATATTAAATTATAGTAGCAAAAAGTCAAATTTGGTTTAGATTTTTAAAAACCATTTAAAATATCTTTAAAAGCTACTTCAACAGCTACTAAAAAATATGCAAACACAGCTAAAGTGCTTCAAAACAATTTTCAAATTTCGCTCGATCGAGGCTGCACTGTAACTGCTGACTTCTTGAAGCTGTCAAACATGCATGTGACTTGAAAGTTTGTTTTTGTTGACTTTTTGAATACTTGTTTGTTTTTCTGCATTTAAAATAACTTTTTAATAGATACAAATTGTATTTTGAAAACTTTATTATGGCTGCAGGCTTTAAGTTTAAGATTATGTCAGACTTTAAGCATAATGCTAAATGGACAATGCGGCGTATGTGTAATGTAAAAACGAGTTGGCAGCACACAAAAGCGACACACTTGTAGATGTTGCAGCATTTCCTATAATTTTGTTTGGCCAACAGGCAAACGCATACTATTACAGTTAAACATATGTATATATACATATATATATATAAATATATATGTACTGCTTGGTAGTCGTAGGTAATGTAACAGGCAGTCAGGCAACAAGGCAAGCAAACTGCTGCTAGGTAGCTGGCTGGCTGGCTGGCTGGCCAGGTAAAAACCCAGCCAGCTAGCTAGAGTTTGAGATTCCATAGCAAAGAGCTGCGATTATGCTATACTACGCATAACAACAAAAACAACAACAGCAAGAGCAACAACAACACCTTGGCAGTTCGACTTGGTCTATGTAGCTGTATGTGTGAGAGTATCTATGTGAAATGTACATACATATGCATGAAAACGTGTGCATGTATGTGTATGGCATACAACTGACTTACGCATGGGTTCATTGAACGGAAGTGATTTGCGTACTTTTATTTTTTTTTATTTTTTTCTATGCTGCCGTTTCTTGAATAGAGCTGGAGCTTTGCGCCTATTAGGGGCACAAGACTGCTGTGGGACAGAAAGAGCGAGCGAGCAAGCGAGCGAGCGAGCAAGCGAGCGAGCGAGCTATGCAGAGCTTGGCCTTTGTGACTGTGTTTAGAGGAATGTGTTGCTGGTGCTCTGGGTCTCGTTTCGGTTCAGTTTTTTGGTCTTGGGGGGTTTCCTTAGATGTATGTAGTATGTACATATGTATATGTATGTGTGCATACTTGCACATTTATATTATTGTTATTGCCTCGTCTCGTATAAGTGTTTCCCCATGATTTATAACGCGCACCAGTGTAAAATAAAAATTAAAAATGCAAGCATTGTTTTTGTACCTAGTTCTATTCTTATGCATCCATTGAATACGCTGCACTGCACAAATTCAAATAAAACATTAAAATAAATCTTAAGAAAATTTAACTGCAAGATGTGTTACGTCTTGTATTGTGAATTATAAAGAAAATTGCGCGCCCCTATTCAAATGAAAGCCGCATTCAGAACTATTGTGGCAAGTTTTTACGCTTTGCTTAATAATAAAGTTTAGTATAAAAAAATACTTTTTTCCATAGTTCTAGTGTAGCTCATAAGCCTAAGAGTGCCACAATGTGGGCGTGTCTGCCATATATATATCTAAAAATTGTCTTCCTATATAGTAATTTATGACAGCTACCAGCGCAAAGAAATCCCCAAAAAATATGCAAAATATATTTAAGGGTTTTAAAAAGCATTAAAGCATGTTTTTCCTATATGAAAAATCAAAATTATAAAGCATATATTGTATATAATGCTTATAATACCATGATGAAATGAAAATTTATTGCATTGATGTGGTCAGTTGACGTTTTGACTGGATTTTCTTAAATTTTTTGTTGTTTACTTTATATATGAGTGTGTTTTTTTTTGCTGACAGGAAGTCGCCGGAATGCGCTTTGAAAAAATACCAAATATAATAGAGCATATAATTAAAAAATTGTCTTTTATAAAAGACATTTTTTTGTAGCTTGCGTACACTGTTGAACAAATTAATAGACACACATTGAATTGTAGTGTTTGAAAAAACTTTTCGAGGTTTATCAGCTTTTTAATTTGGATCTAAAATACATTTTATGAGTTGTACTTTTTAAAAAAAACTTCTCGAGTTTTATCTAGCTTTCTAATTTAGATCTCTTCTACCACGTCGGCGACTTGGGCTGATGGCAGCCCCTGCGGAAACCTCTGCTGGCAACAATGGTTCACGGATGGGTCCAAAACTAAGCAGGGAGTGAGTGTTGTAGTCTTTTGACCCAATACTAGAATCTGGCCTAGCGTCTTTCAAGCGGAGATTCATGCCATAGAGATCTATGCCCTTAGCATCATTCACAAGGGAACCAGGAGAGCAAACATTTGTATTAACTTTAGCTTCCAGGATGTTTAAAGAATGCCATAATTTCCTCAACAACACTATCAAGCTAAGGAAATGGAGATGGATAGGCCACACACTGCGGAAGGATGCGAAGGAAGTTTGCCGTCAAGCTCTTGATTGGACTCCCCAAGGAAGCCGCTAAAGGGGCCGCCCTAAGACAACATGGAGGAGGTCGCTACAAAAAGAGGTCGATGAATGCGGAAAATCATGGAACGAGCTAAAATTGCTAGCCAAAAATCGAACCAGGAAGTGCTTTATTGAGACCCTATGCTCCAACCGGAGATAAAGGAATTGTATGAAGATTGCTATGATGATGATAATTTCGTCCAAACCCAGGCCTCCCGGAACAAAGTCGTGCTATGTTGGAAAGCTGGACACTCAGGAGTGGATGGTAACACGATTGCTGACGATCTGTCTGCATCTCCTGCGCCGTTCTGTGGCATTGGTTGGTCCACAATCAAAAGCATGATAAACAAATTGGCTGAAGGAGTACATAGGAGATACTAGTTCTCCATACCGGGGCTGCGTCAAGGAAAGTGCTTGTCAAACCTCTGGATATAATCAAGACAGAAGGTCTCAGATGTCTCAGGCAGATACTAAGAATCTAAGAAATAACTAAACAACAGCCGATCGACAAACAAATATTGAGGCGAAAATATGGTTTGCTGGGACACACCCTACGTAAACCTATCGACGAAATGGCACATAGAGTATTAGAATGGAACCCCCAAGGCAGAAGAAACCGCGGACGTCCAAAAAGTTCGTGTCGAAGGTCAATTAGGAGAGAGACTAACAAATCTGTCAGCAAACTTCGAGTAATAGCGCGAAATAGAAATAGTTGGAAAATTTTTGTAGATAGAACGTGTCAAAATAATAATAAAAGAAGGTCTTGGCAGCGTGGAATTAAAACTCCTGGTAGCAATCCCATCTGGCTACCACACTGTTAGATATCATATACAGAAAATTGGCCTATCGGACTCTTCAGAGTGCAGAATCAGTCTCGAAGACGATGAAACCACCAGACATATTCCTAGGGTCTGTCCAGCGCTGGTATGGGACAAAGCTTGTCACATGGGAAAGGAACGGATTAGTCCCTTCCAACTCAGATCAATACCAACAAAAGGCCTGCTGCTATTTAAGCGGAAAGCGGAAAGTCTTTTGCTTTAATTTATGGCTATGGCACAAAAGATCTTTTGGTCGCAGTGCCCCAACTCTCTTCAGAGTTCAGACTCTATCTCGAAGACGATAAAATCACCAGACATATTCTCTATGACTACCCAGCGCTGGTATGGGATAGAGCCTGTCACATGGGAAAGGAACGGATTAGTCCCTTCCATCTCAGATCAATACCAACAAAAGACCTACTGCTATTCATGCGGAAAGCGGAGAATCTTTTGCCATAATTTATGGGTATGGTACAAAAGATCTTTTGGTCGCACAACTTTGTGAGAAACCCTTACGAAAAAAAAAAATCTAGCTTTCTAGCCTCTTTTATTTTTTTTTCTTACACTTTGTCATAAATTCAAATATTACTATTAAGTGTGAATATAAACTAGCTAAGAAATAGAGAAAAAACTGTCACAAAATTTGCTTACCTTTTGCTTCTTAGTTTATATCTATATGTATAAATATATAGATCTACACATTTATATAGATTTTCAGTGTTGTCGCATTGCTTTCTATTTTCATACACAGTGGGAGACACAGAGATAGACGCAAAGAAAAAAAAAAGTTGTCAAAACAAACGCTCTGCTGATTGACTTCCGATTTCCGTTGTGTATACGTCGTCTATATAGTACAACATACACTATATAAAATTTTTAGCTACGTATTTTTTTTTATGCCAATGTAAATTTACAATTTAGATTTTAAGAGCAGGCATTTTTTTTTTTTAAGTAATTCGCTATGATTTGTGCGTATTTCGATATATTTTCTAGACTTTTTGTTAAGCATTAAATTTTTATGTTTTTTTTTTGCTTTTTTGACACTTTGAAATATTTGTTGGCATTACGCCTTTTTATTAATTAAAATATTTCTTGTTTAATAGGCATAACAACACTTTTTTTTTTTTAAATAATATTTTGATTTCGATTTTAATTTATCTAAAGCAACTTGGCGAACATTTTTTTATTTTGTCGTTTTGAGGTTAGGCGACGACGCTGCGTTGTTTTGTTTTTGTTGTTGCTGTTGTTGTGGGCTGCTTTAACTTGTTAATGGCGTGTATATATGTACAACAGCTTAGATATATTTTGCGTGTTGTTGTTTGTTTGTTGATGTTGATTTTGTTGTTGTTGTTGTTGACGTTGTTTTGTTTTTGTTTTCTGTGCGGCGTGTAGGAATGCTTGAGTACAGGAACGCTGGCTATGTGTATGAAGATTGCTATGTATTTGTAGTTGTATTTGTATTTATAGTTATATGTGTGTATTTTTTTTTAGCTTGTAGATACTTTTTTGCGTACTTGCTGTTATTGTTTTTGTCATTTGGCATTAACTTTAGCTATAATTGTATAAAAATAAAGAACGTGTTACTATTTATTACGTTTTAAACAAAAAAAAACAAAACACACAAAACTAGAGAATAATAATAAATTTTTTGTAATTTCTAAGAGCGCGGCGCACTTGGAAAAAGATAACAGTGGCCGCTAACAGCAAGCTGTAGCTAGCTGCTTTTCATTCACTTCACTAGACTTTTTGTAATGCGCGACTGCTCGCACTTAGTCACAACGTTAACAGCGAGAGCCAACGGAACGTAATGGAAAATGAAACAGAGCGCAAACTTTGTAATGCTTGCATGTATTGGTGTATCTGCGATAGACGATGCACACACACAACAATTTCTCGGCCTGCTGCTGTTTGTTGTTTTGTCTATCGTTTGTCATCGCCTATGGACTAATTCGTGTTTTTCTTTTTTGCATTTCTTTTTTTTTTGTTTTTAATAATTATCGTGCTCATCATTGTGCTGCTGTTTTCGTTGCTGTTGCTGTACTTGTTGTTGTTGTTGCGAAAAGCGCAAAACAATTGTTGTCTGATTTACAGCACACACACACACACAAACGCACGCATACACGACACAAAAATATGTATGCTACTGTTGTTGTTGTTTTTGTTGCTGCTGCTGCACGACGCCGGCGTTGCCAATGACGTAACGACACTACGATGCTGCGGCGTCAACGCAACGTTGACAACTTTCGCGTTGCCGCTTACTTTTTTTTTTATATTTGCCTTTAAGTCACATTTCCATTACGTTACGTTGTCTAAATTTTGCGGCTAACGTTTATTTTATAAATAATTTAACTAAAAACTTAAGCTTAAATTAATTTTGTTTTGCTAAAACACACAACAAAACACAAATTTTGCAAATTATAATAGCTAAACTTTTCTTTACCGTTTAGAACATAAATAAATTTGATTTTTATATATTAAACAACCGCGCCGTTGTATTTACACTTTTTTTTCACTATTGCGTTTTTTGCAGTTTATTGTTTTAAGTTTGTTTTGCGTTTAAAGTTGACTACATTATTTTTATACATAAAAACCGACGGCCGACACGACGAGCTGTGAAACAAACGGTCTGCTCGCTTTGCTGTACTCGAATGATTTGAGCGGCATGTTAACTCGGTCGTTTTAACTGAGCTGCGTCGCGGCAGCGACAAAACTTTAGCGAGTGTGTGTGAGAGCGCCAAAGCAGTGAGAGCGGCGAGCAAGCGCAATTATTTGCGTTGAACTTTTATGTTAAATGCAACAGCGTTTAACAGCAGCAGCTGTTGACTGGTAACAGTCGCAACAGCTGTTAAGCTTAGCCGGCAATTGGAATGCGCGCGCGCACGTGATGTTTGTTTGTTGTTTTTTTTTTTTGTTTTTGTTTTGGGTTTGTTGCATTTGTTTGTTGGTTTGATTTTTTGTAGATTGATTTATTTAGATATAGATATATTTGTTACTAAGACTAAGACTAATAACTTCAGGGTGCATCAAAGTTAGGGAAATGTAGACATATTAGTACATGGGCGTAGGGATGGAAGTGATTTTATGTTAGACTGAAAAAGTATTTATGTTAAAAAAAAATTATAAAAAGTCAATAGAGAGAAAAAGATACGGATAAAGATGGTGATAAATCTACGGATACTATTGCAGTAAGAAATTATGCGATAAAGTCAAGAAATATGATAATTTCCTATAAATTCATAATAATGTTTGAAGTACAAGTTAAATATTAATAACTAATTTTTTTTAATAAAAGCTATGTTGCTCCCTCGAAAGGAGGTTCTTGTTCATATTACAAGATATAAAAAGTAATAATCCTAATAGATAATTGTAGTATAATTACATTCGTCATCCCAAATTTGACGTACATTATCTTTTGATAAATAAATAATGTATTTACAAACAATTAACAAACAGTATTTTTAAAAAAATTCAGAAGTTTTCCTTTTATTTTTATGCACCGTTTTAAAGAAAAGCTTTAAAATCATTTGAACAAATCTATTGTTCCCTTTATATCACGTTTTTTATCATAACAATAATTCACTGTTTGACCCCTTAGAGAGGGGCATAGGGGATCTCTATTAATAACTGTTCGAACAGAACTAGGACCTACAGTTTATAGCCGAATCCGAACGGCGGTGCCTTTAATTAATGAAGAGTTTTTCATCATAGAACATTAATTAACATTTTTTTGATTAATTTTTCGTTTGTGTAACGAAGTGATTGATTTTTGAGGACTACAAATATTTGTACAAAAAATTGTGATAATTGAAATGATTAAGTTATAATTTAAGTCTAATTATAGAGCATTGAGCTGGGCTCGATCTTCAATTTTCGAGAATTGATATTTTCCGGATTTAATTAATAGATTTAAAATCGGACTAAAACGTTAGGCGCTAACAAGTTAAAGTAGCAGAAAATTACAGGAAAGGATCTCTATAAAAAAAGAAGAACATTTATACAAAATTCACTTCAATTTATTGCCATAATTTAAAATAACGAAAACAAAAATTAAAAATTTAATAAGAGTTAAAGTTCAAAACTCAATAAAAGAAAACATATAAATATAAAATTATAAATATAAAATTATAAATTTAAAATTATATATATATATAAATTATAAAAAAGCCACCATTTATTTAATTTTTTTGAGATTTTTTATCAATTTAAAGAAAAATTTTTAATCACAAAAAGCGCCCTCTGGCGGCATTTAAAATTAAAATTAGGTGAGAAAAATTGAATCTTCGACCCCAAAAACCCCAAATACACATTTGGCTAGAGATAAAAATAACGTTTTTGGCCTTGTAAATGGAAGGTCTAAGTCGATTTTTGAATATTTTGAAAAATCAATCTATTTTCAAAAAGTGGGTGACTCGAAATTTATTTTGGACCCATAGTTTCAAACACTTAAAATGACTTAAAGAATCATATAGGCTGAGAGCCCCAAATTGTTTTTCTACCCCATAAAATTGATCGGCCATAATATTGTACATAAAAGATCTATGCTCAATAAACAAGAATAGATTTTACTGTCAGAAAAAGTAATCGATTAAACCAGTTATAAATCGAATCGATGCCCAGCTCTAATGCTGCATAAGGAATTTTAATCTTGAGATACGTTGGGTCGGAATTTTTTGAGCTTTTGCGAAAATAATGGATGTTCATACTAGAGGTGGAGAACTATGGATAGTACTATCGGCAGTAGCAGCCAGACATTTACGATAGTGCCAATGCAACAGAAATAGGAAAAATGGTTACAATGCTATATTTCTTAGAGTTGCAAAAATCGAGGAATTGCGTATATCGAGGATTGCGATTACTGAGTTCATTCTGTAGTTATGAAGTATTTTGACCAGCAAAAATACTTCAAATTTGCACGATCATCTGAAATGATTCCACCCTGGCTTGGAAAATCATGTTCCAGATTGCAGCACTCCAGCTGCAGGTATTTCGGCGGATACTGACACTTTCGCATCGACAAGCGGCAGTTGTATATCGTCGATGCGTTCTGTAGCTTCGCCTAATTATTTCGGAGAGGCGAACCAGGCTCAAAGAAGAAAATGTGAACATTCTTTAATTCTTGAACCAAAACTTTTGGATCAAAAACCATTAATATCGTATATGAATTTTCTTGTTTAAAACTTAAACAAACTTTAAATTTAAAACTAAATATGTATATTATTGTGAAAGGGACTATAGTGGACTATCGTCAACTATCGATGGTTGTGAAATTATTATCGTCAACTATCGATGGCGCCGACTATCGATAGTTCTCCACCTATAGTTTATACTGTTTAAAAAACTATGATACTTAAATGTTTATCTTTGACGTCTTTAAAATAAAAACGATTTTTGAAATAATTAAAAAATTTTTTGTTAAGTTACACTAATTCATTCAGCAAAATTTAAAATATGTTTTTTGTATTTTTGTAACTACGAAATAAATACCAAAAAATATTTTAGTTCAGTATTTTCTTTATATTTACTTTTAGTTCGTATATGAATAGCAGCTCTCCTATATAATATATATTATATTTTTTATAATTCGCAGCTTGTTTTTATGACAGATTGAAAATAAAAAATAAATAATAATACCTATATGGCATTATATAGAAAAAATTTAAAATTTTGGTGATATCGGTTACACCAAAATTTTTTTATTCTTATATACCCAATGCAAAAAAATATGGTCAAATATTCTTATTTTTAAAATCAAATTTTCTTATTTTTTTAAATTTTTTATTTTCTATTAATATTATTATAAAATTTAAAGCGTAACCAGTTCCATTTTTATTCTACTATTGCAATGCAAAAATTGCACACATTCCAACATTAAAATAAATTCTAAAAAAATTTAATTGATTATTAAATTTAAGTTTTATAAAAACATAATTATCTGTCAGAGTTTTTAAATCACTACAAACAATAATTGTCCTTGGATAGCCAGATAAAGAGTTGGCTGCGAAAAAGACGCCCCCATACCCCACCCCTATGGCTACGCCCTTGAAGACAATGCTTCTATTTTATAGACCAATGTTAATAATGCATAATAAATGGGCTATTACTAAATAACTAAATATGTTAAAGTAGCTAAGGATATGAGTGAAAGAAACATTAAAAACAATAACACTGTTAACTTTGAAGAGAGGACACTGTTGAGCTCACTGCACGCTTCACACTTACTGCAGGCGCATAACTATTTCCCTTTCTAAATTTGCCTCTGTTAATGTTAATGTTTTAGAGAGCGCAAAGTTTTCCTTTGCAGAGAGAGAAAGAGATGGCGCGCAACTCTCGCTGTTAAAACATAATAACAGCAAAACTGCAGCTACAGTAACTTTTACTACACTTTTTATTTACTACCTTCTTAAACTTTTTTTACTGCACTTTTTGACTCCTTTTTTAGTAACAAATTTTATGCTTTTTGTTAAATGTGCATTTTTGTACATTAAATTTTTTAGCTTTTGTTAAATGTTTGTTGAGCAGCAAATAAAATGCCATTCGTTGGTTTTCTTGAGCCGCCGTGCAAAGTCCACAAAAATTTAAGTGTCAGACGAGCGTCCACCAAAAAAAAAGCAAACCAAACCAATCCAAACCAAGAAACAGCAACAACAAACACTAGACTGTCAGACTGACGGACAGCCGGACGGACGTAGAAATGGACTTGGGGACGTTTGGACAGACCCAGACATGGTAACGGCATTGGCGACGGCTGGCAACCGCACGTTAATTAAATTTATTTATGCACATTGGCTGTTTTTTTTTCAGCACTTTTTCTTTATTTTTTTTGTTGCTGTTTCTCTATTTTTTGTTGTTTTTTTATTTTTAATGATATGAATCACATGTGACATTCTTCCGACTATTTAAAATATTTGTCTTTGCCTTTGTTGTTGTTTTTTTTTTGCTTTAGTTAAAAATAGCAACAAATTGCTAGTAAATGTATTAGCAGGTCTATAAAAAATTAACAATTTTTTTTTTAAGTTTGAGCAGTTGTATTTATTTTGAAATAAAATTTATCTTTCTTTTTTTGTAATTTGTCTTTTTAAGTTGAATAGTTTTAATGCGATTTTAAATAAATATTATCTAAGATACTTACTGTAAATAATATTGTTTAAATACTAGCTTAAAAATAATTTTGTTGTTAAGGGAATTAAGCTATAAATAAAAATAAAAAATAAATAAAAATATTATGTGATGAAATAATAAATTTAAAAAATCAGCTTGCCTACTTCTAATTGTTTATGGCTAAAAAATATATTTAACTTTTTATTATTTACTAACATTTTGAATACAAATTATTTGCAAAATGTCAACGTCGTTGTACAATTTTTGTAGTACATATATATTTTTTTTGTGAGATAGCAAATTCTTTTTAGTAAATAAAAATTTAATTGTATTATATTGTTCCTTTAATTTATGTCCATTAAATATTTTACATAAAATTTTACTCTACAACTTTAAGTTACGAAAAAATAAGAAATACGTTATTTAAAAAAATTAACTTAAATTAATTTGCTATCTCACAAAAAAAATAATAAATTATAAAAATTTGTTTCTAAAAGATACATTTAAATAATCATATTCTATATATTTTTTTTGGGGGATACCAAATTCATTCTTAGTAACTTAAAATTTAGCAACTATTATTTTGTTCCTTTAATTTACGTCCATGTAATATTCTACATACAAATTTACTCTAAAACTTTAAGTTAAAAAAAAAAATTTTAAAAATTAATTTTTTCAAAATAATGTACTTTTGTGTACCAAAATTTTCATTGCAACAAAAAATTTGTTAAATTCTTTTAAGTTATTCAGAATTTAGAAATAGATTTTTTTATCTGCTTTATTTATTTGTTATTTTAATTAATTTATTTTATTTCAAATCTGCAAAAATTAAAATTTTTTTTTTAGATGAAAATAAATAATCAAGATTTCAGCACACAGTACACAAAAATATAAAAACATTTTGAAGGTAAGATATATATATTTTTTAAAAATTAAAATATTAATTTTTAAAAATAAAAGTATTTCAGAAAATGGTAGTGAAAAATATCAAATTTGTTTTCAAGATATATACTTGCTTCAAATTTTATAATATTATTTTTTTAAATAAGTTTTTTTGATATACGATATTAATTGTAAATTTTTACTAAAACCACAAAAACGAATTAGAAGGAAAAATATACTATTAAAAATTTGTATGAAACAAAATTACACAATATAGAAAATAAAAACCCATTTTTAGGATTTGTATGTAAGATATATTTTCTTAAAATATTATAATAATTATGTGCTAAAAAATTTTTAATGATGTACGATATAAATTTGACTTTTTTAATAAAATCTCAAAAACGAATTAATTAAAAAAAAATACACTACTAAAAATTTGTTTGCAAAAATAATTAAATTAAATCTTAAAATGTATGTTAGATATATTGGTTTCTAAAAATTATAAAAATAATTTGTAAAATATACTTTTTGATACACGATATCAATTTAATTTTTACTTAAATCCCAGAAACGAATTAGTAATTAAAATATACTATTAAAAATTTGTATTAAAAAAAACTAAACAATATAGAAAATAAAAAAATTTTTTTATGATTTGTATGTTAGTTGATATATTTTATTAAATATTATAATAATAATTTGTAAAATAATTTTTTATGAAATACGATATTAATTTTAAATTTTTATTAAAATCTCAAAAAGAAATTTTTTTAAAAAAATATACTTTTAAAAATTTGCTTGAAAAAAATAATTATAAATAATTAAAAATATGTATAAAAAAAATTATAAAATATAAAAAATATAAACTATTTTTTATGACTTGTATGCAAGATAAATAATAATAATAATTTGTGAAATAATTTTTTGTAATATATTATATAAATTTTAACAAAAATCTCAAAAACGAATTAGAAAAAATAATAATAAAAAATTAAAAATGTGTATAAAAAAATATTACATTATACAAATATAAAACATTTTTATGATTTGTATGTAAGGTGTATTTTCTTTAAATATTATAATAATAATTTGCTAAATAATTTTTTATAATATAGGATATTAATTTTAACTTTTAACTATAATCTATCATCAAAATCAAATTTAATAAAAAAAATACACTATTGAAAATGTGTTCGAAAAAATTCATCTGAAGCACTCAATATCATTTATAATTTGCCAATATTATAATAAATAAAAACATTACTAATCATATAATAATTTAACGGAGAATACAAGAATAAATGAGTTATTATTTATTAAATAATAATATAATATAAATAATATTATAATATTATTATTAATTATTTGTTATTATTTAATATTTTTATTTATTATTATTATATTTTAAAATCTTTTCCTAAAAAATTATAAAAAAAAAATTTGCAGGTATATATAGTAATAATATAATAATATTAATAATAATAATATTGACTCTTTTCGGATTATTCAATAAAAAATATTAAAAAATCAAGAAGAAAAAAAATTTAAAAAAAAATTAGCAATAAATATTTTGAGTTTAAAAAACTGTTCAGCTTTAAAAGAAACATTTTTTATTATAGCAGTATGGACAGTATGAACATAGCCGAAAAACTAAAAAATCATGCTTAGTTCCGCCATTTTGTAATTTTGAAAATCTAAACCAAGATTTGTGATTAGCGATCCCGAAAAACCATATTTGCATACCCAACTCGAAGTTTAAACACGAAAATACAAAAAATACAACTTAAGTGCGCCATTTTGAAAAATTATTATGGTATTTATTTGGGGTATTAAAAAAAAATATATATATATAAAAATTAGCGCGTTAAAAATTTAAAAAAATTGTTTAAAAGACTGTTTAGCTTCAAAAAGAAGCATTTTTTTATAATAGTAACTAAAAAAACTAAAAAAATTTTTTTATAGTTATTTATCAAATCTTTTATTGTCGACTTCGAGTTTCTTCCTGATTTGGCTGCTGGCCTCAATCACCGCTAGATCCTCAAATTTCCGCACAAACCAATACAATTAAATTCTTAACGACACTCAACTATTTATCGTCTCCAATAGAAAAGAAAGAGCTCGCCATACCTAACACTATCCCTATTCCTATCACCTACTCACCACTAGTAGTGATGCACTAATACAATCAACATATGCACTAATACTGAACCGTAATTAGCGCGCCAAGCTTAAGGCCGCTATAAGTTGACTAGTATTGGTGAGCTTTCACCGCTAATCTTACCAAGCAGTTCAAACAGTTTACCTATTGCTCGGTTGGCAAAATAGGATCACAGTATATAATAAAAATAAATCATTCTTAAGTCTCCATTTTGTAATTTTAGAATTCTAGCCCCAGATTCGTAATAAGCGACCCCGAAAACCCAAATTTGCATAGCCAACTCGAACCTTAAACACAAAACCGAAAAACACAACTTAAGTCCGCCATTTTGCAGTATATACAAAATTATGCAAGATGGCCGCCGAAAAACTAAAAATTCGTTCTAAGGTACGCCATTTTGTAATTTTGAAATTCTAATCCAGCTCGAACTTCAGCAAAAAAAAGGGAACTTTGGTCTGCCATTTTGAAATTTAAAAAAAACGAATATTGCCTATATCAAAGTAGTATCTGAATATCATATAAAAGAGGTTGCCTTAAAGTTTTTCTGAGCATAACACTAACAATAGTGATTCCATTATGGAGTTACTTTGCTTTGGCAACCATTGCAGCTCCGCCATTTTGAAATATTAAAAATAACAATATGGCTATAAAAAGTTGATTAGAAGCCGAAAATTTTAAGCTCGAAAACGCTGATTCAATTTAAAAATTAAAGTTAGAGTGGTTGATGGCTGGTTTAACAAAAAATGACCCAAATACATTTTTTTTAACTTTGGATTTAAGTCATTTTCCTCGTAAAAACTATGAATAATTAGAAAAGATTTCTTTCCATTTTATGACTTTAGCTTATAATATTTTAGTTATAAAAGAGCATACAAATGTCGCCTATGCGTATCCCCAGTTTCCTACTAACTTTCTTGTATATTATTTGTACAATTTTCGGTCACATTGTTTTAAAGTTTTGAGTTAATTTTTGTATTTCATGTTTTTTATTGAAAGTTGTGTCATTTCTTGTCGGTTTGTCTGCTGATTTCTAAGCGGTTTGTTTGTCACAATTTCTTGTTTGACTTTGTCGCCACACACACACACACACACACTCACATTCTAAGTACAAAGAACATTCGTATAGACAATACAACAACAACAACGAGCACTGCAACAACAATTGAGACAACTTATCATGAAGTGCTAATTAACATTGTCTGTGTCTGGCTTGTCATGGGCGCTAAAACGGGAGGCGGGGCGCTGCGCTGCGGTTTAGCGGCTCTGTCAGTCTGGCGTCGACCTACCTGGCCCAGACCAAATTCCCGCCCGACCGCCTGCGGTTATTAAGCGCTTTCTCACCCACCAAACTCAAAACTGTCTGTGTTTGCTTTGGCACAAAAATAAAAATATAAATAAATATTAAAACGTTACATATAATATATATAGACAAAAAATGTACTTTATATGCATGATAATTATTGTTATTTGTTTATGTTGATCATTTAATAAAGGCGTTGAAATGTTTGTTCGTTTGCTCGTTTGCTTGCTTTGCTTGGCACACATGGCGTATGAGCAATGTGCAATATTAGCAAGTCAAAACCAAATTGCTCTGGTTTCTTACACTCTCGGTCCTAGTTCCGCACCTGCTCGACTTTTTCTGCTCTATTTAAATTGAGTTTCAGGTAAATAGTATTTATTGGTATATGTCACAGTCAAGGTTTCGAGACCTTTGAGCTGGCTAGCTCATCCTACTTGGCATTTATAAATAAATTTAACGTTAATTAAATAAATTGTATGCTTAGCAACAAATGCATTTATTGTAAGTGCAAATAAAACGTCGCACGTGTCGTATACGTAATATTCATGAATATACTCGGTAAAGTAATCAATCTAGACAGAAATTGCAAAACAATTGAACGTTGACAGTATGACAAATAGCCATTTTTTTTATATTTTATTTAATTTTAACGAACTTTTGTAGGTTTTATGACAGGGTAGGAAAAATTTGTATAGCCAAAATGTTGGAATGTATAATTCCAAAAGATATATACACCATATTGTAACTATTTTTGACAACTGCTTGTAAAAGTTGCAACAGATAAATATTGTTAAAGATGTAAATAATATTTTCTTAATTTTATTTTTGTTTTAAGATTTATGTTACCAAAGTATTAGAATTTATAATACAAAAACTATAGGCCATGATTTCACTATTTGTGGCAACTTCTCCTAAAAGGTGCAACAAATAAATATTGTGAAATAATTAAATTACATTTTCTTAATCTCATTTTTAAAATTAACTTAATTTTTGAAATAACCAAAATATTGTAATTTTTAAATAACCAAAATATTGGAATTTTTAAATACAAAAAATATAGGCCATAAAGTAACTATTTTCGACAGCTTCTCCTAAAGCTGCAATTGACAAATATATATTGTCATAACTAGTCCGGTAAAATTAGTCATTTGAAGGTACATAAATTAAAAAGCAAGCTGAAAGTTGGTGTAATTGTTTAAAACATAGTTAAAAATAATATCTAAAAGTTCCTCATCATTCCGATGCGTGGAAAAATTTTTATTCGAGGTCAAAGGTCAAAAATCTTGAATAAAATTGGGTTTTTCAGCAAAACGGTAAGTTTTATCATAAAATTATCTGAGACATAATTGTAGATCATAAAATTCTCTATCAAAATGTACTTATACTTTTTTTCTTAGAACCACCGTTTCTGAGATATAGCGAGTCAAATAATTGTAAAAGTTGTAATCGTCATAATATGCAAGTTAAGGCATCGGGTTCTCCAGTTCGACTTAAGTTAAAAGTATATATCACGCGTAACCTTATCAACTACAATATATAGCCCGCGTAACATTATCAACTAAGTATTTAGCACGAGTAACATTGTCAACGTGTTAAGCAAAATGTTATGATGATATAAAAGGAGGCTTGGCGAATTCTGGGCAGTCTTTGGATTAGCGACAATCAAGAGAAGAGGTTCGAGCTCATACTCTACTTCAGCTTGCTTTAGCAGTTATAATACTAAAAGAAGTTGATATTAATGTCATCATGGAAGCAGATCTAATAATTTATATGGACCATATATTAGATAACACGCTTTCATACAATGATATTGAAAATGATGATGAAGTATCTGGAGCTTTATTTGATAAATTTACTACAAAACTAAAAGAATATGAGGAGCGAGGACCAACTGCAAAACTTTGGATTCAATATTTTGAAATAGTTTTGATCGCTAAAGAGTCCTGAAGTTTACGAAAAATTTTCTGAAGGATTTTTTACTGTTAGACGGTCAGACAAATTAAGTTGTCGAACTTCAACGGACATGGTTATCGAGCAGTCTATGATGAAAGCTATGAAGACTGATGGAGGTATTGCTCGAGGGAGAAGTACGAAAGAGAGTGTCATAAGTAAATGAGTTTATAGTATGCATGCTATGAATACAGTTTGTAAAAAATTAGAAGATCTCGCTAATGTTAGGATGGATTCAATTAGCTTGTCTTCCTGCAACCTCAGTTGCTGCTCATCAACATCTTTTCCGGGTATATTACCAAGTTCAAGTGTGGCTTGGTTATCAGCTAGACCCAAAAGACTGGGGTTGGAAGTTGGTCGACAGTACATTAGAACCTATTCAGACTTTACTTCCACCTGCGCCGGAAAAACTGCTGAACTCAATTTTTTGCAACTGTAAAAAGGGATGCAGCGTTAAATGTGGTTGTAAAAAAGTTGGACTGTTGTGTTCTCTGGCATGTACACATTGTCAAGGCCAGTCAAGACGAAGATCAAGAAGAAGAAGAAGATCAAGAAGAAGAGCAACAAGAAGAAGTATTTGAAGGCTATGAAACAAATGAATAAATTTCTACATTTTTTTAATTTCAATCGCTTTTATCATTTCCAACCCTTCCTAATATATTTTATTATGCAAGTTTTCAATTAAACAGAATCACAACAGACATGTGGAATAGGCCTGCTAGGGAAACCACGTTAAAAAAAACGCGCCAACTACACTACCTCATTGGTGGCGTGGAAACGTGTGCACATTATGACGATTACAACTTTTACAATTATTTAAGAAACTGTAACTTTTTCTTTCAAAGTTTTATATTTCCTTGAAAAAAATTTGTGTATATAACTTTATTCGCTTACACGATATACCCTATTAAAGAAAGGACTATCCAAATAGTAATCGATAACTTAATAATTTATTTAAGCAAAATAATATTAATTGAAAAATAACAATATAAAAATAATCTTATTTATAAACCCAGAATTTAAATTTGAAGGAAAATTTAAATAAAAAAAAAATTGCATGACGATAGCAAGCTATGAGTGGGCGTGGTTGGCTAGGGCTTAAATTACTCTAAGTTCTTATTTGTGAACTGAATTTTAGCACTAAAGCATTTTTATTTATTCTATGCCCAAAACCACACTTTGGAACCACTGTGCATGGGCCAAAATTTTATGGACTGCAGGAGTATTTGTAGTCTTTCACAGTTCTCAATTAATAGCCATAATTTTAACGAAAGAACACCACATTTTTTTTTTTTTTTTGGAATAAATCAAATAGCGTCGTCAAGATATTAAACATTTTATGGTTTTACGTATACGCTCAGTAAATAATGTAAAAAACTTGATTGAAATTGATTTTCTATTTCTCTATCGTATGTAATTTTTTCAATTTCGGGATATTTTTTTGAAGAAAACAGAGATAAGTGTGGAGGATCGACATTAGATTTGATGTCAATTCAATTTCCATTAAATTTTTAGGTTATAAAATGTAGAATATTTTTTGATCCAATTCGTCATAATTTAAATGTAATGCAAATTTTTTTTTGCCAACATTTTTTTTGTATTTACCCTGAGTTCAGATTTTTTGGCAATTTACTTTTGTGATTCGTAAAATATATTCGAGTTTTTCAAAGATTACAAATTGTTTGTGTACATATATATAGATACAAACTTAATATCGTTAGATAATTCGAATATTAAAAATCCACCATCCCATGGATGCACAATATGTAAAATGGTGCCTAACTATTGAGATGGTGTATCTGCTCTTTTATCTCACTTTCACTAAAATTATGCGATTTTAAATTTTCACTGGTGTAACTTTTGGCACTCCTAAAACCTTTGTTTAACAAATAAAACAGTTTAGTGCCCCAAATTCACTCGCATATAGAGCACAATGAACTTATTTTTAAATAATCGTTTCAAAAACTAATGATTTATGTTAACTGTTTACTACGCTCACACATACACGCACAAATTGTGTCATTGTGAGTACGCCTGTATGTGTCGATAGAGTGTGTGAGTGCGCGTGTCTGCGCTTGAGTGTACAAGTGTTTACTTGCAGCTGCTTTTTTCGCATTTGGCAGCATAAAATGAATGCAATGAAATTAAGTAGTATGTTAGACTATATACTTTAAGTACTATGTAGGGGTGATTCTTTTAGAAATCCAACGATTTTTGTATAGTTATTTATCACATCTTTTATGGTCGACTTCGAGTTTCTATTGGTAATATTAAATTGCGGCTCTTTAATTGCGGAACAGATGCTGAGACGCTTTATTTTGAACTCTCTCGCTGACTCTTCCTAATTTGGCTGCTGGCCTCAATTACCGCTAGATCCTCAAATTTCTGCGCAAACTAATACAAATAAATCCTTAACGGCACTCATCTTAACTATATATCGCCTCCAATAGAAAAGAAAGAGTTCGCCATACCAAACACTATCCCTATCCTTGTCACCTACTCACCACTTACAGCTATGCACTAACACCATCAACATATGCACTAATACTAAACAGTAATTAGCGCGCCAAGCTTAAAACCGCTATACTTTAACTAGTATTGGTGAGAATAGACACGCTTTCACCGCTAATCTTACCAAGCAGTTCAAGCAAATGACATATTGCCCAATTGCCAAAATAGGATCACACTTGTGAAGCGACAACTTGCCTACTCAACTTATTAATAAATTACAAATAAATTGTTAAAATTGCAAATTGACAAAAAATAAAATTATGTTAAAAATAGATTTGCAAAGAACATTTTACAAAGAAAATTAAAAAAAATGTCCTTGCTTCTAACGTCGGGCTGACAATAGCTGATTTAAATAACAATTTCTAAAAGAATCGCCCATATACAAAATAACATTACTAGTACACACATAATGTAGGTACATACTACATATAAAAAAAGAGACATTATTGACATTTTGGTGTTAGTCATTAGTTGTTGTTTTTGTTGTTGCTGTTGTTGCTGTTGCTGCTGCTGTCTGATAAGCAGACTGAATCGAGACAACAAAAGATGCAGACAACTTGTGCTTATTATTTGCCATTCGCTTATTGCTTATTCGCTTTTCGTTTGTCTGCTTTGCTTTGTTGTTCTTGTATTTGTTGCTATGCTCTCTTGTTTTTGTTGCTGTTGTTCTAGTTGTTGCAATTTGTTGTTATTTTTAGCTGCTTGGCAGCTCTGCAAAACAATAACAACAAGTATAACACAAATTGCCATCACATTTTGTCTTTTTTTTTTATTCTTTTCTTTTTTGTTCGGTGACACCGAAAAAGAAAAGAGAAGACAAATGCAAATGGCGTTGACGCACATTCACACACACGCACATGCACACACGTATGAATGTATGAATACATTTGAGATACGCACACACACATATGCACTGGCAGCAATATGTCTTGAACAGGCCAGACAATGAGTCTAGTCAAGTCTAGTCAGTCAGCTTTTTCATTGGCATACTGACTGAATGCCAAAAGGTTTTCAAATTCAAATGCGCTAGAATTTGGGAGCTGTATTACAGTAGTAGTATTTTGGGGCTCTAAGATTTGTAGAAACCTGATGCATGTGGGATTTTAACCCAAGAAGATGTGTCTCAGATCTCAAGTGGATAGTTTAGTTACGTGAGCTGAAAGTGAGATTTATGGGTTTGGACAAGTGGCGGGTTTATGGGGGTTTTCAGGTTTTTCAAAAGTTGGAATAATGGGTTGGTGAGCTATATAAATATATCAATATACACTTCGTAGTGAAGAGAGCCCCAAGACTATATCTTATTTCCGCATCTGGTTGCGATGGGCAATCTTGAACACACATTGCTAATTAGATTTCTTACAAAATTAGCTTCGTTATGATATTTGTTGGTAATATGAAACTTTGAAAATCATTGTTTTTATATAGTTCCTGGTTTTTTATAGTCGTTTATTTAAAAGACACGGTTTTTGCAACCATGTCAACAATCACATAGTATGGCGCTCTAGTCTATATATTTGCGTAACTGACTTTGAAAATGTTCACTTTGAGACTCATCCTGAATTGAGAGCTGGCCTCAATTGCCGCTAGATCCTTACATTTTTTCGTAATGTAATGCTAATAAATTCTTAACGGCACTCATCTTATCTATTTATCTTCTCCAATAGAAAAGAAAGAGATCGCTATACCTTACACAACCCCCATCACCTACCCACTTACAGCTATGCACTAATACCAAACAATAATTAATTATACTTTAACTAGTATTGGTGAGAATAGGCACGCTTTCACCGCTACTCTGACCAAGCAGTTCAAGCAGCTCGCCTACTGCCCTATTGCCAAAATAAGATCACAGTTGCTGCAATTTGCTTCTTCAATTTATTAATAAGTTACAAATAACTTGATAAAGTTGTAAATTAACAAGAAATAAAATTATGTCAACAAAGAGATTAGTAAAGTTTATAAATAATGTTATAGAAGATTAAAAAAAAAATGTCCTTGGTTCTGCCGTGCGAGGGCATAATGCTAACTCTATTGCCTAGAAACTAACTCAAACAATACTCGTCCAATAGCTCCCCAGTCTCACAGTAAAGTACACCTGCAAAAAACATTTTTATTTTTACATACTCAAATTTTTACCACATAAATCTTGTGCTATGCCCACAACATATATTAGATCGTGCACAATGGGCATTTACGATAAATAAATTTTAAAACGTCAAAATACTTTGCTTTTTGACTTTTTTTTTTTTTGGTGAGCAAACAATGGTTGCAAATGAACTTAGCCAAACAAAAGAAAATTTCGCATACTTTCAGCTCATCAATCAATGTGTGTGTGTTTGTGTGTGTATCTGTGTGAGCAACAGGTAAGTCTGTCGGATGCAAAGTAAAGCCACGTTAAGATGCAGTGCATCAAAGTGACGCGACAGCTAATGAATTTGCAATGTTCAATGCGGCTCATTAAATCACTGAAAGGACAAAACCGACCAACAGACAATGGGCAGTCAATGAGCTGGCAAGCAACAACAACAACGGCAACAACAAACAATGGCCAAAACCAAAATGCCAAATGCAACAATTGCAACAGCAACAAAAAAGTCATCAATCAGCGCATGAGCATAAAACTAATGCTTGAATGAACTGACTGACAAACTGACCAAATGACTGCATGAACAGAACTGATGGCTGTACACTGAGAGAAAAGATTGTGCATGAAGGCTGTGAAAAAGCTGAAATTTTATAGAGGTCAACGATAGTTTGTAAAACTGTCGATCTTAAACCTGATATCAGATAGTATAATACAAATGTAAGATTACAATATTTTTACAATGATTTACAGAAAAACTAATTTAGGCTCTTACAGATAACTATAGTTAATAAATCCGCACAATATTCGAATATATTGTGACGTCACATAACCTTTGACGACTAGACGATCCAGACGCTTGCAAATTTAGCACATTCCACAAATTATGATAAGCGGTTTCGAAATTACAAATGAACAGATAAACATTAGGGTGGCCGTTTTAGCGGGGCCTGCTATATTTAAAGACGTACCAAAAGTATTTGTACGTAAAAATGTATATGAATGCATAAATAGTGAATAAACCTTAAGCTTGATAAATATATGTTACAAATGAAATCGGTAGGTTATTCAAGCAAAATTATCGTAATCAGTTTAGTTCAGACAAAGATATTTGCTTTAAAGTAGAGACAC
Organism: Chymomyza amoena; assembly: GCA_037043745.1. Taxonomy (NCBI): domain Eukaryota; kingdom Metazoa; phylum Arthropoda; class Insecta; order Diptera; family Drosophilidae; genus Chymomyza; species Chymomyza amoena. Next base: position 21,151 of record JBAMAX010002295.1, on the reverse strand, counting down.
TCAATCAGAAAAAAGATTTCGAAAAACGTTTTTTTTTCGGAATATCTCAAAGCCCGTATCATGAAAATTTTTATACCCTGTACCGTATGGTACTAAGGGTATATTAAGTTTGTGCAAGCCGAAAAATGTATGATAACATATAGAAGGAGACGTCGGAGACACCCCAAAGTTACCTAAACTATGATCAGGGTGAATAGAGAAGTCGATATACCCATGTCCGTCATGTCCGTCTGTCCGTCTGTCCGTCCGTGTGAACGCCTAGATCTCAGAGATGGTAAGAGCTAGAGTTACCAAACTTTCACATTAGATCCCATATTATTCCATAGGAGGCAAGTTTATTTTATTTTTTGATATCGGGGATAAATTATATAGCTCCCATGGGGGTGTTTGAGACGACCTCGACAAAAAAAAAGCGTTTTAGATGAATAATTCGTTTGTTTATGAAGATATCGTAACGAAATTTGGTATTCAAAAGTTTTTTATAGTTCCGAATCACTGTACCAAATTTGATCGAAATCGGTTGACTATATCATATAGCTCCCATAGGACCGATCGGCCAAAATAACTTTTTTAACGAAAAATTCGCTATATTTCGTTTTTTAATAAAGATATCGTAACCAGATTTGGCGTTTGGAAATTTTTTAGACCACTTAAGCAATGTGCCAAATTTGAACAAAATCGGTTGACTATATCATATAGCTCCCATAGGTCCGATCTTCCAAAAAATCGATTTTTTAACAAAATTTGTTGTGTTTCGTTTGTTTGTTAAGATATTGGGACCAAATTTGACATTCGTAAGTATTTTATAGTTCCTAAGCACTGTACCAAATTTAATCCAAATCGTTTGACTAGATCATATGAGCTCACCATAGGGACCATGATCGGTCTCAAAAACTACGTAATTTTTATACACAAATTTGATGTGTTTTGTATTGTTTGTAAAGATGATTAATGAAATATAATTTAGAACATTACATATGCTTTTATTGCAAGCGTATTAAGCACTATGATCAAATTTTGATTAGAAGAGTTGAATATGACTATAGTCATAATATGCTCATCATAATGAATCGATCAAATCAATAAAAAAATTTAATTGCTAAAAATATCATTCATAGTTTAAAGTGTGGGGTGCATTTTGTGATAGTAAACTCGGACTTTATTATAGTAGCCAGTGATAATGAGGTATTCTAAAGATCGTCCAGCGCCCGACTTTTACGTCCGACCAATTATTGTTTTAACTGCATTTTATTGTCATTTAGTCATGATATTTTACCATAGGAAAGTTAACTTCAAAACTATATTCAACCCTAATCGAGTTTTTAGTTTTATAAATTTGATTCAGGTTACTCTGTATTTTTTTAAAATTATTTTTAGGTAGTTATGTTATTTTTAGTAAACATACTGTTTTTGATTGGAAATAAGTTTTAAAAGTATATGTACCACAATACCGTCAAAAACCGAAAAAGTGCAAATTTTAACCTTGAAATTTTTGGCTCGTCTTTAAATGTTACATGCGTTAAAAATGGCCACCCTAATGTTCATCTTTTCACTCTTAACCTCTAAAATGCTTATCATACTTTGTCGAATGACCTAAATTTATAAGCGTTTTGATCGTCTTCTGGTTAAAGGCTACGTGACGTCACATTAAATTGAATATGGCGCTCTCAAGATAGCATTAAGTCAAAAATTAAAAACAAATTTATTTTTAAAACATTGATATTCCCTATCAAGCGAAAGGGCTTAATTGATGACTTCCGAAAATATATAGTAGCTTTGTTTTAATAAATGCTATTTATATAATTTCGGAAAAAGAATTTTAGAAATTTTATAATCAAGTAAATAAAAAAAAACTTCAGCCTGAAAGTCTATGTTGAGTAGAAATATTTCTATTAAATAATAATATAAAAAAATCTGCTAAATTTAAAGCGTTTCTTAAAATGCTTTATTATTAAAAACTAAAATTTTGACGACTACAAAAAACACGTTCTAAAAAATATTAAAAAAACAATAAAATATTCTTTTGTTATGTACAAATTAGTCAATATTCAACGTTTAGTAAACAAACTGCTATATATTATAATCTATTTAATATACTATATATTTATAGTGATGCTTAGACCATTGACGTAGGTGATTATAAGCTTAAGCGTAGATGGCAGATGACCACGGCTATCAGCCCAACTTAAAAAATTAATTGTTTTAGCTGGTAAGTTCCAGTTTAAAATGGAACCTTGCTTCAGATGTTCACTGTAACCAAGCACCTACACAGACTTGAAGTCGCAGTCCGATAAAAGAAATCTTCAAGTCTACAGTTTACTTAATTTTAAAGTTCAATTAAGGTTAAAAAAAATCATTTTAAATTCAACTTATTTGCTTAGCAAAAATTTAGAAAGAAGCAGACAATAGAGCTCTATTAAAAGAAATAGTTCACTTAAAAAAATAGTTCTCTTACTGTTTTTTTTGAAGCTATACGAAAAAGTTAATCGGTTTTTATCAAGTTTGGTACAAACTTTAAGAACTCTAAAAAGCTTTCGAATTCCATTTTAAGTAACGATATCTTTAAACGAAACGAAACCTAAGATTTTAGGTTTTGAGATAAACTTACTTTTTACAAAAATTCATAATTTTTATAAATAAAAACACATCTACTTCGCTATTGATCGAACTTGTCGAGCCATGAATATGTAGCTGTATGAAAAAATTTAAAAAAATTTTTAAATTTACGTTTCAAATTCCATTATCTACAGTCGAGTAAAAAAATAATCAAAAACGATTTAGTACAACCAGAAACATTTTCTTTTAAGTACAACTTTTTACTTTTTAATTTCCAAATCTAGTTTGTTCAAAATATCTTGAAGTCCGTTCCATAAAAAATATGTTTGAAAACCTCGGTTTAAGAGTGTCATTTTACTAGGAAAATGAGTGTTGAGGATACATTTTGCTGTAAGCTAGTGTAATCGGCCGTTCTCCAGAAAACGAATAATTCCATTAAAATTTGTTTCGGAGCACGAATTTTTCGTTATCGATAACCCTGCATTCTATTTTCCTTTTTATTTTCGATAAAGTCGTATATTTCCCAAATTTTTGCAAATATATTCTTATATTGACGCGGAATAATTGTTGTTTGACACAAAACAGCTGACAAACTTCCATAGGGTTGTCGCAGCTCTGGACCTTTGTGTTACATTATTATTTTTACAACTTAACCTCATTAAAATATTAAAATAATATATAATTTTAAGCAACTTTGCCCAAACAACATTGGGATCTAAAACGTATTTCGAGTCGTCCATTTTATCAAAATAGGGTTTTTCAAATTATTTAAAAATCGTCTTGGACCTTCTATTTACAAGGCGAAAAAATGTTTTTCTTGAGGAATCCATTTTCAATATATATTTTTAATTTTGAGCGCCGGCAGTGGGCACTTTTGTGAATTTTCTTTGATTTTATTTTTAATATGGAAAACATTGCGAAAATCGACGAAATTTGTAACAGAGCTTGAGAACTTTAAAAAATTGAATTATTCGTTGATTTTCGCAACATCAACATCAATAACTTCATCTGGCGGCGCTCAAAATTAAAAATAAATATAGAAAATGAATTTCTCGACCCCAAAATCCTCCAAATACAGATTTGGCTAGAGAAAAAATAAAATTTGTTGGTTTTGCAAATGTGACCATCTACAAAGCAACAAATTTTATTTTTTCTCGATTTTTAAATATTTTGAAAAAACCTATTATGAATAAGTTAACGACTTGAAATTTATTTTAAACTTTTAGTTTTTTGGTCAAAATTGGTTATAATGACCCAAAAAAATAAAAACTCTAAAAGTCTTCATACTGAAAAAATTTAATCCACCCTAATGTTAAAATATGAAAAAAAATCATTTTGGGTTATGAATGATATTTTTATGTTGTGTCAGAAAAAAAAAATTATTAACAAATATCTCATTTCAAATTTGCATATATAATTGCAGAATATCAAAGAGTTTTGGTGAATTTAGGGAAGCTCTAGATTGCTGCCAACACTTCGCACCAGCAAGCGGACCATTTTTTAATTATGTTTTGTTTTGAAGCCATTCACGGTGCTGCGTAACTGCATCTTGAAGTAGATGTGGCAGGGCCGTAGAAGAGACTAAATGCTGACGGGAACAATCTGTACCGTGCCCCTCTATTGAAACAACTGAAGTTGCTGAATACAGGTTGATGTGCAAGAACTGACAGTTATTATACCAAGTCTCCTGAACAAACTCTGAGCCCGGGAGGATTCTTCCCCCTTTCAAGCCTCTCTCTCGACAGACCATGTGGATGCGCAATATGTTTAAATTTTATATAAAAAAACATATAATTTACTCGCTATAGAGAAGCGCTTATATTATTTAGAGCATAAAAAAATATGCATTCATCGACGTATTTTTTTTTACAGTGTACTTATGTCTGTCAACAGTAACAAAGACAACAATTGCAATGGTCAGCGGTCATTTGCCCGACTGAATGTGACGCCTCTGGCACATTATAATGCCATTTTATGTGCAACCAAGCTGCCGTTGACTCAAGTGATGACAGTCGGAGAGACTGACAGACAGACAGATGCAGGGACAGATAGAGCAGGAGAGCCACAGGGAGAGATTTAGTGAGTGAGCAAGTGCGTCGTAAATACTGTTATAATAGTCGCACCAATGCAGTTATAATAATACCAACAACAACAGTTTGGGGTGTCGAAAGACAGCACATAAATGTCATCCATACATAGTATACTATGTGTGGTAAAGACTGCTTATGACACTTATGTATAACTATAAAAGAGTGAGTACCCCTAACTTACTTTGGCAAGGATTTGCTTATTAAATAAATCTTTTGTTTGGTGGGGAATACTGTAGACTGCAGACACTGCGCAATCTGGGGAAATTCTTTCAAAACTTTGCTGATTAACACTACAGTCAGGTGCTGCAGTGGCTGCTGCCAAACCCCCCTCCCTCTGACCAACTGTCTGTCAATTTAGTGGGCAGAGAAATTGAGAAACAGTTGTTGCCATTAGTCAGACGTGGAACCACCTCCACCATGTTGTAAGCTCAAAATGAAAACACTAGACACACAATGAAGCAAGACAAAAACAGAAAAAAAAAGTGTAATCGAGTCGAAGACCGACAGTGGGATACCCTCTAGTCACTGCTTAAAACTTTATTATTTAGGGCGTTTATTTTTTTTTTTTTGTGAACTGTAGTAACTTTCGAACAATAATACATTATAAAATCAATGCAAAATTTAGATCAGAAAGTGTTGAATGTGGCATTTACGCTAATATGGTTAGGTTAAAGTGGTTGCCATGGAGGTCCCTTGGGATTCCACAGATAACGCTGGCCGAGAGCTGACCAGAGATACTTTTGTATCTGCGTATATAGACATTAATGATCAGCTCATGGTCAGCTCTTAGGCTGATATAAAATATTTGCAGACTGAGGCAAAATTACACTAGTCGACAAATTTCACACTTTTTTTTTCTCCAGAGATGAGACTTATATTTTATGTTAGGGCAATGTTTCAGCATTCAAAATCCGTATTTTTTATTATCCTCTTATACCCTGTTTTTTTTCTAGGACTATTTTAGTGAAAAAGGACCTTTTTCAAAAAACGCTTTCACATATGATGTCATAAAATCTGTACTGATTCGAATTTTTTCAAATTTTTTCTTTTCCTGAAAAGTAGAATAAAGTACCTTTCTATAATGTCCCAAATCATAAAAATCAGATGTCTAAAGAAAAAACTACAGCTGAAACTGTGAGCCCAAAATGCCAAAAAACACAGCATTTTGGTGAATTTTTCTACAAAAAAAGCCATTTATTTTAGAAAAAGTCTTAGAAACCTGAAAATTTTATTATTTTAAGTTATTGGTCATGATATGTAGATGCGACTTCTATATAACTTTATATCTTTATGATAAAAGATGACCGACTTATTGCATTTTTAGTAAAATTAGAAAAAAAAAATTTTTTTTGAGCAATTTTTTTTTTCGTCTCTTTTAACTGCATTTAACCTTTGAAAAATGGTTCACTCTTCTATAATTTAATTTTTTTTTTTGAAAGTAGATGTTAGTAGCTTTCAAATAAGCAACTTTTCGAAGAATTCGAGCTGCCCATTGAACACCACAAGCTGAATCCATCATGAAGAGTACACGAAAAATTATGATTTTTCCAAATAAATACAGTATTTTTCTCTTTATTTTTATTTATTATTTTTATGATTTGGGACATTATGGAAAGGTACTCTATTCTACTTTTCAGGGAAAAAAAAAATTGAAAAAATTCGAATCAGTACAGATTTTATGACATCATATGTGAAAGCGTTTTTTGAAAAAGGTCCTTTTTCACTAAAATAGTCCTAGAAAAAAACAGGGTATAAGAGGATAATAAAAATACGGATTTTGAATGCTGAAACATTGCCCTAACATAAAATATAAGTCTCATCTCTGGAGATTTTTCATCGTCGACTAGTGGTAGTGTTTTGTTAAAGCACCATTATAAAGAAAAAATACTGTATTTATTTGGGAAAATCATAATTTTTCGTGTACTCTTCTTCATGATGGATTCAGCTTGTGGTGTTCAATGGGCAGGTAGAATTCTTCGAAAAGTTGCTTATTTGAAAGCTACTAACATCTAGTTTAAAAAAAAAAATTTAATTATAGAAGAGTGAACCACTTTTCAAAGGTTAAATGCAGTTAAAAGAGACGAAAAAAAAAATTGTCCAAAAAAAATTTTTTTTTCTAATTTTACTAAAAATGCAATAAGTCGGTCATCTTTTATCATAAAAAGATAAAATTATATAGAAATCGCATCTACATATCATGACCAATAACCTTAAATAATAAAATTTTCAGGTATTTAAGACTTTTTCTAAAATAAATGCCATTTTTTGTAGAAAAAGTCACCAAAATGCTGTGTTTTTTGGCATTTCGGGCACACAGTTTCAACTGTAGTTTTTTCTTTAGACAACCGATTTTTATGATTTGGGACATTATAGAAAGGTACTTTATTCTACTTTTCAGGAAAAAAAAAATTTGGAAAAATTCGAATCAGTACAGATTTTATGACATCATATGTGAAAGCGTTTTTTTGAAAAAGGTCCTTTTTCACTAAAATAGTCCTAGAAAAAAAAAAAAACAGGGTATAAGAGGATAATAAAAAATACGGATTTTGAATGCTGAAACATTGCCCTAACATAAAATATAAGTCTCATCTCTGGAGATTTTTCATCGTCGACTAGTGTTATTCGTTATATTCGCAATCAAAAAAGTTGAAATTTTCAATAATTTTTTAAAATTACAAATTTGCAGTTGGCCAATTTTACAAAATTTTTTTTGGAGCTTTGACCTCAAATGTAACTTTTTTAAGAACATTTGATCCTAAGATCTTCAGTAAGTAAGAGTAAGATCTTTAGATGCAATGGAAAATCAATACTACTAATCCTAGCTGGATGCAAATTCGTGAAGACGTACATTAAATTGAGTTTAATATTTTTTTCGAGCAAAATGGTGATATTGAAACCATTTTCTTTTCCGTTTCTCAAGCCTAAATTACCCTAAAAAAGTTTTAATTTTCAAAGTTCGCTCGATGACCCTCAAAATTTGTTAACTAGGGAGTAGACTTTCGAGCACTTTGGATCACTTATTATATTCCTGGAAGTAAACTTACTTAATTTCTTTGATATAGGCGTGTTCTTTTTTTTGCTTTTATTTATCGCCCATTAGCCAATCAAATAGAGCTCTAGTGGGAAGTGGGGTGAATTCGGACAAATATTTTAGTATATTTTTTGGAGTGACAAATAAGTTTTTTTTTTTTAAATTGGAAGTTGAGCTATTTAGGGCATAAAAAACCTCCATTGCGTCAAAACTTCATATCGATACGAAGAGATTTTTCAAGTAGATTGATCTCCGAGCAAAATATTCCCAAGTTCGTGATTTTCGGTATTTTGAAGCCGGGTTCACCCCAAATCGACTTTATCGAAACGAAATAGAGTTATTCCGGACATACTTATGCTTACAATTTTCTGGATACACTTATATTTAATTTTACTCGAGAAAGTGTTGAAATTTTAGCGAAACAAAAACTTGAAATAAAACCATTCAAGGTACAATAGCAATTTTTTACCAGAGTGTGTTAATCAGTCAGAACTCGATATATCGGTAGTACTCCGATTATCAAAAACTAGTATTGATCATGGCATTTATTTTAATCGGTTATTATATTCGGAATATCAACTAAAAAATTTCTTAGGGTGCGTTTCCGGATTCATCCCACTTGGCTCTACATAATTCCTTTGTTTTATAAGGCGTAACCACATTTGGAAGCTTTAAAAGCTCCTTCAAGAGCGATCGGTTTTAAAAAAAAAATTTTTTTTATACTAAATATTAATACTTATGAATTCGCCAGTCCCTAATTTTTAGGATTACTTAAGACCTACAGCAAATCTTATTATAATCATTTATTTATTTGTGGCATAAGTTATCTCAAAATCGGCCGTGACAGACTTGAACGCCCGGAAACTTCTCAATCTGGTTGTTTCTATCTGAATATTAGTATTATCTAATCAGCCTTTTTCGTATTAAATTTGCCTTTTTTAAAGCTACATTAGCCGGGAAAAAAATAATCATCTTCTGCCAGGAATTTTTTCTCTTTTTAAAATTTTTTATATAATAGGTAGCTCTTTCAGAATACTTTTTATTTTCTTGAATTTGTAATTTTTGTAAAAAATGCTTTACAACGATTTACTCCATCAGTAATTTTTTACGTAGATTTTTTATAGGTTGATTTTTCAGAATATTTTTTGTTACTTGAATTTGTAGTTCACTTTAATATATTTTTAAAAAATTTTCCATACCCATTTTTTCTATCCATTATTTTTTACACCCGTATTAATATGCTTGCAAATTGATTTTGGTTATGGCAGCAAAACGGACTATCTATTGTTACTACTAGCGCCATCTAGTGAGCTTAAATCATGAAATACAAATTTGTTATTTGTTTGTCTGCGTCCACTTAGACTCCAAATATTGCAATTTTTTTTATGAACGTTTTTTTGTATAGCTATAATTTTTGATGCTGCATACAGACTTTCAAGCATAAAAGCTCTAGGCTTTTTTTGAATACCAGCAAATAAACAGTCAATTAATGGTTGTTACACATCGTTTTCGAAAATATTTTTTACTTTGCGTTACTTTATGCCTTTTAGTTTAAATATACCCGCTAGACGTAAAAAATAAAACTCTATTAAGTTCACAATGCAGCTATAACTTGAACCATCTCCTACTGTGAAATCAGTGTAAAATAAAACAATTTCTGTCTGCAAATTGTTCGTCTCGGTAGACGACTCCAACTAAATGATGTTACTCCTCCACTCTCTCTATTTTCATCATACTCTCTTATTACCATTCCCATAGTTGTCTGGCTCGAGTCTGCCTTCGTAATTGATGGAAGCTCGTCATTCTCAGCGGTAGCAACAATTGAGTGACTCATTGTACAGCTGATGGCAAAGTATCTGATAAAAAGTGCAAAAATAACCTCAATTTGAAACTTGCTTGCTGACATTTGCACTCTCTAATGAATCAAACGAGTAGCATAAAATGAACCGCCAAAAAGCCAAGCTAAGAAACTGAATCAAAGGACTACAAAGGATGGAGGAACAGACAGGCAGACAGACAGACACATGCAATTACAATAAGGTGCTGAAAGTCAAAGTCGTGTAAGACTTTAGTATGCCGTAGCCCTCAATAATAGACCTCATGCTCATTATACAAATTGCCGACACACGCACACTCTGAAGGCATCAAGTTGTTGCAAAAGGGAATCTGAACCCGTTCACGTCCCCGAACCCCTTTGACAAGACACGACGACAAAGACGCTGACTGAATGACTGAATGGTCTGACTGCATAACTTACTCCCCGACTGACTGACTGACAAATTCTATGGCAGCCTAACCTCAATGTCAGACCAGAGCACCACTGACAAGACCTTATGTTCATCATCGTGACTGCCTTGAATTCAAATTCAAATGAAGCTGAAGCCGAAGCAAAAGAATCTATTAAGATATTATCAGTTGGTAAGCAGTAAGCTGTAGGCAACTGCAATGCCAAGACATGCAGCTACACTGAGAGAAATTGAAAGCTGTTGTTGTATAGGCTTTTGTGAGTAAGAAATAAAGAAAAATATTCTTCATTTAAGAAAGTGGCTTTGGTTAGTTAGACTAGACAATATTTGTCTTGCTTTGTCTAGGATTGACACCTCACTGACGTATGTACACTACCGTCAGAAAGTTAAAGACTAGTCTATCAATATTATAAAATATGTGTGAAATAGCAAAAACACAATAGAAAAGTACTTAGAGTCTAAGTGAATTATGGTTCTAACAAAGAAAAGATGACGTACGTTACAATTGGCCGGGAACGACTTTGGGAACCCACTAGCATGCAACCAAATCCGGTATATTGTTAACGAATACCAAAAGACATTTGATTGACTTAATAAACAACAAACAAAAAAAATGGCGGACGTAAAGTCGGGCGCGGACGACTTTAGGATACCCTGTACCACTAGCTTGTAATAAAGTCCGATTTCTTCACAAAAAACCAAAAACAGAAGAATTTTTAAGCAAAAATTTTTTTTTGACCGATCGTTCCTATGGGAGCTATATGATATAGTCAACCGATTTCAATAAAATTTGACACGGTGCTTAAATACCTTAAAAAAGATATGAATGCCAAAGTTATTTCAAATATCTTTACAAACAAACAAAACACATCGAATTTTGTATAAAAAACGTGTTTTTGGACCGATTGGTCCTATGGGAGCTATATGATCTAGTCAAACGATTTGGATTAAATTTGGTACAGTGCTTAGGAACTATAAAATACTCACGAATGTCAAATTTGGTCCCAATATCTTAACAAACAAACGAAACACAACAAATTTTGTTAAAAAATCGATGTTTTGGAAGATCGGACCTATGGGAGCTATATGATATAGTCCACCGATTTTGTTTAAATTTGGCACATTGCTTAAGTGGTCTAAAAAATTTCCAAACGCCAAATCTGGTTAGGATATCTTTATTAAAAAACGAAATATAGCCAATTTTTCTTTAAAAAAGTTATTTTGGCCGATCGGTCCTATGGGAGCTATATGATATAGTCAACCGATTTTGATCAAATTTGGTACAGTGATTGGGAACTATAAAAAACTTTCGATTGCCAAATTTCGTTACGATATCTTCATAAACAAACGAATTATTCATCTAAAACGCTTTTTTTTTCGAGGTCGTCTCAAACACCCCCATGGGAGCTATATAATTTATCCCCGATATCAAAAAAATAAAATAAACTTGCCTCCTATGGAATAATATGGGATCTAATGTGAAAGTTTGGTAACTCTAGCTCTTACCATCTCTGAGATCTAGGCGTTCACACGGACGGACGGACGGACAGACGGACGGACGGACAGACGGACAGACGGACAGACGGACATGGGTATATCGACTTCTCTATTCACCCTGATCATATTTTAGGTAACTTTGGGGTGTCTCCGACGTCTCCTTCTATATGTTACATACATTTTCGGCTTGCACAAACTTAATATACCCTTGGACCATACGGTACAGGGTATAAACAGACGAATTATGAACTAATCGTCCCTATGGGAGCTATATTATAGTATAGTGCCAAATTTGATTATAATATCTTCTCAAACTTTTGGATCAAGGACTTTTTCCGCCGGGACGGAGCTCTCGGAGGGGCCCGAACTTGAGAGTCATTCGGGAAGCTAAAAAATTGAATACTCTGTTTCCAAACATCAGCATTGCTTTGAGAATATTCTGCACTTTTCCAGTATCAGTTGCCAGCGCCGAAAGATCGTTCAATGTATTATCAAGAAAAAAAAAACTATCATCGTTCTGGTTCAACTCAGAATCGAGTCTCAGGATTGTCAACTTTGTATTTGAAATTTGAGTTAGCAAGAAAACTCGACTTTGATGGTGATGAACAAAATGTAAGGCTAACTTAGTTGTGTTTTTTTTTAGATCTCCATTGGAGTTTTATAAATGCATTATTACGATTTTATCAAATCATCAATTCTCTCAGAAATCGTTTCTATAATTTTTTAATTTGAATTCACCGGATACGAAACTTCCCCCCGGGGCCCGGATATTCTCTCTACGGCCCTGTTCATGCCTATAAGTTTTGCAAATTTTTTCCGATTTTGATGAAAACCGAGAGTTACGTCAAAAAATCCATTTAAAGTAAATGGATTGAGAAAACACCGTAAGTCGATTGCGAGAGATTGAGGGATCCGCACATTAGCCACATGAATCAGCGTACCAAAAATTGTAATTCTAGTGATTTTGAGAGTCAAATATTGACGCAGTTTATAGGCAAGGGGGCGTAAAAATTTTTAAATTTATGGCTATAACTTTTCGTGTATTTGTCCAATTTTTTTCATTTTTGACGTTCGGATGCATGTGTTCACCGCTCTGTTATATTTCAAAATATTTAACGCTTTGGATAAGAACCGCAAGAATCTACTGCGGGTGAAGGGGGAAGATATTGCCATGATTCATCAAACTTCATCTTCTCAGTAAATAAGCAAACCAGCTGGTAAAGTTTTGTATTTGTAGCTCTTATAGTCTCCGAGATCTAGGTATTTATACAGCCGGAAGGACGAACGGACAGACGAACATGGCTCAATCGCTACCCGAGGTTATGACAAGCATATTGGTATAAAGGACTTAGGGTCTGCCACGCCTCCTTCTGTCCGTTGTATACATTGCACAAACCAAGTATACAATTTGTAATTATAAGTACATGGTATAAACATATTCGTGCTTTTTTTTCCATTTAGTACTCCTCCAGGGAGCTTAGGGCTTCAACAAGAACTTTCCACCGGACTCTCTGCTGATGTTGTGTAGGGACAATTCGTTTAGTATTGTACGACGCCAGGTTGCTTTTGGCCTTCCCACTCGTCTGCTTCCTTGGGGGTTCCATTCCAAAGACATCCTGTTGACATCCATGTTGATTCGGTCTATTCTAAGAGCATGGCCAATCCAACGGATTATTTATTATTATTTGATCGCGATTTGCTATGACGATTCTCTATATCCTCATCCACCCCACCACTGGTGGAAATTGTGGTGCCAAGATATGAGAAACTATCGACAAAGTCGTTAGTGTTCCCGCAGATGGTTCTGCTACCTTGGCTGGTGTGGTTTAGACGCATCGCTTTGGTTTTAGATGCGTTTATCGAGAGTCCAACTTTGCTGGCAAGGATCTCGAGAACATTCACGTTGGCGTGGATATCACTTAGTTTATGAGAGATGAGACAAATATTGTCCACGTAATCGAGGTCTTCCAAATGACGGGTGAGAGTCTAGGTAATCCAACGCCTAGACCTGCTTACATCTCTCATAACCTCGTCAACTACTATTCGTATATGCTGTACCATATATAACTCAAGAAAGCCATGACCGATTTTCGAATTTTAAGGTCCTGGAATTTATCTTGAAAACTCAAAATGTCGTTCTTTATGCCCTAAGTTTATTCTTGTGGCGAAGTCAAATTTAACAATTAAAGTTTGAATTCTACGATGCTCAAAGATAAGATCAATGCTGAGGAAGTACACATTGCCAGACTTTCTATGATTCCAACTGACATGTCATTTGCTTAAAGGATGTAATGTAATTCCCGATTCGTTTTGCCAGGACGATTAACTAAGCAAACCGCAAAAAGGTGTTTTTGTTTCAATGTTTATCCTAAGGGTGGCGGAGCCCCTTACAAAACCTTCTACATAATTATTTTAATTATTTGCTAGCTTAAACACAGCCTATAGTATAAAAGATATTTTATTTTTGTACTCAATTAAAACATTGTTTTTTTTTCAGTGTATTTAGTAGTTGAAAAAAAAAGTGAGGTGCATTTGGGCAGCGCAAGAAGGGGTCAAGACAAAAATCAGTGCGCAAAGTATATGACATTATGAATCTCTTTCAATTGTTGCAGACAATTTGGGTCGGGGCTTTACAAAAACACACAAACACACATCCAGACATATACGACCAACCTTATAGAGGCAGACACATACAGCAGCCACAATTGCGGCCATTAGTGTAGACTAAACTGAAAGGAAGTTGGGCGCAAGAATCAACCCTTCGTTGCCATATATAGGTATATATGTATTTTTTTTTTTTTGGGGTAGACATTTTTCGTATGACAGCGACAAATATTTGCTGGATAATATGAATAACAAAGCAGACGGAGATGTGGCAGGCGTCTGCTGCATAAGGGTGGGCGGTGAGGCAACACTTGGCAGCGTTTGATATGGAGGACAAGCCAGCCAAGTCAGGCAACCAACCAACCAACCAACCTACTTAAGCTGCGTTCAACAGAACTGAGCAGACCAGACCAGATCAGACAGACGACTATGACGACGACGACGACTTAAACTAAAAGGCCGCAGTGGCAAATGTTTTTGTTGCTGTTGTTGCCGCTGCTGCTGAGTCGCCGGTGTCTGAGACTGCCGCCGACATTGTCGCGTAGACAACTTCAAAATGGAGCTGGCTCTAGCCACCAGTTTGCCAGCTTGCTAGCTTGCCAGTTCGACGGGCTGACTCCGTCCACTTTTTCTCTCTTAGACAGACACAAAAGTGCTTTTGTTGCAAAGTTGAATGAAGTATGGTGGGGGGAGGGGGGCGTGTAGGAAGCAGTTGAAGAAAAAGCAGCAGACTGTCTACACACACTCACACACATATATAGTATATATATGCACACGGACAAAAGGGCAGCCCAAAGTCAGTTCTAGTCTACGGCTTGAGACAGAGTAAAAGGAATACACTGAAAAAAAACTTTTGGTGAGTGTTTGTTTCAGAGAGATTTTGTCGGGGTAGATGGGGAATAATGATCCACCAGATGTGGGGATACAAGTTTATCATGACATTATGTTGAGTTCGCATCCTATTCCCAAGGGTAAGGCCCGAATGAAAGCTTGGAAAAATATTTTCCACAGTATTAAGGGGTCGTACCTAAGCTACGAATTTTAAAATTTTTTGAGCCCCTCCTCCTTGGTGACCTTGGTAGCATATGCGAACAAAAATAATGATGGTGGCAATGTTTTCAGAATACTTTTTTAAAGAAGGATAAAATGGAGACACCAAATTGAGCTTGACCGTCTTTTTTAAGAGGTTAAGGACTCTTATCGAAGAAACGGCTGATCATTATCCGGTGCAGCAATTTTTTTTGACTACCCCTAACAAGTTTCAAGCTCTACAAATAAGCCAAATAAAATGGAAAGAGGAGCGTATATTGGCTGAAGAACATAGTAGAGGATGGAAATGGTGATGTTAAGGCATTACCCAAAATACGTGATCCAATTTTGCAATTTGTGAACCCCTCTGCCCGTCGGTTTGGTTGGTCACCGAGGAATGTTCGACGACATTTCTTTACCGAATATTATTGACTCCGTGTTATAAATGTAGACCCCGTCTCATCGTCCCAGAGGCCAAGCGTGGTATTTTCAAGGACTCTCCCTCTTTATGAACGGGTCAAGTAAGATCCCATAGATGATGTGAAGCCTACCCTAAGAGTGCCTTACTTTCAATAAAGGAATTTTTTTTCAGTGTAAAGCCTGTTGACAATGAAGGAATACATTGCAAAGGAATCCAACTTAACTCAGCTCGACGGAACTGAACTGAACGACTGAATTGTTACTTGTGGAGCGCCAAATTTGAGACCATTGAGAGCTGCTTGCCATTGCCATACAACCATGAAGTTTATGAATTAATGTGCTGGCTACACTGGACACCTTAAATGCAACAAGAGTGACAATGAAAAAGAGGGCTACCTCGGTGTTAATGCCACTCGAATGGACTTTGCTGCAATTCGAAATGAGTTGGACCTTTCACCGGTAAGTTCGTCAATCAGCTGCCCAGCCAAGCTCAACCCTGAAAGTCAAAAGTCCAAAAATGCACTGCAGAGAACACTCAATTTATGGCTGTGTCTTTCTGTGCTTGCAACTCCTACCCTGCTGCAGCTCTCCGGTCTACTTTCTCGAGGGGGGGAACGCATTTGGCTTAAGCCTTAGGACCACGTGGTGCAATATTTGCCACTGGCTATGACTACGTCAGCAGAGTTTTCCAATGTCGATATTGTCGTGGTGTTGTTGTTGTTGCCACATAGCTAATGTTGCACACGTTGCTGTGGCTGAGCTCTTTGAGTTCACACTGTGCTACATGGAATTGGAAACGCTGAAAAGTAATTAGCTAATGAGGGGGAATAGTAATATTGAGGAACTGTTGGAAGTAAAGCTAACAAACAATTTGAGGGTAGCCTAGAAATAATTTTCAAAAGAATTTCTATAAAAATTGTGCAGATTTGTTAGAAGAAGCAGAAAGTTAATTCAAAAATAAAATGTAAAAAAGTTATACATTATAGAGAATATTCGGTAACAGTTTAGACACCACTGAAAACGATTTTTTGTGATCATCTGCAATCCTTAACAGACAGAAAATCCCAAAAAGAAAATCGATTCTAAATTCGGAACATGTGCTGCCACTAGAAAAACTAATTTTTCAATTCTGTATTAGCATTTTTAGAGACTTTGTTAATTCAGAATATTGTTTCTGATTGCTTGCGCTTTTGCTAGTATAGAGTTGCCACTGCATAAAATTTATTTCGGTACATTTACAGGCCCGACGGTTGCCTCTTTAGCCTAGCGACAGGGCACTAGACTATCATCCCAGAGGTTGTGGGTTCGAGCCCCACGTTAAGTTATGGTCCTGTACTTTCCACTTTTCCAAATTTTTCGGGCTTGATAGTGACATTCACTGTGTGGCATGTGGGGCCGTCTTCTTGAAGCCAAGTCCATATCATCGAATTCAGACCAAAAATATTCGGTTATCATTGAGCGGTAGCGATTCACATTCACAGTAACGCCGCCGGCCCATAAACCACGCCAAACCGTGATTTTTTTGGGATGCAATGGTGACTCATGGAGTACGTGTGGATTGCTGCTTGACCAATAACGCATATTTTGCTTATTGACGAACCCATTCAGCCAGAAATGAGCCTCATCGCTGAAGATGATTTTTCGAAGAAAATCCGGATAATTTTCAAGTTGTTGCTTAGCCCAATTCACGAACATACGACGCTTCTGGTGGTCAAGCGGCTACAGTTCTTGCTTCAAATTGATCTTGTAAGGATTGATCTTGTAAGGATGGCCAAGATCTTTTCGCAAAATTCGCCACAACGACGTCACAGAGATACCCAACGCTTGAGAGACTGATTTGGGTCTTCCTCAGCAATATTCTCGACACTACGGGCACTTTTTTCTCTCACTGGCACGGAAACATTTTGTACTGTGTCTGTGGATTCAAATTTTTCCACTAGACGCTCAATTGTTAATCAGGCAGGACAATTAAGACGACCATAAATTGGACGTAGCGCTCTTAAAGTTGAGGCCACTGACTCCGAATTTCGGTAGTATATTTTAATGATTTCGACTCGTGGTTGGATCGTATATCTTTCCATGACGAAATGGCAAACCTTACTGAAGAGAAATGTCAAGATTGCGGGAAAAAATATGGTGTCGTTTTCTGTCCCTATCCGTCTACTTTTGTAGCGTCCCTATTGAAAGCACCGATATATGCTTATTACTTACTCCTATTATCATAACACAAAGGGCATTTATTGGCCTTAAGTGAGTAGGGACACTAAGTCCCAACTGCTGTTTTAACCTACCTACCTACAGGCCCTTCGAGAGAGGTGGGTAGGGGATTCACCTGGACCCGGAATGTGGACGGATTTCTCAGCTCTCCGATGTAACAACTGTCGTACTGTCGTGATTCAAGCTAAAGGTGTAATAAAGGGCCCTCTACCCGGATTCTCTTTACGGACCTGCCCATTTAAATAAATGATATTTATGAGTAAGCTAATTAAAATTAAATTTGAATATTTATACCACACAACATATGAGTTAAAATGACAACCCTACGTGGCATTATTTGTCAGCAGCTGTCAGTAGCAATGTGTGAATGGCATTTATTTAATTACATATATGAGTGACTTAAAAAGTAAATTTATTATTTGATTAGTCTTTAAATTGTAGCATATTTTAAAATTTTTGCTTTCAATTTTTGATGAATAAATTTGAATATTATACCACCTAAGAGATGAGTTAAAATGACAACCCTACGAATAATAAATTTTGAATATTTTTACCACTCAACAGATGAGTTAAATTGACAACCCTGCGAGACATCATTTGTCATAATCTGTCAGTACCGTGGTGAATGGCAAAATGTATTCGTTTCTGTCTGGATGACAACTCCTTACCTTGGGACGGTTTAGCGTGTTGATAGGCATATTTGCTTAAGAATTGAAAAGAGATTTTCTACAAATTAAATGATGATTTAAAACATTTGATTTATTACATTTTAGAGATTCAGATAAGCCATTACACAATTCCACATGGTTAGTCGTTTCTTATGTAATGCCTAAGGAAAAAAAAGGTTTACGCTTGAGGGGGTCGCTGGCTCTGAGACCAGATCTATTGTACCGTACCCTTTATAAGAACAAAAGACCATTTGCCTCCTTTATGAATAGTAGTAAGTCTTTCGTTGGGATTCGACGTAGCTTTAAAGGGGTATTTCGGTCAGTTCCCGAATGTGTGACTCTGCCCCACACTCAAGATGTGTTTGGTCGTCTCATTGTTTTCAAAACGAAGCCGTTTCTCTCAAGAAGGTCCGAGACCCTAAGCCATATATTTATCTTTATATATATATACCTATATATAATATGCTGGTGGAGCTTCTGACAATCGTCCTTAAATGGATCCCAGGTCACAAGAATATTCCCGGGAATGAAGCAACTGACGAACTGGCGTGGAATGCTACAAAACCAATTTTTGGGCTTGAACCTTATTGGACTGTCGTACGGCAAGCCAAGCAACTCCTCGGCTTTCAAGAAATATCCCAACTTGGCAGGAATTCCCTTAAGAAACTAACTGGGTTGCTGAAGGGACGTAGGAACATATGCAGGCTTTGTGATATTGGGGAAGAAATCTCTCTACATATACTTGCAGTGTGTGACGCCCTTACCAGAAGAAAGACATCCTTCTTCGGCGGGTATAGAGTATCGATATATGACTAGAAAGTTAATTTCAGATATAGGGTTAGCTCAGGAGCTAGGGCTAGAAGGTAGCACAATAGATCCTACGGGTCGCTGTGTCGAATTCTCCACTCATATTATTATTATATATAGGGTGGGCCAACAGTTGGGTTGGTTGTTAAACACTCATAAGCTCTTCAACATTACATGTATTCCATATTGTACATTATATTACATGTTTTGATGACTCTTTGTATTTTTTTTTACATTTTTAACATTACATAATAAGATTTACTATATAGTATATTTCGACAAATGCAAGCCCCAATTTTATATAACTTATGCAATTCTTTTCAATCCAACTTTAAACAATTATTAAGGTGTTTCAAGGAAGTTTTGACAAAATAAAAAGTTTCCACAGAATTTCAATTGAAGAGCATGGCAAAGTTTGCCTTAGTACAAAATCTCTCTCTGCCTCTCTCTCTCTCTGCCAAACTGTACAATATACAAAAACAAACAAGAAAAAAATTGCATGCTGCGTTCGAGATGTTGTTGTTTTTGTTGCTGTTGCTGCCACTGCTGCACTTCAGACGCTTTGTTGCAGCGGCAGCAATGGATGACGGTGATGTTGATGATGGCGATGGCGATGGCAGTGACTGTGGCTTGGGCTCTGGATCTGGCAGTGGCAGTTACGCCAACAAGCGACGCACCGAGAGGAAGGTAAAGAGAGAGAGAGCGCGTTGCATGCAGCCGCGTTGCACAGCCAGACAAAACAATATGTTTGTTTGGATTATAGTGAACGAAACGATACGAGCTAAGGCCAGACGAGTTGTGTGGCAAGGAGATGGGAGATGAAAGACGACAACAACAACAACGCAACGCAACGCGGCGCGACGCGACGCGTCTTTGTATGCACAAACAATTGGAGCAGGCGGAAGTTGCATGACGGCGGCGTCAGCAACGGCGACAACAACATTGCCTCTTGTTGCCAGGGCAACCGTCAGAAAGATATGCGCACAAAAAAACAACACCAACAACAACAACTAAGGGCAAGTGAGCTGGCAAGAGCAAAAAAAAAAATAAAAAGAGGCATGCAACGACGAGCTTACACCCCATCGTGCACCTTGAAAGTTTTGCGCCTTGATTAACTGTCAGTGGCTGAAAAGTGATTTAATCATGCAATGACTGGCTGAATGACGCACGGACTGACTGACTTACAGACGGGACTGACAGACTGCAACGACTTCAAACATGTGGACCATATGGCTGGGGTTTGTTCGTATGGCCCCCTTCGCAAAACCGACCACATCAATCAACTTGAGACTCAAGTAGTAGACGGAAAGACATCATCATCGTCGTCGCCGTCGTCGTCGGCATCGTCGTCATCTTCAACATCCTTCGAACGTGCACAATTTTTAACCAAAATCCACTTGCATTTTTACGCGCTATCCAATGCACTCGAATTCGCAGACTTCAGTCTTAGTCCTCCTCAGCCTCGAAGTCAACATCAACGTTGCTGTCGCCGTCGCCGTCGCCATATTTGACATGGCCATAATTACAGTCAGTTTGACCAGGGTTCCCCACCGTCGCGACGCTTCGAACTGGCCTGTTGATACTACTTGCACGGCTGGTGTACTGGCGAGTGAACTTTTCAAGCGGGCTTTCATGCTCTAGCTCGGGTCTCTTTTACTGCAACATAAAGTTTGTAACGTAGGGGATTATTTTAATCTTCACTCCAGTTTGGTCGTTTAGGCCTGAAAAATTCATCGCTGAATTCAGGCATGAAAAGGAAGCAAACGCTCATGGCTTTTAAAAAGAAACCGAAATGAAGGGTTATGATCTGATTCTGCAAATCTTCGGATTGCCTAGGAAGTCTTCCTTGGTTTAATTTTGAATAATGTAAAGAAACTTGTAGGAATTTAAAAGTCTAAGAAACTCTAGCTGTTATCTTAAGCTCAAATAAAAAAGACGAATAAAGATTTCAGTTTAACTTTCTAGACATATTTAAAAACTTGGAAT